>JANFOE010001228.1:0-600000 GCA_025667525.1 Glebionis coronaria
ATATATATATATATATATATACAGGGATGGGATCATTAGAAAACAACGTCTCGGTAGAAAAACATAGAAAACAAAAATGGATGCCCCAAAATGTTAAACCGATGCACTAAATAAAAATGGGTATTAAATAACAAATGGTGCATCTGTTTGACAATTTGGTGCATCTGTTTTCGTTTTCTATGTTTTCTACGGACATGATGTTTTCTCTAGATCCTATCCCTATATATATATATATATATATATATATATATATATATATATATATATATATATATATATATATATATATATATATATATATATATATATATATATATATATATATATATATATATATATATATATATATATATATATATATATATATATATATATATATATATATATATATATATATATATATATATATATATATATATATATATATATATATATATATATATATATATATATATATATATATATATATATATATATATATATATACTAGTAGGGTACCCGCGCAATGCGGCGACGGGTACCCGTCGATAAATTTTGAGGCGAGCTAATTATTTTTGTTTATACATATTTTTGAAACAATAACTTTACAAATTTGTAGAGTTTTTATATATCGACTACATTGTGTATCTTTTTTACAAAAACACAACGTTACTCTTTGTGTGCTAATGGTTTTCTTGCTAGGAAATCTTTAGAAACATCCAACCATGAAACTAAAAAGAGTTCCATATCATATGTTGTTGCTATTTGATTGTTGGCAAAAAAACAAGTTAACACAAAATAATACTTATAACAACCTATTGCAAGTTAATGTAGAAGGTATGAAGCATTATGCCTACATAGGAATAAAAGAGAGCATATTATTATTCTTAGATTTATTCATGCTTCATCAGCTTTTCTTGGTTCACTTTATGTGGACTTTTCTTGGGACAGTATGGATCTTTGTGATAGTAGCCGTAGACAATTGAAACCACCAAAAATCACAAAATAAAGCAATCTAAAACCAAAAAACCCACCACGAGATGGTGGCTGTAGACAACCGAAACAACCAACAAACCCAACCCGGAATGCATAAAACCACCTAAACCACCGAAAGATGGTATTAATTTCGGCAAACCACGGTGACAATTCTTTTTTGTTTATTGAGAAAGATGTGGTATGTTTTAGGTTACAGAAAAGTTAAAGAGGAAATTGCCTCTCTATATGTGTTTGGCTGTAGTGTTATATATTTTGGGGTGGGGAGTTGGAAGAGGTATGGTTTAAATGGGCTATTATATTTATTTTAAATGGAATGTTATAATTGTTGGTTGTTACAAATGTAAATGTAAATACAATTTAATTTTAAGATGTAACTTATAATGTATATATTATGACATTTAAGTTTAGCAAAAAGTAACTTATTTCTCCATTAAGCAACATGAGTGCTTTCTTATTAAAGAAATGTGGGAGGCTTAATTTTTTAAGACTTCTAATTATAGAAAAAGGCTTAAATGTTTTATAAAGTAGTATATATATATATATATATATATATATATATATATATATATATATATATATATATATATATATATATATATATATATATATATATATATATATATATATATATATATATATATATATATATATATATATATATATATATATATATATATATATATATATACTTGCGTCGTAACCCACCCGACGAACGGGATCATTCTTTTTCTGTTTTCGAGGGTTTATTATTTGTGCATTTTTTGTTTATTGTTTTTTTACATTATTTTTTAGTATATTTAGTTATACTTTATGCTTAAGTAAATTTAAATTTATGCTTAAAATACTATCATCATGTAAACAGCCCACACAAGTTAACATGATGCATATAACAAAGAGTAAAAAAAGACTATCTGTAAAAGAAAAGATACCCCAATTAGCAGCTATTAATAAATTAAAAGATAAAGTAATATATATTGAAGCCACACGTACCAAGTTTTTACAAAGGGTGATACTATTGTTACCCCTTTGGCCCGCTAAAAAACAAAAAGTACACATTTTTCTGTAGTTTTTGTCCCCTTATCTCTTCCGTCACAGTTTTTTTATTAATTTGTTTTCGTATTTTTCACAGTTGAATAGTTTAACATGTTAACTTTTATTTTTTTATTCCGTATTTTTTGTTTCATATTTTTATAAAAAAACTAAATTTATAAAAATAAATAAGAAATAAAAGATTTTATATTCTTTAATTTGTAATTTAAAAGGCGGAGAAATTTGGTGGAATGGAATCTCATATTCAGTTTCACTAGGTCATTACAATAATAGAAATTTCTTTAATTACCATATGCTGTTATTCTTATTCGCATAAATTTCGATATTAAACTCTCGTTTCATCGCTGTTTCTAGTTATCTTACGGAGTATTATTTTATTTAAACTGGACAACAAAATACTACGAGTATTCTACCAAAAACATGAGCTGACTACTTCAAATAGCTCACTAATCAAATCTTTATTTTTGTTTCTAAATTATTTGAATGATTGGGAAAAAAAAGCTTTACTACTATGAATCTCTAATTCAGTTTCAGATTCTAAGGAAGGAACTGGTAAAAGTTCAGGCTTCAAAAGCTAAAGCTGTTGTTAAAGCAATACGGAAGAAATACGACAACGAAAGTAGAAGGTAAAAAGAACTTCAAGCTCAGTTCAGAATAACGGATGAAGTTCACCAAAAAGCATATTTTCATTACACAGTAAACTACGAAATAATTTATAAAAATAATTATTAGGGAAACGTACGATATAATTGTAATATAAAATAGTAATAATAAATAATTTATATTAGGGAAATGTACGATATAATTGTACATCGTAAAGTCATAAACTACAAAATAATGGTTGACTATCAAAATTATTTATCGTGTTAAAGATTTGCTGTTAAAATAAATGAAGATATGGTATACATTAAATAAAAATAGTCAAAGTATTGATTATAACGAAAATATACATGTGGAAAATTGTGATAAATATAATTTAAAAGAATAGATGGAGGGAGACAAATTGACGGGCTGAATGACAAGGGGCCCCTCTCATGCAGAACCACTCAGAAGCTATAGAATGACTCAGCACCTCTTTTTTTATCAAACACAAGAGGTTTGACCATTCAATGTTAGTCTCTGAACTAATTGGTTAAGATAATCAAACAACTTATTGTTTGTAGACGACATAATCTTTAACTTTTGCACAGTCAAACGAAGACAAATCTGTAAGATCAACAAAAAACAAAAACAGTATTCTTCTTCAGAGAATATTTAGGTATAATATGTTTCAAACAATCGCATGCACCCTCTGACATACCAACGACCAAGAGTGGGATAATTAACAGTATGTTTAAGCTATGTGAATCTTTATTGCTAATATATTTTAAAAGCATACTGCTAGTCGAACTTTTATTTATAGTAGTATGATTATTTGTCGTTGATCTTGCAGGTGGAGGTCATGCTTGATAAGACTATTTCTGCTTTGTCGGGTGTGTTCATTGGATTTCTAGGATCAATATTTCCAGAGGACATTCTTCGGTTACGCAGAGGCTCGGGAACATCATCAGTTGTGACAAGTACCTCTGTTAGGGTGAAGTGCTAAAGTTCATTGCTGGAGAAAGTTTGTCAACAACCAATAATTCTGAGCAGTTTGATCTTTAGTATCGATAATGTCTGAGTCGGGCACAATCGCTGTAGATTTCCTAATAAATTTCCAGTTGAAGATGATGTTGAAGATAGACCCTCGACTTGCGGTTTCTACAATATCATGTAATGTCATTAACATATAGTAAAGTAGAATAAAAAACTGAAAGGTAAAACACAGACATGGTCCTTGAAACCTCTTAGAAATATTTTTATCAGCCTCATTGGTAGACAAGTGGACTCATTTCTTCTTTTTATGGCATTTTATTTTTCAAATTATGCTTTGGCTTTTGTTGGGATCACCTACATTTTGAAGACCTTGGACCAGTCGTATGCATCTGATGTAGTCTGTAAAAACGTGCAACTGTTAAATTGTGTTTTACGGTTACATTAAGGTGCATAATAGCGAAAGAGTACATGTTAAGACTCGTTATTGCAACTTTGACATTGGATCTAACCTAGGAATTTTTATTCCAACTGGTTGTACTAAGTGAACCTGAAGTATTGTTGTGGGAATGTGTGTCTACAAGGATGCTTTCAAAGTTTATGTGTTTTCCGAACCTTAAACTTATGGGGATTTCTAGAGTTTGCCGATATGGATCAGTAGCTTCAAAGGTGAAATCTGAAATCTTGTATGTTGACTCAAGCTAGATATTATGGCTGAAGTAATCAACATCTTTGAGAGCCATGTTTTCCTGGATACATCAGACTGTATTCCTTCACACGGAAGTGCAACTGGTACGTGTAATAAGCAGTCAATGGTACACGTTTAGGTTCTCGTTGGTCGCCAGTCAATCTTAGTTTAAGGTTCGTGTGAAATCCTTTTTCCCATAAATGAACATCAAAGGAAATTGGATTGACATGTAAGACAGATGCATTTTGTTGATTCGTTGGGCCTGCGCATCCCTTTGTTCTATAATTACATCAAAATCCTTGTTACACCTATGGAACAATTGTCAAACACTATTGGCCCAAGAGTATTTGAAACTAGGAGCTCGCAACCGCGGGCGCCCTCTGCGTTGTAAATCCTTATTTTAAACTCGGGTAGATCAAGCTACCAGTATTTATCACGCGTGGTTCTGAACAGATGCACCAACTCAATGTGGATACCTAGGAAATGAATCAAGCCTTCAACAATTTGTGAGTATAAGCTACTGTCGTGAAGCTGCCGAAATGGCGCATTCTATTTTCAACTTCGTTCTCGGTGTCGTAAATGTAAAGATGCAAGAATCTTGAGGGGTGTCCTTTGTTAATAATATTCACGAGGATCGATCTGTGGTGAAAAGAAAAATTTTCCATCGACACAACATAAATGGTAGTCTGCGTGTTCACGGTTTGAGTGACCTGAGTCGCTCGCCGAACCAAAATGAGACCCCACAATGATGTTGGTCGCAGTCTCCCAAGTCGATGTAAGCAGGTGCTGCATAAGAATTGTAGAAATAGAAAAAGAGTTAGCTTCCTGGGGAATTAAAGACACACAAATAACGATGGCTCTGAGTAAAGGAACGCAACTATTAAGATGCAAGACTCAGGCGTCAAAAAGGAGGTTTACCTTCATTATGAGAAGAACTGGAGGCTGCTGTATTGCTTGAATGGGGTCACCTTTGGGGCCTTTTATTTTAGCAGGCGTAACATGTTTTACACGTGGGCCACGTAAAGCTGGTGGAACCCGACCCGAAGAGCAGCAACCGGTTTCTGATGTTGTTCCTGCAACGTATGATTGAGTTGTTGGTTTAGTAACAAAAACTACGGGCATGCAATGAATAGTAGTTTTAAATTGCGGTAATCGTGAACCGAAATGTGTATGCATAAAGGGATACCTCTATAGGAATATAAGTGGTACAATGGATGGTCAGAAAGCAAGAAAACAAATTAACATAGAATTCAATAATTTTTTTAATCCAAAACTTACATTCAATAATATTGTGAACAACCTCATAGCTTTTCTGGTCATTCACATCAAACTCAGGCGCGTAAATCTCAACACCCAATATAATTACTAAACAAATGCACAAAGAAATGTGAGTAAGTGAGAAATTGTAAGATACATTTTGATGATATAAAGAACAAAGGAGCAGTAGAATTCGAGCATTTAATTTTACTCTAAATATTCAATGTAATTATATAAGCTATTTGATAACAAACAATTTGAGCATGACTTAGATAGTATCTCTTTAAATCCAAGTACAATTTCACAAGAAAGAGGCAACAATATCACGCTTCATTTGCTCTGATTTATCCTGCAAGAGAAGTCACTTAGATGCTTCGGGTTTCTAATTTATGCAAACGTACTGGAATTTTTGAACTAATTATTGATGGTTACCCATAAAACATGAACGCTCATAAAATATAAACAGTCAAGTCTGAAAAATGACACAAATGCATGTTCAATCCAAATGTACATGCCAAAATTTACTTAAGCTGATGTTTGAAGTGATGCATTTGTGTCATTTTTTAGTGATGTTTGAAGTAAATTTTGGCATTTACTATTGCAACAAAGCTTAAGCTTATGTGAATTCTGAAAAATGGTTACCCTAATTACTGATGGTTACCCTTAAAACATGTTCAATCAAAATGTAAATTTTGGCCACACAACTCAAGTTCTTATCATGGAATGTTGATCAACTCACCATTAACGCATGTACTATTGCATCAAATAAAAGATCAACCTCCTTTGTACCTAAGCCTGGTAAAAGCGAGACAGTCACATATTCACATTGGCCAAGTTCTTAACATTCAAGTCAATTATAGTTTTAACCTGGTGGCAAGGTATAGCTATTGCCCTTCTTTTCTCCTTTGGGTTAGTCAAAGCCTAATAGCTCAAGCATTTCACTTCCAATTAAGCATCCAGGATTACATTATCTGCATTGAGGTAGGGTTTTTATCAGATCTGCATTGAGATATGATTTCATTATCTGCATTGAGGTAGGATTTCATTATCTACAAAGCTTGCTTCAATGCCCCTATGCTCTATTAAAACCCCATATGTGTTTTAAACACAACACATATTTCCTCAGCCTATATGGTGATGTGAGTGGTTCTCAGTATGTGGCTTGTTTCAGTTTAAATATAGAACCTGTGCAAAAAAACAAACCAAATCAACGAACCAAATAATTTTAAAACATATATATTTCTTAAAAAAAGAGGAGAACGATATTAACCTGAAAGTGAAGGTGATTGATAGTAGCAAGTGTCACCAGGTCAAGCTTGTTAGTGAGATTGGTGGTTGCTTTCTAAAGTTTGCGATATGGATCTATAGCTTCACAAGTGAAATCCAAAATCTTGTATGCTGACTCAAGCTGGATATTTTGGTAGAAGTAATCAACATCTTTGAGATCCATGTTTTCCTGGATACATCAGACTATATTCTTTCACACAAAAGTGCAAATGGTACGTGTAATAAGCAGTCAATGGTACACGTTTAGGTTCTCGTTGGTCGCCAGTCGATCTTAGTTTAAGATTCGTCTGAAATCCTTTTTGCCCATAGATGAACATTAAAGGAAATTGGAGTGACATGTAAGACATATGTAGTTTGTTGATCCGTTGGGCCTACGCGTCCTATTGTTCTATAATTACATCAAAATCCTTGTTACCTATGGAACAACTGTCAAACACTATTAGCTAAAGAGTATTTGAAACTGGGAGCTCGCAATCGCGGGCGCCCTCCATGTTGTAAAGCCTTATTTTAAACTCGTGTAGATCAAGCTATCGGTATTTATCATGCGCTGTGACGCCAGTAGTTTGGATACATACATACAGAATTCACATAAGCTTTATACATATAAAATAGGTGGATAGATATATCTGATTTCACAATTCTACACCAAACGCGGGAAGAAAGAAATAAAGAAAGAAAGAAGGCCTACCTTCCTCTTTATGTCAACTACCGCATCATCTAGGTCGTACATGGTCCTTTTCCATCATCAGAAATATCATAGGTGTCCATTTCATCTCTGTTTGTGGTTTGAGCCATAATAGTCACGATTTATGATCTGGTTCAACCTTCTATTTTTAATTTCATATAACATACCCCTTATTGGTCTTTGGTAGGTTAATAATACATAATTTAAAGAACTGAAAACTATCACTTACCTCATAACTTTTCTTGCACTGTTGTATGTGATCTTGGTAAACCATTAGATAAAGTCAATGTTGTAATACGTGATACTTTTAGTGTGGATTCATCTGTTCGTCGGGCATGTACCGCGATTCATCTGCAGACAAAAAATAATCTATAAAGAATGAAGAACAAAAGGATCGGCAATCATTCGTGCTTTAGTCAGCCATAACGAAATTAAAAATTAATTACATACCAAATGTTTAATTGTTGGTAACCTCATGTTTGATGTACTCCTTTAAATCAACTTGTTACAATTCATCATGAGGTAACTGGAGCACACACACAAATATGTGTCCTGATTAGATCCGAAGCCATAAGCTAATACTCAATTCATCAAAAACAAAACACATAAAAATGATATGAATTAGATTAGGATTTCCCTTAGCAGAAACATAACATCAAAAGAAAAACCAACAAACAACACTTAATCCGATGTAAGCCTCCAACATTCTGCGAATATAATAAACAAACATAAGTTGAAAAGTTTTTCAGGGAAAAGAACATACAAAATTAGGGTTTGTGGAAAAGGAGGCGTATTTTAACATGTATATCTTTTATCTTTTATATAATATATATATGTATAATCTGTTTCATATTTAAAAGTAAAGCATGTATATCTTTACTATTTATTACTAAAGTTTTTCATAAGAAAACGCAAAAAATTAATTAGCCTTGTTGGTAAAACTGCTTGTACTCAAATCAATCAAAGGTCGCGAATTCAAATCTTAACATGACTCTTGTTAGAAAAATACGGTTTTTAAAAACTAATTTCGAATTAACTACGAATTTTCAAAATTATCAATTACATAATTTTAAGGAAAAAAAGTTACTTTCTTATTAAATTCGGATTTGCAAAATTAATTAAATATAAATTTCCAAAGAAACTGATCCGGTTCAACCTGGTTCAGATAAGACCCAGCTTAGCCCAGATTTGAACGAGACATGTCTAGACCTTCAAAACGCAATTTACAAAACACAGCTTTCAAAACTGCGTTTCCAAAACGCGATTTTCAAAAACTACGATATCAAATCAATATTTCGTGGAATTTGGAGATTTTCTAGGAAATTCTGAAAAACTATTGGCTCAAAAATGTGACTAGGATATGTCTGGATTAAAAATTATGGTTACAAATCATAATTATACATATATAATATATATATATATATATATATATATATATATATATATATATATATATATATATATATATATATATATATATATATATATATATATATATATATATATATATATATATATATATATATATATATATATATATATATATATATATATATATATATATATATATATATATATATATATATATATATATATATATATATATATATATATATATATAGCTATATTATATAGCTATAATTATGATTTGAAACCACAATTTTTAAACCAGACATATCCCAGTCACATTTTTGAGCCAATAGTATTTCAGAATTTCCTAGAAAATCATTATACGTATAATATATATATATATATATATATATATATATATATATATATATATATATATATATATATATATATATATATATATATATATATATATATATATATATATATATATACTAGCCTTTAGACCCGTCCGGTGGACGGGCTAGCTTTAAGTATATATTTTTTAATAAAAATTGAATTTGTTTGTGTGTGTATTAGAAGTTTAGTATATGTAGTGTTAGTTATGACATTGATATTTTAATAATCTATCATAAAATAGAAAAAAATAAAGTAGTTTAAGATATTTTATTTATTTAAGAATATTATGAGTTAATTGAATTTGTATACGTTAATATTATGAATAAGTTTGTTACATTAATTTTTTTAGAATTTTAATAATATTATATAAATATTTTATGTATTTTTGTATTTTATAAGGTAATAAATTTTCTATATGTTAACGTTATGAATAACATTTTTACATTATATATTTTTATCATCCTACCTTATATATTTTTATAGAATTTTGTATCTAAGGCATCATTTGTAATTCCTCTATATAATTCTAATATAATTTTGTATTTAAGGCATCATTTTTAATTCCTATTTTATTTTTGAAGCATTTTATGGAATCATTTTTATAAAATTTTGTATTTAAAGCATTGTTTCACCATCTTCCTTATATATTTTTATAGAATTTTGTATTTAAGGCATCATTTGTAATTCCTATATATATTTTTATAGAATTTTGTATTTAAGGCATTATTTATAATTCCTATTTTCTTTTTGAAGCATTTTATAGAAACCCTTTAATGAATTACATGTGTCATTTTTATAGAATTTTGTATTTAAGGATTTTTTCACCATCCTTCCTATATAAGGGTTTTTGATTTGATTTGATTTGATTTGATTTAATATATATATATATATATATATATATATATATATATATATATATATATATATATATATATATATATATATATATATATATATATATATATATATATATATATATATATATATATATATATATATATATATATATTATAGGTATATATGACACAATCATATTGTAGAAAAACGTTAGACGTGATGTTTATCTAATATATGAGGTTGTTCCATGCACAAGTGGGAGAAATTAATATTGTGTGCAAGAAACAAGTCATAAAGATATGATTTAAAGGATTCTCTTGACTTCAAGATAAGAGACTAACGATGTAATAAAAATTAGATGGGAGTTCGATCATGTGTCAATATGATTAAAAGACTACTGAAAAGTATATATATCATTCAAATTAAGAAACACTTGTTACTTCAATTTAGTCATGTGAGAGCTTGGACTAAATTGTAAAAACAAGGGTATAATATCCAAATGTCGTGAGATCGGACGTAGATTATTTTGCGGTTTCTTAAGATGGACAATTACTGGAATGATATAAATACATAGAGTAATCTCATACTACTAACGTAAATATTTGTGTATTCTTGGAATTACATAAATAGACATAGTAGTGAATTAACTTGAAAAGACTAATGAAACCTAGTGGTTTTCATGATTACTTTAGTTATACATGTTTATGATTACTTTATAAAGTCATAAACATAAAGTCTTGAAAGACTATAATGTAAAGTAAGGCGTTAATGTATTATCTCTTTTCGCGAAGACATATACATGGAGTCATTTTCAAAATGACTTAAATCGTATAATGATACTATAACCTTTTATGTCTTAAAGACATAAAATGAAGTGACTTTGTATTAGAAGTACTTGAGTTATATAGCATGCAATTTGGTTAGGAAAATCTATTATACCATTAAGTTGATTTAGTTGGTATATATAGGTAAGCCGAAGGATATATATTTATCTTAAATATTGTTAGATTGACTTACTGATTGAGTCGTTTTCGTACACCCGAAAGGTTATCATAGTTCTGTCGAAGTGTGAATGGAAATATGCGTTTATGTCTCAAGTTGGATGCTCGAATAAAAGGCTTTTGATTTTTATATCTATAACTACCAATTTTAACGACTAAAAATTAAAATATATAAAAGCGATAAGAATGAAAATTAAACTACAATTATAAAGCGAGAGATATGTAAAATAATAACAATGACAATAAAGATGCTAAACTAAACAACCATAATCAAACTACTAGAATCAAGATATAAAAGCTAAACATGCAATAATAACGATATATGTAAACTAATGAAATAAAATAAGGAAAGAGATAGAGTATTTAATCCGTAATGATGAACCGGAGACGAAAAATTAATCACCCGATCAAATAGTTAAATTAGATCTAAAATTTATAAATTTTCAAAGTTATTATCAAATTAATTAGTCGATAAATTTGTCAATTTTATCAACTAACTAACAAGATAAAACAAATCAAATTTTAAACTTTAAATTTTAATCTAGCTAAAAGACCCGTAAAACTCATCGCCAAAAGTGATGGACTAATTCTCCGAAATCAAAAGAAATAAAACGCTTAACGACAATAAAGCTAAAGAGCATTTCAAAATTATATTTTAGAAAGTCTAAATTTTATCAACTATTAAAACTTAACAAGTTTGTGACAAAACCATTAAACCACTAAACACTAATATATCATCACAAAATTAAAACCCCATCACTAATCCTCAACACCAAATATCAATTTTCAAAACCAAATAGATACTAAACTAAATAAATGAAATCAGGGAATAAAAAAGATGAAATGCTAATGTTGTCCCCACTCTCCTAAAATAAATATGCAGGGGAAGAAAAGTCAAAGTGAGTATGAGGAATGTTGATAAATCTCTCTAAATGAAAAGACATTTTATCCTCCTAAAAAAATCAAAAGATGCACCTACCCTCTATCTAAATAAATAAAAATACACAGGGGATGATATTGAATAAAAAAGATGCTTATATTGTGTAAAGAAAAGGACAAAAACAAAAAAAAAACAAAAAAGAAGAGCAAGCAAATAAAACATCCAGATCCGATCTTCTATATAAAAAAACTGATTTTTAACTACTATGCTCAAAACCTACGCTACCTAAAAACAGTGAAAGAATATGTTAAAGAAGTTCCAAAAAATGGAAAATTGTGTCTGCGTATTCTACCCTACAAACAATTAATTAAGACAGGAAAGAAAAGATGAAGTTGCCTTCTACCTAATAAACCAAAACAGGGACAATACAAATTGAGGATAAGGAATGTTTTATTTCCATCTATTGCTACTAAACGCCATGGGTAATAAAAAAGCGATTATGTTTCCTAATCTATTTTCTAATAAAAAAAATAAAGAAGACAATGAAATGAACTTCTATTGCTGCGTGTATATAAAGCATCTTCTGATCTCCTCAATCTATCTTTATTTTCATGGGCTTTTGTAGCGTAGATTTTTTTATTGATGGGCTTGCGTGGATTGTTTATTTCATCATGATGGGATGCGCCCATTTTTGGGGTTGTGTGTTTTTTTCTTGCTGGGCCTTTAGGTTGCTGTCCTTAATAGTTGTATAATAATGGGTCGGTTCTTTGATATCCGTACCTAAAATAATAAATAGAAAATATAAACGATATATGCACTAAAAATACATTTTTTCTATTTATTATGCCATAAACGAAGGGGGAGTAGCACTAAAACCACGAATAATTACGTGTTCAACACACCCTACACTTAAAACGTTGCTTGCCCCCAAGCAACTATTATCACAAACGTTCAATCCAAAAAGAATTTAAAACCACTTTATTCGAAATCGACTTGTTAATAAAAAATAAAAATAAAAATACATTGTGACCCGCCATGCTCGAATTTTTATTCAAGGTATAAGGATCATAGAATGGGAAACACGCAAACTGGGTGTCTCTAGGGAATAACGATCATCATCCTCATTTTATTACTCCTAACTAAACTAAAATTCCTTGTGCAAACGTTTTGTCAAAATGCTAACACTACTTATACTAATGACCTGTGTATATATAACTTTTTACTCCTATAATTATAAAAGACTAGGCAAGTGTGTTCATTTTCAAAGTTTTGATCGTTCAAATCGACATTTGTTATGGTTGCTAGTCATCTAAGTGGAATATTAAACTCACCGAAAATGACGAGATTTAAGATTCAAAAATGGCCTTTCCCATGTAGCGGCTTTCTTCTCTAAACGTCCCAACCTCATGGGTTAAGTGTCCGGGCTTTTGACACCCCACGGAGAATAGTACCGGGATTGGCGGGATTTTGAAATCAAAGATCTTGAAATCACCGCTAAGCTAATAAAAGACACTTAGATGAAAAAACAACGACGGTAATAAGAGAATGAAGATTAAAAGGAGAGATCACTCTATGTAGCGACTTTCTTCTCAGCATGTCCTTTAGAAAAGCTTAGGAGGCTAGGTTTTTACACCCTCGAGAATAGTATCGGAGCTCACGGGACCTTTGACTTCTACATTCTCTATTACCGTCTAAACTCTTATAAAAAATTGACGAATTCTAGGTCAACTTCGGATTTTAATTTAAGAAAAATCAAGTTTCTCACACTTATAATTGAAGCAACAAAAACACTTATTCATTCACTCGACTCTTCTAACGCTATTGAACACTTTTTTTTCTCTTTTTTTCTTATTTTTTTCTCTTTTTTTCGATTTTTTTTTGTCGATTTTTTCTTTTTTTTTCAACCTATTTATTCACGCAACATTATTTCAGATTTAAGAAAGTATGCTTTCACTCAAATTTAAATAAAAAGTTGAACTAGGACTCTATATCAAAAGTGCATAAGAATTTATTTTTGCATAACAACACAATTTTTAGCGTTCAAAGGCTTGAAAAAAACACACTTATTTATTCTAGTTATAATCTAGGAGGAAAAGCCACAGGTTACTCATATAAGCTTTAAAGATAACCAACTACTCCATGTTTAGCATTTTTATTTGCATAATTCCTAAAAGCTTAGTCTAAAAGTTAAGGGAGCAGCCAGATCAACACTCAGGCAGAGTCGGGATCCCCTTTTTTCTAGCATACGGGACAAGTCAATCACGCACGATAAAAAACGTTTTATTATGATTAATAAAATAAAATAAAAACAAACAGACGTTTGATCAAAATAGTATGCAAGAGGGAAAACAAGTACGCATGAATATGCTCAATATGATATAAAACCCCCTACACTTAGAACCGAACATTGGCCTCAATGTTAAAAAGTGATAAGGTGTTACCCTACACTTAAGAACACAAAAGGCTAATGCTAGAACTCCAAGTGTAAGAAGGAGAACACAATCAGATATGCATGGATAAAGATGAGAAATGAGTACTCCCCTGATATAGACATGAAGATCGATCGAAGACTGAATGAAGAAGATGATGGAAAACAACAACATCAACCCTCTAAAAGTCTTCTCGATCCAAGGGAACCCTGCACAAAAAAACAAATACCAACAAGCACACATGGAGAGAAGCATGCCCCTACACTTATGTTAGAAATAGATAAAATAGATAAATCATCGGGTTGCCTCTCGAGAAGCGCTTGTTTTTGTTAACCGAGTCACGAGCCTGACTCGACCCCGAATTAAATGGTCCATGGGGGAGCAAGAGAATCACCACTGGCTCAAAATAGATATGCCAGGGTCAAAAAATCTTATCCTCATTACCGGATGAGAATAAAGAAGAAGAATCCACAGTATAAGTGAAGAAAAGTAGATGGATTCTTATAACATACGAGAAATAGGTATAAAGGCGATCTTTAATAATACTCGTCTTCGCCAAGGGCGGGAGGGTGGGAGAAAAAGATATCAAAGTGTCACCCGAGGACTCTTGATAGAAACTCAAACCAAGAGTCGATGGTATAAACGGTAAAACATCACAAGAAATAGCAACATCAATGTCTCCTCGAGGATCAAAACACTCATCCTCATTTCCCGGTATGAAATAAGGTGAGTAAAAGCGATACATCACTCGCTTGGATGTGCACGTGGTAGGACGGGGTGGCAACATAATATGAGAAATATTAGAAGAAATATCTACCACCCGCGTCACCTCTCCAGACCGAATCAAACGGAAGGTAGGGTCAAATCTCTCCACCTCCTCTATGATGGGAGGTGGCATGGCTAACAAATAATGCTCATCAATAGCAACAGAGTCTGGGCTATCAATGTCCTTAATCCCCTCTTCAAAGAGAGGATTCACCTCACTAGAGATGTAGGCGTCATCAAAATCAAATAAAGAGTTCGAATAAATCTTGAAAGTTTCCTTCAGAACGTCTTCATCGGATAGTGACTCGTCATCACTAGAAGTAAAATCATCATCGAGATCAAAAAGTGGATTAGAGAAAGCCAAATAATCATCTCCCAAGATGTCGGTGGGAGGTAATGAATCATCACTAGAAAGGGATTCACACTCACTATCACTATCGGAAGCAACCGTAGGCTCACTTTGGATTGGAATAAGAGTCTCGTCACAAGGAATAGTGATAAGACCCTCATCCCCTATGATGAGAGAGGCATCGGTCTCCGTAGTAGAAGAATCAAGAATAGGAGTGGCAGGCTCACATGATGGATTGAGATCGTAAACATTATCCTCGTCATCATCATAACAATAAGGAATCACACGAGGCGTAGAGGTATAAGCACTAAGGTTAGATACTTGCTCTTGTCGCTGTCGCTTTTCCTCCTCCCATGTTTCTTTTAGTCGAATTACACCGTCATGATGTTTCAAAAGAAGTGCTTGTGTTACGTCATTCGGATTCAAAGAAGGTTGATGATCGAGGGTGTATTGTGGGGGCTCAAAATTATGAAAATCGAAATTATAGCACGGATCGGGCTCATAATAATTCATCGGTTGACAAGAAAAAGTGTCATGAGGGCCCCCACAATTGTTGCAACACGGGTATTGAGAAAACCCAGTGCATTTTGCGGATACGGATCGTCATATATGGAAGAGGGTGAGATAGTGTCATTAGAGGTGAAGTATGAATTGATCGAATTGCAAAATGAACAATGTCCAAATTCATAATTAGGGATATCCATACCGCACCGCTCGCATGAACACCAATGACATGATTGACTACCAGACGATGGTCTCCCACACCCTATACAATACGAATCCATGAAGAATTAAAAATAAGAGGGATTGAGAAAAAGAATTAAACACGATAGAAGATAAAGAAGAATATTTTTGAAACTTAAAAAGAAAATATTATAATATAATATACAATATAAAACTATATATCGTATATAATATATAGCTAAAAGAAAAATAAAGTTGAAAGAAAATATTTTTGGATTTTTTAAATGATATATATAGTAATAAAGAAAAGAAGATAAAATAAGAAAATATATATATATATATTTTTTTAGTTTTTATAAATTTTATATATTTTTATGGATTTTTAAAACTTTTTATTATATATCTATATACAAATACGAAAATAAACTTTCAAAATAAAAGGATCTTCAAGTCACTAACTAAAAACACAATGCAAACATCGTACACAGATCCCCGGCAGCGGTGCCATTTGATTGAGTCGTTTTCGTACACCCGAAAGGTTATCGTAGTTCCGGCGAAGTGTGAATGGAAATATGCGTTTATGTCTCAAGTTTGATGCTCGAATAAAAGGGTTTTGATTTTTATATCTATAACTACCAATTTTAACGACTAAAAACTAAAATATATAAAAGCGATAAGAATGAAAATTAAACTACAGTTATAAAGCGAGAGATATCTAAAATAATAATAATGACAATAAAGATGCTACACTAAACAACCATAATCAAACTACTTGAATCAAGATATAAAAGCTAAACATGCAATAATAACGATATATTTAAAATAATGAAATAAAATAAGAAAAGAGATAGAGAATTTAACCCGTAATGATGAACCGGAGACGAAAACTTAATCACCCGATCAAATAGCTATATTAGATCTAAAATTTATAAATTTTCAAAGTTATTATCAAATTAATTAGTCGATAAAGTTGTCAATTTTATCAACTAACTAACAAGATAAAACAAATCAAATTTTAAACTTTAAATTTTAATCTAGCTAAAAGACCCGTAAAACTCATCGCCAAAAGTGATGGACTAATCGCCGACATCAAACGAAATAAAACGGTTAACGATAATAAAGCTAAAGAGCATTTTAGAATTATATTTTAGAAAGTCTAAATTTTATCAACTATTAAAACATAACAAGTTTGTGACAAAACCATTAAACTACTAACCACTAATATATCATCACAAAATTAAAAGCCCATCACTAATCCTCAACACCGAATATCAATTTTCAAAACCAAATAGATACTAAACTAAATAAATGAAATCAGGGAATAAAAAAGATGAAATGCTAATGTTGTCCCCACTCTCCTAAAATAAATATGCAGGGGAAGAAAAGTCAAAGTGAGTATGAGGAATGTTGGTAAATCTCTCTAAATGAAAAGACATTTAATCCTCCTAAAAAAATCAAAAGATGCACCGACCCTCTATCTAAATAAATAAAAATACGCAGGGGATGATATTGAATAAAAAAGATGCATATATTGTGTAAAGAAAAGGACGAAAAGAAAAAAACAAAAAAGAAGAGCAAGCAAATAAAAAGTCCAGATCCGATCTTCTATATAAAAAAACTGATTTTTAACTACTATGCTCAAAACCTACGCTACCTAAAAACGGTGAAAGAATATGTTAAAGAAGTTCCAAAAAATGGAAAATTGTGTCTGCGTATTCTACCCTACAAAAAAATAATTAAGACAGGAAAGAAAAGATGAAGTTGCCTTCTACCTAATTAACAAAAACAGGGACAATACAAATTGAGGATAAGAAATATTTTATTTCCATCTATTGCTACTAAACGCCATGGGTAATAAAAAAGTGAGTATGTTTCCTAATCTATTTTCTAATAAAAAATAAAGAAGACAATGAAATGAACTTCTATTGCTGCGTGTATATAAAGCATCTTTTGATCTCCTCAATCTATCTTTCTTTTCATGGGATTTTGTTGCGTAGATTTTTTTGTTGATGGGCTTGCGTGGACTGTTTATTTCTTCATGATGGGCTGCGCCCATTTTTGGGCTTGTGGGTTTTTTTCCTACTGGGCCTTTAGGCTGCTGTCCTTAATAGTTGTATAATAATGGGTCGGTTCGACCCATTTAAACGGTGTCAGGCGGACCCAATAAAATATGAA
The DNA here is from genome assembly GCA_025667525.1 of Glebionis coronaria. Lineage (NCBI taxonomy): Eukaryota > Viridiplantae > Streptophyta > Magnoliopsida > Asterales > Asteraceae > Glebionis > Glebionis coronaria. Next base: position 18,384 of record JANFOE010001228.1, read on the forward strand.
TGCACCTTCAAACTTGATTTTCGGTGTTCTTTCTACTTCTCGTTCTCGCTTTTGGCTCTTTGGCTTCGTTTTTGCTCATTTTCTTTGATATTCGTACCTACAATAATAAATAGCAAATATAAACGATATATGCACTAAAAATACAATTTTTTCTATTTATTATGCCATAAACGAAGGGAGATTACCACTAAAACCACGAATAATTACGTGTTCAACATTTACAATATTAACTCTAATGAAATACAACATAGTTATGGTATGTTCATTAGGAGAATCGAACTCTCACATGATTGATTCAAGATAATTATATCTTCCTTTCTTCCAAAAGATATCAAGGTTAGAAAGTTGAGTATGACTCGGACTAAGAAGATTAATAAGATACCATTATATATGGAATGTGATGAATCATATTATGTCTTAAAAATGAATTTTATAATTTGTTAAACTACTTATGAAGTGGGTTGTTAGCAAACAAAGAGTTAAGAACTGTCATTGTGGTTTGTAAAGTCCCAATAGATAACATTAGAGTGTTGATCTATTTGCTATGTATTTAAAGATTAACTTTTAAATTACTAAAAGTAAGTAGAAGTTTTGATCTTCAAAAGATAAAATTACAAGATACATAATATTCTGAAATACACTAGTAATTATCATGAGGTAGGCATGTAAATGCTAACCATCAAGATAAAGGAATTTAAGTCATAGGTTCACAAAGATATCCTAGATGTGTGATTAATATGATGAGAATTATGAGTTACAAATAATCATTATGATTTGTTATCAAATATTGACTTGGGTAAACTACTCATACTATGAATGTTATAGATGTTGTCCAAACAAGATAATCAATATTTAGATTTGGTTTATGTTAATAGTTTGACTAGAAATTGAAGATGAATTTCTTCAAAGAAAGAATGAAACGACCACAGTGGTGGTTTAATACCTTGTGTCGAAAATATATGGAAGAGATTGTACACATATCTAATGTATGTATTATTAATAGGTTATTAATCATACTTAAGTAATTAATCGTGATTGAATATTCTTTCTTGAACACGTTAAATATATATAAAGATTTTGGTGGTCATATTTTAATTGACAAATTGTATATATATGAACTCTTTGTTGAATGACTACTTCAGAAAGAACTTAAGTAATCGAAAGGAGTTTATTAATTCAAATAAATCTTTGGAAAAGTGCAAAGTGCAATTATCCATGAATGGATAAAAGCAGGCATCTATGATATTATTCATATGTTTAATTTGAAAACCCAAGATTAGATTTGAAATTGAAATAAGATAATTTCTAAGTATTCCTAAAAGCTAGTGGGAGTATTGTGTTATTTTCTTAAATTATATATGTTAGACATATAAGAAAGTAAAATTTCATTCAAATTAAATATTGAATTTGGTTTAGATTTTAAGTGAAACATTTCTTTAAAGATTTAGAAAATAAGATATATATAACCTTGGAACAAATAAAATCTATTTATGTGGTGGACATAATATACCATGTAGTAAGTTTATATAGATATTTTGAATATTAAGAAATCTAAATCTGGTTTCAGAAAGTTTCATGTGTATCATGTTGTATTTATATCGTGCTTAAAATGCAAGGTGATTTGAATATATTAAGATCTATTTGAAAGTTATTAAGTAACTTGTGTAATGTATATTCTAAAGGAATATGTTTGGATATAGAATGACATCTTTGTTTTGGGTCAGCTTCCATATTCTATAGATAAATAATTTGTCAATAGTTGTGCAAATTATCATAGCCAACAAACTTAGATGTTTGGATGGCATCAAATATTATATAATAGATATTATTGTTTATTTGTTTATATTTTTAATGACAAGTTATCAAACTTGAAAAGATATAATTGAGGTAACACTCAATATTAGTCATGGTATCCTTGGGGATGACATGTTAATTAAAGTTGTATTATACATTAAAGAATTAGAATACCTTGAACTTCAAATGTGGTTTTGGAAGTTTAGTGTAATAAATTGGTGATCAAGGATGTGTCACAATTTTGATATTATGTGACAATATCAAACTATTTGAATGCACATGTACATCGGACTTCAATGATTTAATTCTTGAAGAAAGTATTCTCAAAATTTCAACAGGTCAAGATTGGTTGATTTATGCTTTGTCAAACAAGTATGAATGTCATTACTAGAGGCATAATGCATCGACTAATTTTATGCATTGATCTATTTAGTATTTGGATAAAGGATGTTAAACAATTATTATAATAAAATAAATTACTTGGTAAGTTTGTTTTCATTTATTATACAATATATCCTATATTTGCATGTTTAAATCCGCGAATGATCTAATTATTCTAAATGTCCATTTTCAATTAATAATATGGTAGTGTTATTAAATTATGACAAATCTAAATTGTGATGGAATATACTTAGTATATTGATGTGTTTAGATATCAAATTTAGATGATATTCAATGAATTGAATATAGGACTTATCCCAACTATATGATTATACTTTATGGATCTTTGTCATCAAGTAAAATCATAAATAGTTATCCTTAGACCTGAGATACTAGGAAACTATCATGGATCTAGTGCATTTTTGTGCAATAATCTAACGCTAAACGTAACTGGTGGCCATAAGGGTTATATTCAAAATTGTTGCAAAATTCATAAGTTTTGCTTGTAGTCAATATGGAATTTGTTTCCTTCAAAATTGATTTTGATGTTTAATACAGCTGGGCCCCTCGTGGGATTAGTAAGATGTTTGTGTGGCCGCACCCAAAGTCATTTTAAACTATGTTTAGAAGTTTTGGTATTCTTGCTGAATCCGATGAACGCGAAACATAATGGTTAATGAAAGGAACGACTAAGATCCATATCCTTATTAACGTTGTATTAGAAACGAAAGGATAATAATAATGATGAATCATGAAAAGGTTTTGTCCAAGAGACCTTACTCGAGATCGTACTAGAGGCATGGGCGTGTAACTTGACGCTAACCGATGTGATCACACTATTAAAATATGTCCAAGTTGGACCTGTAAGTTTATGGACTTTAATTTTAAAACTCGTGTGTTACGATCGAACTCGGAGTTACGGGATTGCACACAATACGTAAAGAGTTAATTTATTAATAAATATATTTATATGTTTATTAATTAAATCGAGCTTTAAACAATTAACCGTCGTTAAATCTTAAGAGTTAGGACTAACAATTAACGTGGAATAAACTAGAAGAGGAACAGAAAGATCCGCAACACCCCTTGGGTAGGCTTGACCGGTGGTGGAACAAAGAAAGGGAGAAAGATTTTTTTGCCTTATTTGTTTTGTCTTGGGCTACAAGTTTAAGTACCCTATATAAACACATAGAAGGCTTCATAATTCTTGTACCGAAATCTCTCCCTCCCTCTCCTCTCTGGCGATCAAACATCCAAACACCCTTATAGGGTTCCGTTGAGTTGGTTGATTTCTTGAATCAAGTCCTAGCCCCTCTCTAGGATTGTTGGGTTGATTTTCCACTATACGTTTAAGCTCATTTTATACGTACTAAAATTACGGTTAACTCGTTATTATACGTGTGTAAAAGAACATGATACAATCTCATTATAGGTTCAATCTAGGATCGATTAACAAAACTGTAAGGGGTTAATCATTGATCCTCATAAATCCTAATTGGTGATTTGTTCTTGTTAGTGGGAATTGCATATCTAAAAAGTATGTAAACCTAGTTCGATTAATTATAAATGTGTTATTATGATCTTGTTAAATCGCTTTCGTTATTACGTGCTTTGATCTTTGCTTATGTTATTAAAATTGTTATGACCTTCATAAACCATCAAGTGTTAAAAAATGTTAAGTAACTAAATGATAACAACCAGAAAAGTATCAAAAATGGATTAAACAACCAGGATAGACTCGAAGTTGTTTAAGAATATAATAGAATCATGGAAAATGAGAAACAAGATTGAACTATGCTCTTAGGATTTGATTACTTGAAACTGAACGTTTACAAGACTATGTAATTGAGAGAGAGAAAAGAATTACAATTTCAAATCCGAATGAACAAATGAAGATTACAAACTATTTAAAAGAAGAGATGGACGGGAAAGTTTGTTACAGATCTGTTATAACCAAATGGGAGAAAATCACATGTAACTCATGTGTTCAGCTTTAGCTACTCACATGCACCCCATGTGGCACATTAGCTATAATAGATAAACTACTGTTTATCAATCCATACTCCTTACAAAATTATTTTCCTCAAGAATTTAGACATCAAAGTTTGGGTAGTCCTTCATGATCTTGTCCAAAGGTTCCCAAGTAGCATCGTCGTTGCTACCATTAGTCCACTGAATCAGCCCATAGATAGCCACTGCATTGTTCTTCTTAAGAAGCTTCCTATCCAACAAAGCCAATGGTTGAGCTACCAATCTTCCCTCTGTATTGCGCATTGAAACTTCAACATACTGTGGATTAGGTGGTACTCCTATATACTGCTTCAACTGAGAAACATCAAACACATTATGTATCTTAGCTTGAGGATTAAGTTCCAGCTGGTAGGCCACTTGTCCAATCTTAGCACTAACTAGGAAAGGACCAAAATACTTAGGTGAGAGCTTGTGTTGTTTCCCCATTCTTATTGTAACTTGCTTGTGTGGCTACAATTTTAATAACACCCAATAACCAACATCAAAAGTCCTTTCTGATCTTCATTTGTCTGCTTGTTGTTTCATCCTATTATGAGCTCTTGATAAATGAAACTTCACAGTTTGTAACACTTCTTCTCTGTCCTTGAAACTTCTGTCTATAACTTCCAGCTTACTTAAACCCCCCAAATATGGCACATGTACTAGTGTAACAATACCATAGACTAACTCAAATGGAGTCATCTGTGTAGATGTGTGAAAATTGGAATTGTACCACAACTCAGCTAGGGACATCCATTTGCACCATTATTTTAGGTGCTCTCCTGTCATACACCTCAAGTACCCTTCCAAACACCTATTCACCATATTAGTTTGGCCATCAGTCTAAGGATGGTAGGCTGTGGACATTAACATTTGGACTTGCAACAACTTGAAAAGCTCCTTCCAAAAAGTACTTAGAAAAATCTTATCTCCATTTGACAAAATTGACTATGGCATACCATGGAGTTTATAGACACTGTCAATGAAAGCTTGAGCCACTTGATTAGCATTAAAAGGATGGGATAAGACCATAAAATGAGCATATTTGCTAAGTCTGTCCACTATGTCGATAATCACATTCTTCCCTTGTGACTTTGGTAGTCCCTCAATTAAATCCATAGACACACTTGTCCATATATTTTAGGGTATGGCTGTCAAAGACCAGGAGAAGCTGAAAGATTTGGTTTATTCCTTTGAAAAATCACACATTCTTTCTAATTCTTGACCTTTTTATGAGTCCCTTCCAATAGACCGTGGAACAAATCTTGTTGGTAGTGACCTTGACCTATGAATGTCCACCAATAGACCCTCCATGGAAATGTTGCAATAGAGCAATCCTGAGTTGAGCATTATCACCTACTACCACTTTACCTTTTCTCAACAACTGACTGTTAGCCCACACATAGTGTTTCTTACTTCCTGATTGTGTCTACAATTGTTCTAACAGCTTTTTTAGCTTGTCATCAATGACCCAAGTTTCCTCAATTTTCTTGGCCAAATCACTAGTTACCAAGGTAGTCACATACTAAACAACTCAGAAGTATGTAATCTTGAAAGAGCATCAGCTGCAGCATTGTCACACCCCTTTTGTACACGACCTCATAGTCAAAAACCATGAGTTTAGGCAACCACTTCATCTGAGTTTGGGTTGTGATTCTTTGATCAAACAAATACTTCAAGCTAAAATGATTTGTCTTGATAATAAAGTGCATGTCCAGCAAGTAACCCCTTGTTGGGTCAGTATTTACTGACTGTTAGCCTCAAAATATTGAGTCAAACAAGAATGTTCGGTCATAGGTATATATTGTAATATTTATTAGAACGTTGTAATAGTTAGTTAAAATAGTCGTGACATTATGGGCTTGATGGTTAGCTTAAAAGGCCTCTTTCAAGGTACTAAGCATTTATTCAAGCCCGGCCCAAAACAATATAGTCTATTAGAGAGCCCGCATGTGGGTGGACTATATAAGTACCCTCATAGCATGTTAGGAGGGTGGATGATCTCATAATTCTTAATCTAATTTCACAAGTTATTCATCTCCTTCTATCTACTTTCTCTCACTACGTTCTCTCTCTAAAATTCATATCTTTTCCATCTCATTTCTTTAATCTATCATCATATTTTAAGGGACAACAATTGGTATCAATCGCCATCAGGTAGATTTGTGTTTAGTTTGTGGTTATCATTTTTGATTTCGTGTGATTTTCATCTTAAAATCATCTCGTATAATTTTTTTTTTGTTTTTGAGCTCAAAATCTTCATACAAATTGCCTACAAAGTTGTGGTAGGAATTTGTGTTCTTCATTTTGGTGATTTCCACGAAAAAATTGGAACTTTTTTCTTGATTTTTGGGTAAAAATTCGTCATTTTGGAGTTTTTTGGTTACACTATTCGGAATTTGGAGTTTATAACTCGAGAAACAAGGGTTTTGCATTATTCCGAACTACGTGAGAAAGTGTTATTCCGAACTAGGTTAGTGATCAAGTATTCCGAATTACGTAGGGAAGCATGTTATTCCGAACTAGGTGAAAAAGGGTTTATTCCGAACTAGGTGGGCAAGAGAAGTATTCCGAACTAGGTGGGAAAGAAAGGTATTCCGAACTAGGTGGGAAAGATATGGATTCCGGACTACGTGTGGTTTTCAGATTCCGAACTACATGTTGCATTCACATTCCAAATTAGATCCGAATTCCTTCACATTCCGAACTAGCTCAGAATTCCACTATTCCGAATTACATTAGAATTTCACCATTCCAAATTACATCAGAATTCCACTATTCCGAATTACATCAGAATTTCACCATTCCGAATTACATCAGAATTCCACCATTCCGAATTACATCAGAATTCCATCGATTCTGAACTAGGTCAAGGTTTAACAAATTCCGAATTAGGTCAAGGTTTAACAGATTCCGAATTAGGTCAAGGTTGAACAGATTCCGAACTAGCTCTTTGATTCACATTCCGAATTGCTCTTTGAAGATTTATTTCAAATTATTCTAAAATTTTCAAAAACGTGATTTTGAAAATTTTGAATAATCGTGTGATTTTTTACTTAAGAATTTTTGGTTTCATACGAAGACATTGTTTGGGGTTTTCACACCATTTCTTGAAGCTTCAACCACAATCTACTCACAACAACATCTACTTAAGATCCTATTCACTTCACTTCATTCTTGAGATGGATTCTACTGCTGAATATCGTGTTACTAATAACAACATCATGGTGACGGGTAACAAAGAGAGACCACCAATGCTTGTGACTGGTAGATATGCACAATGGCAATCACGATTCCTTAGATATCTTGACACCAAACCCAATCGTGATGTTCTTCGACGTTTCATCAAAGAAGGACCTTATACGCCCACTACAATCACCGTTCCTACAATTCCAGCAACCGACTCGACGCCCGGTTCTGATGAGCAAACAATTAAGGAAACATATGAGAACACTTCGAAAGAGAACCGTGCTTGGATTGATGCAGAGAAAGAAGCAACATACTTGATTCTAAGTGGGATAGGGGATGATATTTACTCAACGGTTGATGCATGTTCTACTGCTAAAGAGATGTGGTTTGCCATTGAACGCTTGCAACAAGGTGAATCTTAACAAGCAAGATGTCAAAACTAACTTGTTTTGGAATAATAAGTGTGAAAACACTTATCCTTTTACCACTTAATTATAATAATAGCCAAGCCAAAACGTGTATTTTATGTCTTAAATGTCGGAATTATGCGTGGTTTGTGTTTTTGTTGTGATTTAGGATCAAAATGTGAAAAGGGAAGAAAACACGGGCTTTCACGGGCTTTTATCGAAGAAAACGACAAATGACGAAGTCATAAGGTCAAGAGTGCAAAAAGAAGGGAAGTCCAAGGCCTATTCTAAAGATTTATCGAAGAAAAAGTCTGAAGACGGAAGTTTATTGAAGACGAAGAACTCAAGTCTAATAAATGAAGAAATTATAAGCCGAGTTCAATTTATCCCGAGACAAAGTCGAAAAAGTCGAAGAATTTAGAAGACGAAAAGACGTGAAGAAGAAGAAAGGAACAACACATGCTAATCTCCCTATAAATACCCTCCTAATGTCACATTAGGAGGTGTTGGCTATTTGACACATAGTTCTTCCACCTTTCATTACTTGCACTTCCATATTGTCATTTACTTAATTGTTCCTTAATATCTTGCCTTTAATTTCAAGTAAGTTTAATTTTGTTGTTGAATCTTTATTTTTAATCAAGTTTTTCATAATCATTCTCATTCTTCTCTTCTTGTTTTTTTTTAAATATCTTGTTTTGTTTGATTAATCTTAAAGTTTTAATCTTTATGCTTATTTTGATTAAAGTTTTTATCTTGTTGTTCTTATCAATGTTTTTATACGAGCAAGGTTTTAGCGTATTTAGATTTTTACTTATTTCTATTTAAGAGTTTTTAAAAGTTTAAATTTTCTTAAAGTTTATTTTATAAATCTTGTTTGTTTAGCATTTTGAAAGTTATTAATTTGTGCTTATTTAGGCCCTTTTATTATTGATTTGGTAAAGTTTCGATTAGTGCTTATTAGACATAGCTTATTCAATCTTGCTTATTTACGTTTCTCATTCCATCGGAAAAGGGATTTGTTATCCGACTGTTATTCCGATCACCCCATCGGAAAAGGGTTTGCTTTCCGACGGATATTCTGATAATCCTATCGGAAAAGGGTTTAGGGATTTCGAACGGTATTCCGATAGGGTTGGGTAACCTTCATTCTGACAGGTGATTCCGACGAACATTATGATAGTTTCAAGGTTTGTTATTCCGATACTTTGTTAGTTATTCCGACAGGGTTCTCTATAATATTCCGATAGCTACATTCCGATAGGATTCCGATGGGATTCCGATACGAAGGTATTCCGACAGGTTGAGTTTTATTATTTTGTCTTAGTTTTATTTTTAAGTTTGCATTATTTTAAGTTTTCAAATTTTAGTTTTCGTCAAGCTTTAATTTCTCGTCATTTACTTTTAAAGTTTTAAATTTTTGCACAATTACTTTTAGCTTTATTTACTTTACAATTTGCTTTAAAGTTTTGCAATTTAATTTTACTACAACGACCAGAAATATTTCTTTTCACCAAAAGACGACTGAGTCACACATTAAACCATTATAATATCGATAAGACCAATTTCAACGAACTTTTTAACTGAGTAAAATCCAGTTATTAAATGGCGCCGCTGCCGGCTCTTTTCGTGAAGATTAACGGTTTTCTGTGAGAGACGTGTTGAATTTTGGGATCCGTTCACACGTGAACGTTATTTTTTGTGTCAAAAATTTTCAAAAAAATCATAAAAATTAAAAATTTCAAAAAATCAAAAAATATTAAAAACTTATAAAAAGCATTTCTTTTTCAAAGTTTTGCAGCAAAAAGATTTTATTTTATTTTTACAAGTACATATATATTCTCTATTTCTTTGGTATCTTTTTCTTTTTCTTTTGCAGGTGTATGCGTACTAGATCTTCATCTTATTCTGAGCCCGAGACTCGTGAAGATTTAGATATGGCTGGTGTGCACAACAACAATAATCCACCTCACCCCAACATGAATAACAACAACAATGGTCCTCAACCAGACCTTCGAACGATGGAGGAGCTGTGTCAACAAACCATGAACGGACGAGGAGGACCGATTGCGCCGATGTAAATCACGGCTCCAGAGTTTTCGTTGAAGCATCACATTATCCAACAAGTTCAAAATACTTGTCCATTTCGCGGATTACCGGATGATGATGCCAACAAACACCTCGACAAATTCATTACCGTAACTCAAAGCATGAAGTTGCCCGGTGTTACCATGGATTTTCTTCGCCTTCACCTATTTCCACACACCTTATCCCACCATGCCGAAAAATGGTTTGATCGTCTTCCGAAGAATACAATCCATACTTGGGACGAGATGACTCAACGATTTTTTTCGCGCTACTTTCCACCATCCATGGTCACGAGCCTTCGGAATCAAATTAGTGGATTTACACAAGAACCTGATGAATCACTTTTTGATGATTCGGAACGATATAATGTTTTAATCGATCGATGTTCAAACCACAACATGCTCCCCGTCACATTAATTGATACTTTCTACAACGGTTTAACTTTTCAAGATCGTGATAAGATTAATGCAGCCGCCGGTGGCACATTTATGAAAAGAATACATGTGACAATCCGTCAATTTATGGGTTATATTTTATTCTCAATTATTTTTGGGAAGAAATTTGGATTTACGTCTTGAAGTAGCATCGACTACGTCTAAACCGGAGGATTCTACGTTACGTGCTTACGCTTACATACACCGTTTTGGTGACAGTCCGACATTTAAGAAAATAAATTTGTCCGTGAATATTATTTTGTAATTTTAAATTTGTGTTGGTTCATAAACTCACGAATTTACGAGAAGAGATTAGGACTTACGATTATAATTTAACGTCCTTTACGACTAAACCAGAAACCTTAGGATTACGTATTTACGTTTTCGAACTCCGTTTTTGATGAGACAATTTTTATTAGATTCGTTTTGTGTCGTTGATTCATAATTTATAAAAACGTTTTTCGTAAAATGACCCGAGGGCACGCAACTCGAGGAAACTAGAATCGAGGAGTACCCGTAATTAAATGGGGATGAGACAAGATAAACTTGCCCCACCCCCACACATGGGATGGCCACAAGTGTACAACACACCCTTGTGAGGTGTTAATCTTGTAAACAAAGCTAAGACACTTGTCTTAGCTTTGCCATCACACCACTTGCACATAAAACTTGCCAAAACCACTCACACAAACCATTTAACACTTTCATACATGCAAACCACCATATTTCTCTCCTCTCTCTCTATATTTCGTCAAAAACCACCATTAAACACCCCTCATTTGATCAATTTAACCACAATATCATGTGTTATTCACACATATGTTGAAGAACCTTTGAAGATATGAAGATTGGAGGTGATCTTAACCTATGAAAATGAGTTTTGAGGTTAAAGGGCTGAATTCATGGAGGTGTTCATCTATCCAAAGGACCCAAGAAGTTTCCTTGCGAAAGTTGAAGATTTGATAACAAGAACCAAGTCTTGTTAATCAAAAACCTCATCTTTTCATCACTAATGGTGGTATAAAGATTGTTCTTCCTATCCTCTTGTTATTTTGATTATGTAATCTTGTATTTTATTTATTTATGTATATGTATATGAAGATGAATTATGATTAAAAATATTATGTGGGGATTTGGTGTTGATAGATTTGATTAACATGCTTAAAAAGATGAATAACCATAAGAAACAAGGCTAAAATCATGCTTAAATTATTGGCTGTATAAAAACAGTAAGTAACCAAGACTTAAACTGATAAATTTTCATGGTGGAATCCATTTACAGTAAGTATAAGATGTCATACACATGTGAGAGTTGGCCAATAGAATCATCAAAATGAATGAGATATGATCAAAACAAGATGAGTGTGCTAATCTGAATAGTCTGTTTTGTAGGGGCTGTTAAGGATAGTTAAACATAGAATGAGCAGTAGCTATAACTAACTTAATTGTAGCACATAATATGAAGTTCATGCCATCCAAAAATGAGCTTCTAACTCATTGTAGAACTCTAGATATGATAAAAATGGTGAAGATGAAACTAAAAATCAGATTTTGAAGAACTAATGTTTAATACTATTATATAAGCACTCAAATAATATAGTATAAAATGTGAAATTAAAACCCACTAACTTATGAATTTCATTTATATAAATATGTATAAGGTTAAATAAATGGACACTTTATAAAAATGGGAGTTGAATAAGTTTTATAAGTTATAAAAACTATAAACATGATTTTTAAGACTTTTTCGGCTATTACCGTAAAATTAACGTTTTTCGCCAATTAAAACTTAGACGATCAAACCCGTCTAATGTAAAGTTTTTAAAAGTCATATACTGATATATAAGTATCTAATACAAGTAAAAAACGATAAAACCCGAATTATATGATATACGGACATTAACGAGCTAAGTTAGCATATTTGGACTAATGATTTAACTAAATAAGCTAAACACTTATAAAAATTACTTATTGGGCTTAACCCATTTGGGCCCAACATATAAAGTATAAATACTGATAATACAAGTATAAAATGAATTTATACAAGTTAATGAATTTATAATAGGCTTATTGAACCTACAACATGTAAATAGGTAAAACTAGTAAACTAGTAAAAGGTTACCAATACATAAACACAAAAATGAGTGAATGAGAGCATATAAACCCACTTGATCATCATATATATATAAAATCATCATATATATACATAATTGTTATTTTTATAAAGTCATTGGACAAAAGTCTAAGACGAGTATTATTTGTCTAGGTTTCCGTAATTGAAGCACGTACCGTACATCCGAATTGCCGATAACCCGCTTTCCCACATCCACGTGAGTTCATAGCCTCGCACTCTTTTAAATGTTTTTATAAAATGTTTTATAAAACCGCGAGGGAGATAACATGTTAGTTTTTATGAAATAGGACACTAGTTGTCCCGATTGTTTGTTTGTTGATTTGGACCCGAATGATTGTATGACCCGATGAATGATTAAATGACCCGATAGATGAAATAAAATGGATTATTAAAGTTAGGTTATGTCACTAAAAGTCCCATTAGCATGAATTGTGAACTACCGGGATTTGGTAGACGCTTATGCATATAATAGTACTATTTGGGGACGATCACCCCAGTTCGCGCCTTGACGGTTGATCCCCGTCGTGCCACATTGATTGGTAAGCGAATTTATGTATGAGAAGATTTCCAAGCGTGATTATTGTGACGACACGCTAATTTAGATGGTCAAATGAGTTTCGGGTTAGCTACCCGTTGTTGGTTATAGTAAGGTAACAATGTCACGCGGCTTATAATAATCCAATTAACGAAATACTGCTTTAAGCATTGAATTACAATATATTGCCTGACTAGCAATACAGGGTCTTATCATTGATATTATGTTCGTGTTTTGGTTTTATATAACCATATTCATATAACGGTTTTTATTTAATCTATACAATGTTATAAACGTATTGTATGATGTTTTAACGACAATAGTTCGTATAATGATTTTGAAGGCAAAAGCCTATATTATAATTTTTGATAAGGATTTGTATAAAATGACTTTGGCTATTTTATGGCCTATAAAAAAGATTGGTACAAAATGATTTTTTGTAATAATTTTATACCGATGTTATATTGATGGATTTTATTAAACTCTATGAATTCACTCGGCGTTTTCGCTGACCTTTTCTTTTAACATGTTTTATCTCAGGTACTTGAAGGTAATTTTCGGGAAGACAACAAGAATTCATGGCCCGCACTTAAATAACAAATATCCATTCAAATTCTTTGTAAAACTTGTATGAAATACAATGACTTGGGACCTATGTAAACTTTATATTTATGAATGGAAATGCTTTATTATTAAACGACGCGATTTTTAAGCGTTGTCTATGATGTGAGTAATGTGCTATCCCGTAACACCAACGAGTCTTCCGATGTATTGAATTGTGTATTTTTGGGGGTGTTACAGTTTGGTACCAGAGCTCTCGTTATAGAGAACGAAAGATTTTTAAAACTAAGGTTTTGAATAAAACATTTCAAAATCTTTTAACTATAAACATTTTTCTAAAAATGTCTAAAAATCTTTTGACTATAACGGTGCCGAAGAATTCCCGAGTTACCGACAAGGCCAGACTGAGAAGTGTTATTTTAATATATATATATATAACTTAGATTATATATATATATATGATGTAATTTGATTACATGATTGTTTGATTATTATTTTGATATTTATACGAGGTATTTATACGACGTAGATTGTCACAAGGAACCCTAAATCCCCTAGTAAATTAATCGAAGCTATTCTCGTAGGAATTCTAGCTATCCTAGATCTAAACCAAGTTGTGGATATTTATGATCCCAACAAATGGTTGATATTCATAGAAATGTTGATATTAGTTGATTGTGATATTAAAGAAGAATTGGCGAGATTAAAACTGATATCGATGTCATGACGATCTTTCCTTATAGAGTGGAGTTTGACAAAACGTTACCACCTAGAAAGATGTCATCTGATTCGTTGTCACCCAATTCTTAAATTTGAAATCGAAAGGGTGAATGCTGCACTTGAGACTGTCATTGGAACCATTACCCAAAAGTCTCATGCCACTAGTACCTTTCCGAGAAGTCTAGTTGAATGATCAAGTCATTTCATACTAATGACTCATTTGATAACTATTGATGAAGGAGCTATAGGATTGGAAATTATGTGTTGTTCATATTGAGCTTTTATTGCCCTATTAAGGTCGAAGAATAAGATTGAAAGTATTGGAAAGTGAGATAGGATATCGCATTGAGTATAAGTTGGTTGAAACTTGAATGAGGTAGAAATTTAACTTGTTTGGAATATAAGACGGTTAAGAGGAAGTCGTTAAGTTTTGTGAATGAATTATAAGGTTTTAATTGATTGTTGATTCGTGTTAAGGGTTGTTCCTAGGCCATTGTCCAATGATGAGGATGCCTAGTGTCCAAGAAATAAATTGAAGAAATCTTCTTCTGAATTGGGACCGATGGATCTTCCGGGACAGGTGGAACCCCCATAACTCTTGTAGATTAGTATTCACTGTGGTATCTTTTAAAAATAATCCCTAACATAACTGAGACATCAGTTGGAAGGATGAGTTCTTGGAATTATATGACATAGTGACACGCAATGTGTTACGGTACAATTTGACTTGTTTGTGATTAATGAAAAGACTACATTTGATTGCTAAATCCTACATGTATCGATATTATCTATCTTTTCTTGCTTCTTCCTAATGTTCGCATTGGTGATGCAACCATTGAACAAGTACTCATCTCGATTTGAGTTACGTTGTGGATTATTCTTTTTGAGTGCCATCAAGGTCATGAACCTCATGATTATTTGGCTAATTTCATTTCCTAGCATATTGTAGTTAGTTCTTAGTGAAAAACTTTTCATCACTCCTTTGCAGATCACTAATTGTTTTTATAAGTTAAAACAGTATCCCTTGAGAAAAATTGGGTTTTCATCACCATATGGATTATTTAAAGTGAGACTTATAAATAATCATTATCGAAATGAGGTTGTTTATGAAACACCTTGGAAAACTTAATTGTTTTCATAACAAAGAAAATCTTTGTAAATTTATTCTTGATTCTTGTTTAAGAATTAAGCATGAAAATGTTTTTATTATAAACATGATGATAAAATTTTGACGAACTGAGTATTGCATCGTTAATCTTGAAATTGTATATAGTTGCGCGCCTACATACAATTTGGAATGGACCATGCAAGGCTGATTAGTAGTCACCATAAAACTGATTAATAAACACTACATTTTCTTTAAAGATTGTGAAAGATTAAATTTTATGAGATCTGCAAGAAGTGAAAAATAGGGACATAGTGTTAGGGACACCTACATATGTGCCTGTAGCATTTATTCTTCTGAGTCCAGTTTGCTCATCTGTGGAAATTGTCTTATTTGACAATTGACAATTCTTTCTTGTCCAATTCTCGCGTAGTGAGATTCTTAGGAAAAGTATATGATTACCGAGTGTTGATACCCGACTGGATGTATCGACATTCCTATCATTTCTTTTGATTTGATTTCATTTGAATGACCTGGGTAACGATCCGAGGAGCTTTCGAATGCGTACTCAAATTATGAAAACATGGGATATACTCATATTCGTTAATGTTTTCGTCTGTATCTGATTAAAAATTCTCTAGCGTAGATTATGCGTTGACCTTACTCTTTTAATGGTAGTTGTGTCTCCATATATCCTTGAATTTGTGAAGGATTATGAGTTACTATTAGTCTTTTGAGAAGTTCACATCTTATCGACGGCAATAAAACTAAAAAGTTGATAGTGCCAATAGAATGGATTGATTGATTATGACATGACGACATTGTCTTAATTGATGGGAACTCGAGTAGAATTCCCCTAAAAGATAAGATGTTGATTATCAAAAGTGATCTAAATAATTCTTGATGGGTGACCATATCCTGCATTTAGACTTGAAATTATACCATGAATGGTTATGAATTAGTCATAGATATTATAATCTAGAAAGAACTTAAAATAAATGTATTAAAAGATGTTTATGTTATCTGAAACCGTAGGATGTATTTGCTGGTGAATTACCTAGACTTTCGCCATTAAGGCAATTGAATTTGGTATTGATTATATACCCGGTGCTGCACCTGTGGCATGTGCACTACGTCAGCACCATCTGAATTAAAGGAATTACCGTACGACTGAGAGAGTTGTTGGAGAAAGCTTTTATTCTACCAAGCTCGTCATTATGAAGATCTATGGTATCATTATTTCTTATATTTATTGATTACTGTGAACTGAGTAAATTGACAATCGAAAACGATATCCATGACTCGAAATGGAAGATTTGTTCGATCATTTACAAGGTTCTAGCATATGTTTTAAAAATTTGATCCATGGCATGGTTATCATCAACTTCGCATCTGCGAAAAAGATTATCTATTCCAATCACTACATCCGATACTTGTAATGAACGTTATGAGTTTCACGTGATGTCGTTTGGATTGACTAATACACATGTAGCATTCATAAATTTGGTGAATCACGTGTATAGGCTGTAATTTGATAAATTCATGCTCATGATCATTAAAGACTATTTGTTTGTTTATAATAATAAGAATGAGTTAATAATTATTTATAGACTGCCCTAAATTTGCCGACCAACAAAAACCTGTACCTTGAATATATAACATGTGATTTAAGACTTAATCTTTTACATTATTTGATCGTGTGATTAAAAGATAAAGGAATCTATATTGACTCTTCAAAAATTAAGAGCCCTTTTAAGACTTTAGGTTTTACCAAAAAGGAAGTGCAAATGTGTTTTGACAAATGTTTTAACAAAGAACTTTTGAGGGATTATTCCCTTATACCCAGAACATTTAACTAAACTCCTGTTTAGGGGTAAATGTTCGTGTATACCTCAAGACAACCTAACAGAGATTGAGGAAACCATTTAAACCATGACTTGAAATTTGAAACGATAATTTACGCTTTTCAACTAAGGAAATTTTGACCAAAATATAAACAAAGATTTTTCGAACATTTACGAATCCTATTAATTATTTTTGATAAATCAACAAAAATCATGTTAATTAAATTAAAAATTATTTTGAACATTTTCATCTAATTGGACGGACTAAGAAATTTAAAATCTTTACGTTTACGTTTCATAAAAATTGAATATTTGCTACTTAATTAGTCGTAATAATTATCGACGCTTTAGACGTCGGATTGAGTAAAACGGATAAAAATAATAGTTGAGATAGAACTAAGACTTAGAAAATGTGAAGAAAGAATTTTCGAATAAATACGGTCATGATAATTATTCCATCTAGGAAAGTGAACGTAATTACTGACACATTATGTATAAAAGATAAAGAACCAATTAGGACACGTTCCTTAATAATGAAGGTGCAAAATAAATTGCCGAACAATATAAAAATAGTTGATACTTATAAAAAGGATAATATAGATAATTAAAAGGGGTTCGCGACTAATATGAATCATTAGAATTGAGAAGCCGATGGCGTTAAATGTTTTAAAAGGCCACTTGTGGTTGCCTAAATATGGAGATTTTGAGATGTAGTCATCCTGTAAGTATAAGTATTCTATTCATGACATTTCTGACTAAATGTATCTTTATCTGAAGAAGTTGTACTGATGGCAAATTATGAAGGCAGACACCGCCTCATACATTAGTAAACGTCTAGCTATTGCAAAGGTCATCATCTGAATTCGATTCGATTTGGGTCATCGTCGACAGACTGACCAAATCTGCT
This sequence comes from Glebionis coronaria, assembly GCA_025667525.1. Taxonomy (NCBI): domain Eukaryota; kingdom Viridiplantae; phylum Streptophyta; class Magnoliopsida; order Asterales; family Asteraceae; genus Glebionis; species Glebionis coronaria. The sequence continues at coordinate 36,493 of JANFOE010001228.1, forward strand.
AATATCATTCCTGTTAATGATAGATTCTTGATGAATAAATTGACTCTTTTGTATTTAAAGGAGTTATGTAAACATGGTGTGCCTGTATCAATCATCTCTATCAAGATCCTCGCTTCGCATCGAATTTCTAGAGATTTGCTCAGAAGTCATTGGGAACGAACCTTGATGAGAGTACTATTTACAACCCCAATCGAAGGGACGAGGCAAAGTAACGATACAAAACACTAGAAGTCTTGTGTTATGCTTGAATAATTGACCTTTGGTAATAAACCGTATAATCGTTTTCATTTGGAGAGATTATCATTGAAAACTATCGTATTAGGATCTAGATCGAATCTTGTGAGGATATATATTAGAGCATCTGTAAGTAGGAATTGGGATGAAGACACCCGACATACCCCCATTGTGAGTTGGACATGTCTTTTAGGTTTAAGGTTTCCTATGATGGCAAACATAACCTTACAAAATACTCGACCCGCGAGACCTGAAATGATTGTTGAAATTAGGATCTGATTATTGACTGCCGATAGTGGGCAGGAGATTATGTGAATATGAAATGTCGATCTTGAAATTCCAGATGGGTAGCGAAGTTATGTCAAAATTTTAACCATGGAAAAATGAATTGATGATCTGAAAGATCATGGGATATAAGTCCCCGTTGTATGGGACCATTGAGATGATGTAAAAGTTTGGTTTGAAAGGCATATAAGCTGGATCTACCCTAGGACTTCAAGAGCTGCGTGAATTATGTTTCGTATATCGAACTTGATAAAATGTCTATCAAATGAAAATCTGATTGTTTCTTAGTAAAGTTTAGATCGGCGAAAAGTTGCATTCATCAAAAACCCGTGAACATCATGGATAGATAAAGTAAGTCAACAATAAGCCTGATCTTATTCCCGTGGTTATGTTTGATGAAACTCGCGTATTGTAATGGATTACACTTGTGAGAAAAGACCAAATGTGGAGGAAATACCCACATGGCTTTAACTCTATAAGAAGCGAGTAGTAAGATAAGATGATCTTTGAGGACAAAGATCCTGTTTAGAGGTAAATGTTGTGACAATCCGTCAATTTATGGGTTATATTTTATTCTAAATTATTTTTTGGAAGAAATTTGGATTTACGTCTTGAAGTAGCATCGACTACGTCTAAACCGGAGGATTCTACATTACATGCTTACGTTTACATACACCGTTTTGGTGACAGTCCGACATTTCAGAAAATAAATTTATCCGTGAATATTATTTTGTAATTTTAAATTTGTGTTGGTTCATAAACTCACGAATTTACGAGAAGAGATTAGGACTTACGATTATAATTTAACGTCCTTTACGACTAAACCAGAAACCTTAGGATTACGTATTTACGTTTTCGAACTCCGTTTTTGATGAGACAATTTTTATTAGATTCGTTTTGTGTCGTTGATTCATAATTTATAAAAACGTTTTTCGTAAAACGACCCGAGGGCACGCAAATCGAGGAAACTAGAATCGAGGAGTACCCGTAGTTAAATGGGGATGAGACAAGATAAACCTGCCCCACCCCCACACATGGGATGGCCACAAGTGTACAACACACCCTTGTGAGGTGTTAAGCTTGTAAACAAAGCTAAGACACTTGTCTTAGCTTTGCCATCACACCACTTGCACACAAAACTTGCCAAAACCACTCACACAAACCATTTAACACTTTTATACATGCAAACCACCATTTTTCTCTCCTCTCTCTCTATATTTCGTCAAAAACCACCATTAAACACCCCTCATTTGATCAATTTAACCACAATATCATGTGTTATTCACACATATGTTGAAGAACCTTTGAAGATATGAAGATTGGAGGTGATCTTAGCCTATGAAAAGGAGTTTTCATGAGGTTAAAGGGCTGAATTCATGGAGGTGTTCATCTATCCAAAGGACCCAAGAAGTTTCCTTGCTAAAGTTGAAGATTTGATAACAAGAACCAAGTCTTGTTCATCAAAAACCTCATCTTTTCATCACTAATGGTGGTATAAAGATTGTTCTTCCTATCCTCTTGTTATTTTGATTATGTAATCTTGTATTTTCTTTATTTATGTATATGTATATGATGATGAATGATGATTAAAAATATTATGTGGGGATTTGGTGTTGATAGATTTGATTAACATGCTTAAAAAGATGAATAACCATAAGAAACAAGGCTAAAATCATGCTTAAATTATTGGCTGTATAAAAACAGTAAGTAACCAAGACTTAAACTGATAAATTTGCATGGTGGAATCCATTTACAGTAAGTATAAGATGTCATACACATGTGAGAGTTGGCCAATGGAATCATCAAAATGAATGAGATATGATCAAAACAAGATGAGTGTGCTAATCTGAATAGTCTGTTTTGTAGGGACTGTTAAGGATAGTTAAACATAGAATGATCAGTAGCTATAACTAACTTAATTTTAGCACAAAATATGAAGTTCATTCCATCCAAAAATGAGCTTCTAACTCATTGTAGAACTCTAGTATGATAAAAATGGTGAAGATGAAACTAAAAATCAGATTTTGAAGAATTGATGTTTAATACTATTATATAAGCACTCAAATAATATAGTATAAAATGTGAAATTAAAACCCACTAACTTATGAATTTCATTTATATAAATATGTATAAGGTTAAATAAATGGACACTTTATAAAAATGGTAGTTGAATAGGTTTTATAAGTTATAAAAACTATAAACATGATTTTTAAGACTTTTTCGGCTATTACCGTAAAATTAACGTTTTTCGCCAATTAAAACTTAGACGATCAAACCCGTCTAATGTATAGTTTTTAAAAGTCATATACTAATATATAAGTATCTAATACAAGTAAAAACCGATAAAACCCGAATTATATGACATACGGACATTAACGAGCTAAGTTAGCATATTTGAACTAATGATTTAACTAAATAAGCTAAACACTTATAAAAATTACTTATTGGGCTTAACCCATTTGGGCCCAACATATAAAGTATAAATACTGATAATACAAGTATAAAATGAATTTATACAAGTTAATGAATTTATAATAGGCTTATTGAACCTACAACATGTAAATAGGTAAAACTAGTAAACTAGTAAAAGGTTACCAATACATAAACACAAAAATGAGTGAATGAGAACATATAAACCCACTTGATCATCATATATATATAAAATCATCATATATATACATAATTGTTATTTTTATAAAGTCATTGGACAAAAGTCTAAGACGAGTATTATTTGTCTAGGTTTCCGTGATTGAAGCACGTACCGTACATCCGAATTGCCGATAACCCGCTTTCCCACATCCACGTGAGTTCATAGCCTCGCACTATTTTAAATGTTTTTATAAAATGTTTTATAAAACCGCGAGGGAGATAACATGTTAGTTTTTATGAAATAGGACACTAGTTGTCCCGATTGTTTGTTTGTTGATTTGGACCCGAATGATTGTATGACCCGATGAATGATTAAATGACCCGATAGATGAAATAAAATGGATTATAAAGTTAGGTTATGTCACTAAAAGTCCCATTAGCATGAATTGTGAACTACCGGGATTTGGTAGACGCTTATGCATATAATAGTACTATTTGGGGACGATCACCCCAGTTCGCGCCATGACGGTTGATCCCCGTCGTGCCACATTGATTGGTAAGCGAATTTATGTATGAGAAGATTTCCAAGCGTGATTATTGTGACGACACGCTAATTTAGATGGGCAAATGAGTTTCGGGTTAGCTAATTGTTGTTGGTTATAGTAAGGTAACAATGTCATGCGGCTTATAATAATCCAATTAACGAAATACTGCTTTAAGCATTGAATTATGATATATTGCCTGACTAGCAATACAGGGTCTTATCATTGATATTATGTTCGTGTTTTGGTTTTATATAACCATATTCATATAACGGTTTTTATTTAATCTATACAACGTTATAAAACGTATTGTATGATGTTTTAACGACAATGGTTTGTATAATGATTTTGAAGGCAAAAGCCAATATTATAATTTTTGATAAGGATTTGTATAAAATGACTTTGGCTATTTTATGGCCTATAACAATGATTGGTACAAAATGATTTTTGGTAGTAATTTTATACCGATGTTATATTGATGGATTTTATTAAACTCTATGAATTCACTCGGCGTTTTCGCTGACCTTTTCTTGTAACATGTTTTATCTCAGGTACATGAAGGTAATTCTAGAGAAGACAACAAGAATTCATGGCCCGCACTTAAATAACAAATTTCCATTCAAATTCTTTGTAAAACTTGTATGAAATACAATGACTTGTGACCTATGTAAAGTTGATATTTATGAATGGAAATGCTTTATTATTAAACAACGCGATTTTTAAGCGTTGTCTATGATGTGAGTAATGTGCTATCCCGTAACACCAACGAGTCTTCCGCTGTATTGAATTGTGTATTTGTGGGGGTGTTACAATACCCGAGGAGTGTAGAGAGCTTATAGAGAACATGACTACTCATCACAAAAATTGGGATTCATCCGCATCCTCAAGGAATAACCCGAGAGTCAATGTTTCTTCTACTTTATCACACACCGAGATGACCGAATTCACCCGCATGATGGCTGAAATGAACAAAAGTATCCAACTCTTGGCTACAAATCAACAACAACAAGTTAAAGTTGTAACACTTTCTTGTGAGATCTGTGGTGGTCCTCATTCATACACTGATTGTCCCTCTACTCATGACAATCCGAATGTGTATGCGGCTCATGGTAGCTATTCAATGGAAAGCAATCAAGCCCTACCTCAAGGTGATCGTAACTTGCTAAGTTACCATTCTAACAACTTTATTTCACCCGGGTTTTCTCCTCAAAACCACAACCCCAACAACTACAATAGAAGCAATCCAAACCCACCTAGAGCTTCTAATCCTCATCACCCACCCGCTCAACAAGCACCACCCATTAATCATGATGCTGAAGCTTTTATGAGGACCTAAGGAGAGCTAGTTAAGAATCTACAAAGCTAAATAATCAACTTGAAAGGAGATATCACTAATCAATGGAATGATATTAGAACCGAGCTTTGACATGATATGCAAACCTCTTTTAGTAATCAAACAAATTATTTGAAGAATATGCTGGCTAGTTTCTTCCCAAGTACTCAACCCTCTACTTCGGGCTCTGTTCCTTCAAATATCGTCACCAACCCAAGAGCGAATGTGAGTGCTATTACTACACATAGTGGAGCAACCTTAATAGGACCATCTATCCCTCCTCCAGTTACTCCATCTACACCTCCTCCACTACCATTTATCCCTCCTACTCCCACGCCTAGTATTAGTTCTCCATTACCGTCTCCACCTCTTACTAAAGTAGTACCCAAGAAACACCCTTCCCCACCCTACCTTCCACCTATAAACCTTCAACATCTCAACCTTTACCTGCTACACCTACACCACCTAAACCCAACAACCCATATCCTTCTCGGTTAGACAAGAGTAAATTGCTTACTAAAGAGGATGCTCAAATCACTTCTTTTCTGAAGATGATCTCTCAAATGACCTTCAACATTAGCCTCGTTGAAGCACTTGTCCAAATGCCGAAATTCGTCAAAGCATTCAAGGAATTGCTTAACAAGAAGGAAAGATGGCTGAGTTTGTCAACACACGCTTAAATGAAACCTGTTCTGCAGTCATTCTTAAAGAACTTCCAGAAAAACTTGGAGATCCCGATCGTTTTGTGTTGCCTTGCATTTTAACAAAACCGAAGAATTTACTGCCTTAGCTGATCTCAGGGCAAGTATAAATTTGATGCCTTTAAGTGTTTGGAAAACACTATCATTACCCGACCTTACTCCAACAAAGATGACTCTTGAGTTAGCAAATCGCACTCTTGCTTACCCCGTTGGTATTGCCGAAGACGTGTTTATTAAAGTTGGTACCTTCACTTTTCCGGTCGACTTTGTTGTTGTTGATTATGAAATGGACCCTCGTATTCCGTTAATACTTGGTCGGCCATTCTTGAGAACCGGAAAAACATTAGTCGATGTTGTCGAAAGAGAGCTAATCTTAAGGGTCGGGATTGATGAACAAGTTTTTAAAATGGGGAAGATCACAACCAAACCCGATGATAAATGTGCTTGATGATTTTGTCGTCTACAACAATCCTCTTTTCGATTCTTGCTATGATAATCCACTTTTCTAAGATGATGTGGATGATACTCTCTCCAATTTGGCTTCCCCACCAATTCATGAGTCTCCACCAGTTTATGATAACTATGATGATGATTATAGTTCCGATATGGATGATTCTGATGATTTTGCTTCAGAGTATAAAGACATGCCAACATATGATGATTTTGATGATGTTGATACTCTTTCGAGTGATTCTTCACATGATGACCTTGTTCCTACTTTTGATGAAGATCCTCCACCAACAATGCTTGATCCTACTTTGGATGATTACTCATTTGAGGAAGATTTTGCTACTTTTCTCAATACTTACTTCCCCAATGAGAATGATTCTCCTCCTTTAGACTTTGATTATGCTCTTTATCCTCCTTTGGATATGAAGAAACCCGTTTCAATGGAGAAGAAGCCGGAAGACACCGATATCCGTAGTACCTATATTTTGACACCTCTTTATCCACCTTCGTTGGATGAGATTGTGAGATTTATGAGCGGATCCTCTTCAATTTCTACTGAGACTGTGTGTTAATTTCCCCTAAAGGAAAAGTTGTTCGACCCTGGTATTGTAATTTTTAAGCCATCTCAGTATCCATCTGATGAAATAAAAGAAAACATATTTGGAACTTATGGAGATATGCTTGAACTTCATCATACTTTCTACCACCTTGCTCAACAACTGCTTAAGGGAACCTTGCCTATTCTTCTTTGGCTTGCCTTGTTCGCCTTAAGCTTGTTCTACTTGATGGATGAAAACCATGTATTTGATCCCGGTGGATGTGTTTCAAGCTTCTTACCATGCTAATCAAGGTCGAGTCAGGCTCATGACTCGGTGAATAAAAACAAGCGCTTATTGGGAGGCAACCCGCAGTATCTATCCTTTTTCTCTGTTTTTATAATAAGTGTAGGGGGAGACCCTAGTATGTGTTTGTTGTTTTCTTTCTTATTATGTGCACGGATTCGAGCTTTCAAAGATACATTCTTGATGACTTTTAACGACCCATGATTCCGTGTACCCGTCTTCCCGGTGCTATCCTAAACAATTTTGATTCTCTATTTTATATATTTTAATATTAAAATAGAAATCACTTTAGTTGTCTCTTCCTTAGCAAGATTAAACAACATGCACAATGTCCTAAGTGTAGGGGAGGTTACTTCCACATGCTTAAACATTGAGGACAATGTTTATATTAAGTGTAGGGGGACTTCTATCGAAGTTAAGTGGGATTTTCCTTGTATTTGTTCTCATTTTAACCGGAAAATTGATTTTTCGACATTTTTCAAAATTTTTTGTCTATTTTGGCCTAGTCGTATTTACCTTTGTTATAATTATTTTCTTTCTTTGCTAGAATAAAGTTTAATCAAGTGGTTTTAATTCTCAAACGTTGTGAATCTTTTGACTCAACCCGAGTTTACTTATCTAAGTTTACTCTAGCTAGTATCCTTAACGTGTTTAAGTCAAGTTCTGCTAGGCTTTTATATAGGGAACTTTAAAATGCGAAAGCCTTAACTCTTACGGGTTAAGAACAAGAACTTTTTGCAAGTTCCTATAATTGATCCTAGAAAGTCGTTTATCAAGGGAACTTTAAAATGCGAATTCTAAACTTGAAAAGTCTAAGAAGTTGCAAGATCCTATAGATGACTTGAAAACCTGAAACTTTGATTTAATTGTCTAAGCATCCACGAGTCTCATTCCTTGAGATTTTAAATTGTGGAGAACGAGAGATGATAGAGTCAATTATAAGTTTGGTATTCTTTTATAAATTTATGTGAATTCATTATAATCTTTTTCTCCCATCGCTTGGTAATAAATTTAATTGCAATAAATAAGGTCGTACGATTTGAAAAGTTACTTAGCTTCTAGCCCAAGATCGTTTAACAGTTGCTCGGTATTAATTAGAGTTCATAGCCAAGGCATATCTTATTGAAGCGGGATGCGAAGATTGGCGAGTCCCAAAAGGTCTTAACAAGACATGAGGGCTACATTTCGTTGCTAAAGATCCCAAGTGATGTGAAGAATCATTTATCAAAAATCAATATGAAGGATCGAGACACACGACGAAAAGCAAATACTCCCGTAAAGATCATGGATAAGTCTATCCAAAAAGGCCCTAACAAGGTATGAGGATAAATAGATCCAAGTCCTAAAAGGTTCAAGTGAAGTAATTCCTAATATGAAGAGAAGATCATTATTTCATGAACGTCTCTCATGATTTGAAGTATGAAGTCAATGCCAAATGTCGATCCGAGAAAGGTCTCAAATCGTGAAGCGAGTTATGCCAAGATATGAACTTTATGAGGTCCCGAGAAGCAATTTTAAAAGATTTTGTCCTTTAGCTAACTATTGATTAAATCGTCCTACTTTATTTTCAGCCTAAAAAACTATCGAAATAAGTCAACAATGCATCCTCGTGATCATTCAAGACAACAATAAAATATAAGAGATACACCTAGGAATAAGGGAGTCTAAGTGAATAACTGGCCCACATGAGTTTGTGTTAGTTTGCTAACTTATAATAACAATGATCTCGTTTTTAAGCTTGGTATGGGGAACGCGAAACTTAAGGGTGATAATCATTCATGACATTCCAAAACCCTAAGGTAAGTTTTTGATCTTTTTACTTGTTTTCTTCCTTTGAATATTTTATAATTTTCTATCTCTTTAATAAAGGCCAAGGTGAATTCATTATAATGAAAAATGTAAATCTTTCTTTATAACTAATGCATTGCATGAAGGAATTGCAATGGTCAAATCTAGGGGATTTAATAAGTGTGAAAACACTTATCCTTTTACCACTTAATTATAATAATAGCCAAGCCAAAACGTGTATTTTATGTCGTAAATGTCAGAATTATGCGTGGTTTGTGTTTTTTTTGTGATTTAGGATCAAAATGTGAAAAGGGAAGAAAACACGGGCTTTTACGGGCTTTTATCGAAGAAAACGACAAAAGACAAAGTCATAAGGTCAAGAGTGCAAAAAGAACGGAAGTCCAGGGCCTATTCTGAAGATTTATCGAAGAAAAAGTCTGAAGACGGAAGTTTATTGAAGACGAAGAACTCAAGTCTAATAAATGAAGAAATTATAAGACGAGTTCAATTTATCCCGAGACAAAGTCGTAAAAGTAGAAGAATTTATAAGACGAAAAGACGTGAAGAAGAAGAAAGGAACAACACATGCTAATCTCCCTATAAATACCCTCCTAATGTCACATTAGTAGGTGTTGGCTATTTGACACATAGTTCTTCCACCTTTAATTACTTGCACTTCCATATTGTCATTTACTTAATTGTTCTTTAATATCTTGCCTTTCATTCCAAGTAAGTTTAATTTTGTTTTTGAATCTTTATTTTTAATCAAGTTTTTCATAATCATTCTCATTCTTCTCTTCTTGTTTTTTTTAAATATCATTATTTTGTTTGATTAATCTTTAAGTTTTAATATTTATGCTTATTTTGATTAAAGTTTTTATATTGTTGTTCTTATCAATGTTTTTATACGAGTAAGGTATTAGCTTATTGAGATTTTTGCTTATTTCTATTTAAGAGTTTTTAAAAGTTTAATTTTTCTTAAAGTTTATTTTATAAATCTTGTTTGTTTAGCATTTTGAAAGTTATTAATTTGTGCTTATTTAGTCCCTTTTATTATTGATTTGGTAAAGTTTTGATTAGTGCTTATTAGACATAGCTTATTCAATCTTGCTTATTTACGTTTCTAATTCCATCAGAAAAGGGATTTGTTATCCGACTGTTATTCCGATCACCCTATCGGAAAAGGGTTTTGCTTTCCAACGGATATTCTGATACTCCTATGTGGAAAAGGGTTTAGGGATTCCGATCGGTATTCCGATAGGGTTGGGTAACCTTCATTCCGACAGGTGATTCCGACGAACATTCCGATAGTTTCTAGGTTTGTTATTCCGATACTTTGTTAGTTATTCCGACAGGGTTCTCTATAATATTCCGATAGCTACATTCTGATAGGATTCCGAAGGGATTCCGATACGAAGGTATTCCGACTGGTTGAGTTTTATTATTTTGTCTTATTTTTTTTTAAGTTTGCATTATTTTATGTTTTCAAATTTTACTTTTCGTCAAGCTTTAATTTCTCGTCATTTACTTTTAAAGTTTTAAATTTTTGCACATTTACTTTTAGCTTTATTTACTTTACCATTTACTTTAAAGTTTTGCAATTTAATTTTACTACAACGACCAAAAATATTTCTTTTCACCAAAAGACGACTAAGTCGCACATTAACCATTGTCAATTCGATAAGACCGATTTCAACGAACTTTTTAACTGAGTAAAATCCAGTTATTGTGGAACTTTGGTAAGTTTACTTCATTAGATGGGGAATCAGTTGATTCATATTACTCGAGGTTCTACAAGATAATGAATGACATGACAAGAAACAATTTGCAAGTCTCCACCATGCAAATCAATGTGCAATTTCTACAGCAACTTCAACCTGAGTGGACACGATTTGTAACTTTGGTGAATTAACTAAGTAAGTTAGACGAGGTCAACTATCATACGCTTTTTGACATTTTTAAACAATTTCAGAATAAGGCAAATGAACTTCGTGCTGAGAGGATAACAAAGACTCCTAACCCACTTGCTTTGGTGTCTACCACTCAACACACTCAAGATCATCGCTCTCGTGCTCCCAAGTCATACTCCACAACATCATCCTCACTAAGGTACTCCACTACATCCTCCTCACCAAGATACTCCATTTCATCTAAGTATTCTGCTCCCACACGATCACGAGACAAAGAACCAAGAGCACCATCACCATCACCTGAGCCATCATCTAAAGAGGACAGTGATGAAGAACTAGCTCAGAAGGATAGGGAGATAAAGCAACAAATTGCTTTCATTATGAAGACATACAAGAAAATCTTCAAACCCACCAACAACAATCTTCAAACATCATCAAATACAAGGAACCAATATGTTGAGAGTCCTCGAAGGTATGACACACGTCAACGTGATGAAAGTCCTCTTCGGTATGATCGACGTAATCCAACACATGTTGAGGGTTCTGCACGGTATGACCAACAAACTGCTAAGTATGATGCTCAGAGGATTGCTACTGCTGTTGGGAATTTGGTTTAAAAATGCATTTTGTGATCCATTGTGCTAAAGGTCCCAAAAGCTATTGCGTAATGCGTGATGCAATTACGAGCGCAATTTGGACGCGATGCGTTTAGTATAAAATAAAGTAAAAAAAATTATTTAGAAATAGTATAGTCTATCAAGTACGAAGTATGTGAAATAAAGTTACAAAATAAATTACTAACATATTGAGATTAGTCCCATAATCCCTTTTTAACACAAATATGTCGGAAGTAAAGCTTGAAAAAAAAAATACTCAGTAAAACGTAAGATACTATATTTTCGTTATTGCGTTTGTTTTAGATGTTTTTTACAAGTTTTATCTTAACGATCCATTTAAATCTATAGGTAACTAATAGCAATAACAAAATAAAACATTAGAAAATTGTGTAGATAAACTAAGATAGGAAGTTATTTATTTGTACTTATCTTTTCCTTTGTAAACTTTGTATTATAAATACAGGAATATACTTCTCACCAATTAAGGTGAATTACAATAAAACTCAAACCCTTACATGGTATCAGGCAGACAGTCACGAGATTTTTCAGCCGTTGCACCGGAATCGATATGAGCAGTGGCATCGGAATCGACATACCAATCCGTAGAGTTATCTGTAACATGGCAGTTAACATGGAATGCCTGAGCTAAATTTGCATCAATGCCTGGTGCTTGGGTAGCAAAGGAATAAAGGTCTGGACAACGATTTGCATAATGACCCTCCTTGCGACAAAGTTGACAATGAGGAAGCCGACGACCACGACCTCTACCATTTGAGGAACTACCTCGAGATGTACCGCGACCATGATTATTAGAGAACGAACCTCGTGTAGTATTTGGGGAACCACGAGACTGGTTTGATACAAATGCAACAGGTGGGGTGGTCGACCCATGAATAGAGATAAAATTTGACAAAAATAGCCTAAGTACTAGATTGCGACAATTGCAACCGTTGCTAGCATTACACAAATGCGGTAAATTGCAGTTTAATGCGAACGCAATCTGGGATGGCAATGCATTAGGCACACGGATGCGAAAATTTAAATGCAATGCATTAATGCATGCAATTTACGCAATGATGCGCGCATTTTTAAACCAAGGTTTGGAATAGGGAGACTGTTGGTACTCAAGTGGTTCAGCAAAGTGGGATTCAATGCTTTAATTGTCAAGGCTATGGGCATATGGCAAAGGAATGTAGGAAGCCAAAACGGGTTCGAGACTCTGGCTATCATAAGGAAAAGATGCTGCTTTGCAAGAAGATGGAAGCTGGGGTTAAACTGTCGGCTGAGGAAGGAGCAATGCTTGATGATACTGATGATGAAGCCTCTGATCAAGAACTTGAAGCACATTACTCGTACATGGCAATTGTTGAAGAAGTTCTCAACGTCACTGAAGATTACAATGGTCCTATTTTCGACACTGAGCCAATTGATAAGGTACACACTGAAAAGGAATATAATGTGTTTGGTAATACTCATGAGCATTGTGAGCTACCCAAAGCCATTAATGACACATGTACGATGGAAACGGTTGATAGCAATACCACACCCGATTCATCAGACATATGCAATAATGAGTCTGAGGATGATCAACATGCAAATGAGTATGATGATGACGAGGAGCGTATTGCACTTACTAACTTAATTGCGTCTTTATAAAATGATGTCAAAGAAACTAGAAAGAGTCAAAAGCAATTAAAGAAGGCAAACGCTACGCTCACTCAAAATTTTGAAGAATGCAAAGCTGCTCTAATTAAATCTAGTGAGGCCATTGATAGCTATAGAGCTTAGCTTCTTCAAAAGACCAATGAGGTTGAGGGATACAAAGGGTGTTTAATTAATGTTAAAAAGGACAATTTTCAAGAGAAATATAACAAAACTCTTAAGCTTCTTGAACAAGAAAAACGTAATTATAACACTTCTTTGAGTACTGAACGTCACAAAACGTATCTGGCTACCACTAAAGTCAATGAGCTAACTCAAGTAAATGGTTTTCTTCAAGAGGATAAAACTAAACTTATGAATGAAAAGAAAGCAGTTGTTGAAAAGATGGAAAAGGATTTCAAAACTAAACAAGCGAAGGACATCGACAAAATGGTGGAAATTGAAACTCAACTTGATTTTTACAAGAAAATTATTTACAAAACTAATCAATCAATTCAAACCATGAGAATGTTGGCACCTCTTTCCTTTTTCAAGATAGACCTAGTTTTGCTAATCCTAAGTACCTTGAGCATGCTCAATCTGAGAATCAGCGCTTATATCTTGATGAGTCCCAATGGACCGATCTTGATTGTCTTGTTGTTAGGCCCGATAGTGAAGAGACACATGATTTGGAAGAAGAGATAGACCAAAGGTTAATAACGAATTTGTTAAACCATATAATTATGCTTATGAAAACAGTCGTTATGGTCTTTTCACACCGCAAACACAGAAAACTCGTGAGCAAATATTTTTCGAATGTGAACAAATAAGAATTAAATGGAGACAAGCTTTTGCCACTAAGAAAACTAATGTTTCAAAATTTATTGACTATTTGCCATATAAAGCTTCTGTAAGCAAAAGTAAGCAAGCACTTAGTATTCTCAGAAGTAATATTGAAAATTTCAAAAAGGTTGTTGATGATGACTAGAACAAACGTGAACTTTCGAAAGGAGATAAAGAAATTCTTCACGATATAACTGTGCTTGTGAAAAGTATTTTGATTCCGCTTGCGGAAAGAACGCAATAACATATTTTTGAATTTGAAACACTAATTAAGCAAGAAATGTTTGATGATTTGAAATATGTGGAATCTCTTGAACAAGAAGTTAACGACCATCAACCTGAAAGAGACGAATTTTCTACAGCTTATGATCTACTCTTACATGAATGTCTTTCAAAAGATATTATGTATGCTTATGTTACATCTTGTGCTGATATTGATGAATATTCTGATGTTGCATGCAAATATCTTGATCAAGTTAAAGAATGTGAACGTCTTGAAACTGAGCTTTCGAATAAAGTTGACCAAAAAGAGTTTTCGTTACTTCAACATAGATATGATTATCTTCAAAAAACATTGTCACTCACTTGAACTTGCTTTGCAAAAGAAAGTTGGCAGCTTTTCAATGATACATCTTTAGAAGTAAATTTATCGGAGTCATGTCGATTATTAAAGGAAAAAAGTCTTGATATTTCGGATTTGAAAGCTCAGTTACAAGAAAAAGACATAGCAATAGCAGAGTTGAAGAAACTCGTTGCTAAGATGGGTGGGAAAGTTATGGAACCTAGCGTTAGGCAACCTGTTATTAGACAACCCAATGCCTCTAGAGTGAATAGATCCTATATCATGGGAAAACCATCTGCTTTCTCAAATTCTTCGTTTGCAAAACCTGTGTTTACCCCCAAGATGGATGGAAAGGAAAGGGTACCACATACTCAACCCATAAGGAATGCTATAGCACCAAGCGTTAAGAACAATAATGTGATTAAACCAGGGATGTATAGAATGACCACTAAATCCACAAACAAAGTTAGTCAATTGCCTCATACTTCTAGAAACACTAATACTCATGTGTCTTCTACTACAGGAGTAGTTTCCACTGCTAGTGTCAGCCGGCCTCAGCTTAAGAGCACTCAAGTGAATGATAAGGTCTGGAAACACAAGAGTCAAGGGAAGATGAAGGAAGTAGAAGAACACCCTAGGAATTTGAATGTTTTTAAGAATAAAAAGTTTGTAATCGCATGTAATGACGATTTGAATAATTTGAATGCTATGAATGTGAAATTTGTTTGTGTCAAATGTGGAAAGTGTGCTAATGCTAATCATTCTATGTGTGCTATGAATAATGTTAAAGGCGTAGAAACTAGAACTAAGAAGCAAGTTGCGATGCCTCTAAGTGCTAGTAAACCTAAACACAAAATGAACCATTCTGGTGCAACCCCCAATAAGAAAAGTAATGCATCAGACTCCACCACTAAGAACTCTAGAAGCAGAATTAAGGAATTATATGAGTCTGTTAGCAAGTCTTGGAAATGTTGGTTTGCTAATTAATGTCCTCCAGGATATAAATGGATGCCTAAAGTTAGGACAGAAAATGTGACCACGAGTGTTAGTATGCCTTTTAATGTTGCTAAGACACTAATGATTCTATAATCACAACTACTGTGGTATCCAATTTAGCAATTGCGCCATCGTGTTCTAACTCTTCTGCATGTGATAAGAATAATTCTCTTCATACTAGACTTCGGATGCACGAAGCACATGACGGGGAATCTCA
Organism: Glebionis coronaria; assembly: GCA_025667525.1. Lineage (NCBI taxonomy): Eukaryota > Viridiplantae > Streptophyta > Magnoliopsida > Asterales > Asteraceae > Glebionis > Glebionis coronaria. The sequence goes on from JANFOE010001228.1 coordinate 52,043, forward strand.
AGCTTCTAATTAACTTCGTGGAGAAATTCCTGGGTACGGTCCGATTCGAAAATGATCAATTTGCACCGATCATAGGATATGGAGATTTGGTTCAGGGGAATATCACAATCAAAAGGGTATACTACGTCGAAGGGCTCAATCACAATCTTTTCTCGGTTGGTCAATTATGTGATGCAGATTTGGAGGTTGCGTTCAGAAAGAAGACATGTTTTGTTCGTGATTATGATGGAAATGATTTACTCACCGGTACACGGGGTACTCATCTCTACACTATTTCACTTCAAGATACAACTTCATCAACTCCAATTTGATTCATGGCTAAAGCTTCAACGACTCAGGCATGGTTATGGCATCAACGTTTATCTCATCTTAACTTTGATACCATCAACTTGCTTTCCAAGAAAGATATTGTGAGAGGCCTTCCAAGCTTGAAATTCATCAAAGATCATCTTTGTTCGTCTTGTGAAATTTGTAAAGCTAAACGAAGTAGCTTCAAAACAAATACTGCACCAAGCTCTAAAGGAAGGTTAGATCTTCTCCATATAGATCTGTGTGGTCCCATGCACGTTCATAGTATCAATGGAAAGAAATATATTCTGGTAATTGTCGATGATTACTCCAAGTACACATGGACTCACTTCTTGAGGTCCAAGGATGAAACACCCGAAGTTCTCATCAGCTTCCTTAAACTGATACAACGTGGTCTTCAAGCTTAAGTTAACGTGGTTCGTACTGACAGAGGAGTAGAATTCTTGTATTCAAATCTGAGAAACTATTTTGAAGCCGAAGGAATTGAACATGAAACATCTATTGCTCGAACACCCGAACAAAACGGCGCTGTTGAAAGACGAAACCGTACTTTAGTTGAGGTTGCTCGAACGTTATTATCCGCTTCAAAACTTCCACTATTCTTTTGGGCCAAAGCCGTGTCAACCGCATGCTACACACAAAACCGCTCCTTAATTATCCCAAGATACGAAAAGAAACCATATCACATAATTCATGATCGAAAACCTTCACTCAAACATCTTCATGTTTTTGGATGTACTTGTTATATAATACGAGATGGTGAAAATTTGGATAAGATGAAAGAGAAAGGTGATGCATGTATTCTTGTGGGATATGCAACTTAGTCTAAGGGGTATAAAGTGTACAACAAGAGAACAAAATTGTTAGTCGAGACTATTCACATCCGATTTGATGAATTACAAGAAATGGCACTTGAACAAAACAGTTTAAGTCCCGATCCACACCGACAAACGACTTCCGTTCACAACCGTACGGAACTCGGAACTCAAGACCACACCAATGAACCGTCAAGCTCAAAGGTGGTTCCTGAAAATGTTCCAAGAGCAGATATGACAGTAAACACGACAATTGAAGAGTTGGAAATGTTATATGGACCAATGTATCGAAGTCTTCCGCTGTCACTCATGATAAGAATGATGATACCGATCATCGTCAACAAAAGGATACAACTTCATCTACTTCAACACGGGTTGCTGCAGATTTACCCCCTCAGAATATCACTTCAACAATCGATCCTACAACATCCACAACTATTGTCATTGCTCCAGAGAACACAAATCAAGCAGACAATGCATTATCTGACGAAGACGAATTTATCAACCCATTCGGTACACCGGTACACGAAACTGGAGAGTCTTCTACTCGCCATGTTGATCTGTCAAATATGCACACGTTCTACCAACAACATCCTTCAACACATCATTGGACCAGAGTTCATCCTTTGGTTCAAGTAATTGGAAACCCTTCATAGCCTGTTCGCACAAGATGACAACTTAACACCGATGGCGATGTTTGTATGTTCGCACTCGCCGTGAGTTCAACTGAACCGAAAAACATTAAAGAAGCCATGGCTGATCATGCTTGGATTGAATCGATGACGGATGAACTTCAAGAATTTGAAAGACTTATAGTCTGGGAACTTGTTGACAGACCATACGATGTAATATCATTAAATCTTCGATGGATCTAGAAAAACAAGATGGATAAAGAGAACACGATCATCAAGAATAAATCTAGGCTAGTGGCTAAAGGGTATGGACAGAAATAGGGTATTGATTTTGAAGAATCATTTGCACCAGTAGCTCGAATGGAAGCGGTCAGGATTTTCCTTGCTTATGTTGCACATAAGGGATTCATTGTCTATCAAATGGACGTAAAGACGGCGTTTCTTAACGGTCCTTTGAAGGAAGAAGTCTATGTCACACAATCAGAAGGATTCTTCCATCCTCATTATCCTGACAAAGTGTATCATCTTCACAAGGCACTTTATGGACTCAAGCAAGCTCCAAGGGCGTGGTACGATGAGCTCTCGAAATTTCTGGTCCCCAAAGGTTTCTCAAAAGGTTCCATTGATCTAACTTTGTTCACTTATAAATATGGGGATGACATTTTGCTTGTGCAGATTTATGTTGATGACATTATTTTCGGGTCTACAAACCCAAAACTTTCAAAATGGTTTGAAAAAGTTATGCACATCAAATTTGAAATGTCTATGAGGCGAACTAAAATTCTTTCTAGGAATTCAATTTCACCAATCCCCAAGTATTATCTTTATTAACCAAGCTAAGTATTGTCAAGAGATAATCAAAAAGCATGGTATGACCCTTATGTGACCCTGTTGGGACACCATTATCAACCACATCCCTAGATGATGATTTGGAGGGAGATGCTATAGATCAAAGAAGATATCTTTCCATGATCAGCTCCCTCATGTACTTAACAACAAGCCGACCAGATATATCACATGCTACATGTTATTGTGCACGATATAAAGCTCGACCCACTGAAAAGCACCTCAAGGAGGTTAAACGGATCTTTCGGTACCTTAAGAATACCATTCAAATAGGACTCTGGTATCCGAGGGAAACCGGTTTCTTTCTAACGGCCTATTCAGATTCTGATCATGCAGGGTATCTTGATACACGTAAAACTACTTCTGGTGGTGCACAATTTCTAGGTCAAGATAAGCTTGTGGGATGGTCTTCCAAGAAGCAGGATTTCACGTCACTGTCATCAGCCGAAGCGGAGTATGTGTCTCTATCTGCGTGTTGTGCTCAAGTTCTTTGGATGAGAACACAACTCATGGATTATGGCTTCCACTTTGATAAAGTAACTATGTACTGTGACTCAAAGTCGGCCATAGCCATCTCCTGCAATCCGGTACAGCATTCTCGCACGAAGCACATTTATGTCAGATATCACTTCATTAAGGAACAAGTTGAAAGGGGTATCGTTGAATTATACTTTGTTGGAACTGATTACCAATTTGCTAACTTGTTTACAAAAGCTCTTTCGAAAGAGAGGTTTGCGTATCTTGTTAGGCAAATTGGTATGAGATGTTTGACTCCAGCAGAACTTGAGATTCTGGAAAAGAAGCCTGCTTGATTCATCTATCAAACATCTACTTGTAAATATTAATGAAAAAGCAAAATACAAAATTAAAAAATCTTTCAAAATACCAAAAATACTCTTCTCGACATGTCTTTCAGTATCGATAATATGGACGTACCTAGAAATGTCGCTCAATAACGACACGGGTGTGTACATAAAGCTCGAATGAAAGTCGTAAATATTTTTCAAAACATGTCATTTCTCTTTTATAAAGGAAATTGTCTCTTTTGGACAATATTTCCAACAACGGGTAGAGCAATCTATCATGGGTTGAGCTTGTCACAAAATATTCAACGTTTTGAGCTCAACACAATGGCTTGTAATCACTTTCATATTGCAACCCAGATCTAAATTCACGGGGGAGTGTACGTTTTAGTGCCCATACCCTTAGCAAAAGAAGTTAAATCTTCTTACACTTGAGTGGATTCGTCAAGACATTCAAAGTCTATGAACTCAAGTTTATGCTTTAGAAAAACCTTTTCTCCAAAAAAGAATTGATTTTTCAAAAAGCGTTGAACACAATTTTTTCGAGAATTTCTCAATGATTATTCAAAATCTTTCAAAAATTGTGTGTTCAACAACTCCTATCCTCAAAAAGTGAAATGTGGATCACATCCTCACAATGACAATTCAATTGGATCAATTTTTGAGAGGGGGGGGGGGGGGGGGGGGGGGCGTTCCAAATTCATGCAAGTTTGACATATTTTTCTCCCGAAGATTTTCAAGACCATTTTTCAAAATATATTTTAATCAAATTTGGTATCTCTAATATCAAAAGATTTTATATATTAGAGATAGGGGAGAAAATGTGATTAAAATGTGATCTATAGACTCAAGCACTTTAACTCTTACCCACAGGTGCAAAATGTCTACTTAAATAATTTCGCATTTCATTGCACATGTGAAGGGGGAGCATTTCTGAAACGACAAAACTAGCAAGGTGTTAAATGTTTTTCAAACACTTTGTTAGAATTTAAAGTGATTTTATGGTTACGATCAAATACCCACAACATCTTTAATTCACGACGTTATTGGTGTCAAAAGGGTGGTTAGGTTTAAGTCCTATGATCCAACCAGAACCGGAGGGATCTTCCCAGGGACAATCCAATAGATTATTAGAAGTCCTTAGGAAAGATGGAGTAGAATGTGAACAAAGCTGAATGTCGACTGAGTACTGATGCTAGCACTGGAACAATCACAACAAGGTGCTAGTAATGATGTCTTGGTAAGCATTGAAGGGGTTGAAGAATGAAAAATAAATGTAAGGATAAAGGGTGTAAACAAAGAAGCCCTCCATACAACTTAGATAGAAACCGGGTCAACACATCATGAAGTCAACGCATCATGGACCCAGTGATGTAATGCACAACCCCTCCCCAGCTGACTCAGGCTTCTCTCAAAAGAAGTTTGTTTTATTGTCACGGAGATCAATACGACTTCTATTGAATTTCTCACTCCGAGATAGTTGATATTGAATAGGTGGCATCTGCTCCAGCCTCTGACCACTAAAAGTGCACAAATTGAGTCTAGAGACAAGAGATCAATCAAATCTCGTTAGGACACATGAATGACGATCAAGAGAGTCCTACGCTATATCCTTGCGATATTGCTACAACACTCTTAGTGATACTACTTAGTATTCACAATGATGAGTGGAAATCCTTCCAGTGTTAACAACAAACAGCACTGCGGTAGTCATATCTAAGATTCTTTATGAATTGAACATGTGTAAACTGAAAAGCAATAGTGGTTTGATTATGATTTGATTCAAACTTGTTTCAGGTTTCTACGCAATATCTTTATGGTCTTGCCTAGAAAGATTCAGAGTGATATTCATTAATATTCACAGCGACGAATGGAAATCCTTCTAGCGTCAACATCAAACAGCGCTACGGTAGGTAACTTGAGATATTCTTATGAATCAAGCTTGTGTCAACTGCGATATTCTTATGAATCAAGCTTGTGTCAACTGGAAAGCAACAATGGTAAGATTCTTAAGGAATCAAACTTGTTCCAGGAATTTGAATTGACGACTTTAATCAAGCGGATATTTATCCAATTGATTCACTCTTTATGTTCGCAGTCTTGCTTTGAGACGGTTGAGTAAAGAGAACGGCTAGTACTGCCGTGAAACCCTGTCAAGGAGATTTTTTAATTAAATCTATCTAATCACATGTAGGATATTTAATATCGTGTAACGGTCTTCATCGACCGGAGGTAAATAGCTACCGATCAAGGACGAATGTCAAAGCCATTCAGTCCGTGTCTATGTTTTGTCTAAAGGAGGTGACGTTACGGTGTACTCAGCAAAGTCAAAGATTTAAAACCACATATTTATGCCCAAAGACATTCAACAATCAAGAAAGCTAAAGACTTCCGCAAATCTGATGATCAATATCTTCCTTATCAATTAATGTAGAGGAATGACCTCTCTTCAAAGGAGATTGTTAGCAAGCTTTTAAGATTGTGGAAAGTATGAGCATGTGGATAAAGACACAAGATAGCAAGTTGGCAAAGACAAGTCAAGAATAATTTGAAGATCTCAAGTTTAAAGACCAAGTCGAAAGACAATGAAAAAGGCTTAAAGATCACAACATGAAGGAACAGAACTACTATTACACGTACATGACTCATTTATGACGAAATTCATAATCTCCATTGAACTCCAAATATCGAAGAGGAATGACCTCACATTGGGGGAGATTGTTAGCCTAAAAATATTGAGTCAAACAAGAATGTTCGGTCAGTAATATTTATTAGAACGTTGTAATAGTTAGTTAAAATAGTCGTGACATTACGGGCTTGATGGTTAGCTTAAAAGGCCTCTTTCAAGGTACTAAGCATTTATTCAAGACCGGCCCAAAACAATATAGTCCATTAGAGAGCCCGCATGTGGGTGGACTATATAAGTACCCTCCTAGCATGTTAGGAGGGTGGATGATCTCATAATTCTTAATCTAATTTCACATGTTATTCATCTCCTTCTCTCTACTTTCTCTCGCTACTTTCTCTCTCTAAAATTCATATCTTTTCTATCTCATTCTTTAATCTATCATCATATTTTAAGGGACAACACTGACCCTGAAGCAACTCTAGGATTTGAAAATAAAATCCCCCTAAGTGTTTCATGCTCAGCAATAAGGCCAGTCTGCTGAAGGATGACCAGAGTAACAAAGTTCCCACTTAAGACTTTGTAGCTGAAGGATGTTCAACTTTCTTCTTCCAGTTAACTTAGAAGACAAAGTAGTCTGTGCTACAAATACTAGGCGGTCTAGTTGCTGAAGAACAAGTACTGAAGAAGAACTTTCAGTTCAGTTTGGTTTGACAATATGATTGTAGGAAAAATACACTCTTGTTTAGGAAAACAAAAGAGCGTATATGAGCGGAAAGTATTAAGTGATGATTTAGGAAAATCAAGCACTAATGACCCAAAGGTGAAAGTTCGTTTCCCAAGGAGGTATATGTGTGTGAATAACTCGTAATGATTTTGGATTAATATTGAGAAAGAAAAGATGAGAAAAAAGAGAATGACGGATACGTTAAAATTACACACTACGACGATAAAACGAAAAACTGTAAAAAGTGACAAGATAAAAATTAATTCTAAAAATTCCAAAAAAAGTACCAAAAATAGCTAAAAATAAACTAAGAGGTTACAAATGAACAAAACCTTTTCAAACCTTTTAATTAGTTAATTATTAATTTTTAAATGTTAATTAAAGCCCTAAAAATCCAAATAATTAATAAAAAGCCCAAATAAAGTTTTTTCACTTTGTAAACCTCTAAAATGACTTATAAAGTCTAAAAACTATTTTTATGAAATTTTAAACTAATGAAAACTATATTTAAATGATTAAAAACTAATAAAATATTAAAATAATTCTAAAAATTATTAAAATGATGAGAAAATTAATCTAAGAGTTTTAGAATCCTAACTTAACGTAGTTGACCTAGAAAAAATGTAAAAGTTGCAAAAATCTTAAAACTAATTTTAATAATTAAATAATATTAAAATAATATTAAAAATGCAAAAATTATAAAAATTTCTAAAAAGTTGCAAATTAGTTTATTTGAACCTAAATAAACAGAAAATAAAAGTGAAATTACCAAAATACCCTTATTAGGCCCCCAAATGGGCTAAAATGAAAAACAGACCAAGTTATTGGGCTTTTTGGCCCAAAAAGTTCAAACTTAACCAAATAAGTTGAAAATCACCAGTCTAGCTTAAAATTTAATTCTAAACACAAAACTCTGAAGGCCCAAAAGCTGAATGTAAGCTTATCACAGCTTAAATGTATAACAGCTTATTCTTAATGGGCTTTTTGGGCCATTAAGCTATAAGCCAATGCCATAAGCTCTAATTTGACACACAACCTTCTTTTGAGATTGATGTAGTGATTTTGCAACCCTTTAGGAAAAGGATGACAAAATAGGGTAAGTGAGCACGACGATTTAGGAAAACCGTGTGTGAATGACCCTAAAAGTGAGTTCGTTCTCAAGGAGGCACGTGTGTTGTGTGATGAATTGATTAATGATGTTTTTATCGTTATGAGAAGAGAAAATAGAAATGGGGTGAGAAGAGAATGACGGTTACGAAGACGGATCGAGCTAAGACGAAAAGGCGTTCACGTAAAACCGTAAAAAACTACAAAATTAAAAATTTTAAACCTAAAAATTAATTAAAAACTAAAATAAGTCTAAAATAATATAAATAAGAATAAAAATCCAATAAAAATATTTTAAAACATTTTATTAATTAAATATTCAATTTTAAATGCTAATTAAAGCCCTAAAATTAAATATAACTAACCAAAATGTCCAAAATATTATTTTATTTAACAAATAACTTACTTATATTATCTAAAGACTAAAAAGTATTTTTCCTAATTTTTAAAAACTATTTTTCTATTTTTTAATCACTAAAAACTATTTTAAAACTAAAATAATTATAAAAAATAATAAAGTAATGCTAAAAATAATTTACCAATTTTAAAAATCCTAATTTACTCTAATGAACAAAAGAAAAATGAAAAAGTTTGAAAAATAATAAATTTTTCACTAGAAGACAAAAACAGTTTTAAATAAAACCCTAATTAACCTAAATTAATTATACAAAATAAATAAAAGATGAACAGTAAAAACTTTTTATACCAAAAATCTTAAAATATTATTCTAAGTCTAGGAAAAATTATAAAACAGAAAAAAATATTAATTTTTGTCACTAAAAGACAAAAACATAAACATTAAAAAGTATTAAAAAAGGCTATTTAATCAAAAAAATATAAAATGAACAGTAAATAAAAATCTAATTAATCAGAAAAATCAAAAATAAAATTAGAAAAATTACAAAACAAGTTTCAAGCCCTAAATCCAATTTTCAAGCACTAGAGACAAAAAAATACAAAGACTGATAGTGACACCTTGCTGGTTTTGTCTGCTAGTGAAGCAGGGTTAACTTTTGTACTAGCAGTGGGAAATTGGTTCCCACTGGTAGTGTAAAAATTTGGTCAGGAGACCTTAAAGCTTAGGAAAGCTTGCTTGAGTAGATTTCTTTGGACAAATGGGCACCCCCACACCAATTGGGTTGTGGGGAGTCAGTTTATGCAAGAAAACACACAAGTCACTTATCAAAATTAGCACCAAATAAGCCAAAGAAGTTTCTGATTAAGCTTGATGTTAACTGATGAATAGTTGACTAAGTTACTTGCACAAAAGTGGATTTTAAAAGCTCATAATTTGCACATAAGATCACCAATTAGCATGTAACTGATTACAACCCCTTCTATAACCTAAAATCTAACAGACTTCAAGATTTAATGAACCATTTCCACCAAAATCAGTCACTCAGGACACTTAATGGTTTCTAGTACTTAGGCCAATTTTTAGCATGTAATGATGTTTAAAACCTTACCAAACTGAAAGCTTAGTAACAAAATCACCTTCTATCAACCAAAAGAGTATTTAAGACAGGTTTTTAACCAAGATCAAAACCATTCAAACTTTTAGACCCTAATCCAAACACTCCTTAATATTTTCTGAAAATAATTTAGCACAACAAATGCATACACAACTCAACCAAACTGATTTGCAAGGCTCTAAACTTTCTTGAAATTACCAATTAAGCTTACACAAACCATAAACAACAACAAAAACTCACATTCATACAAATCACCCAAATTCACAACTTTTACAATTTGTTGAAAACTTAAACAAGGAATAAGAGATTTACCTTGTGGGACCCACATCCAGGTCCCACAGTGACTGAATAGTCACCTCCCACAAGCTCGGGCTTGTGCTGAACCTTGGACTAAACAAAAGCTCCAATGGAATCCTGCTTAAGAACAATGAACAAACAATATGCACTTTCTGATTTTTCTTTCTTTTTTTAAAACCTTTCAAAACCTTCTCAAATAATCTTCTTTTTAAAACACTTAAACAATCACAACAAAAAAACCTAGAAATCTAATCTTGGAACAAGATTTATCAAAATACCCAATATTTCAGAAACTTTTTCTGAAAACTTCAAACACAAAATGTTTGAATAAATTTTAAATGGAACTCAGAATTATAGCATAAACAAACACCAACTTTTATCAATTATAAAAGGAATTATATTTTTAAAAATACCAACTTTATATTGCATAAAAAGGAATTACACGATTTTTGCTAAAAATTCTGGAACCAGAGATATAGGGTCACATACGACCTCTATATATACGACACTATAGAATACTCTAGAAAACAAGAAAATGTAAACCCTAATAAGCTGAAATCTCCAAAAAGCCCTTGGTTTTGATTCTTCAAATTGGGTCAAATGGAGTCATGTGATGGCCAGTGGTGTAGAATTGATCTGAGCTGTCCAAATAGTTGTGGGGAGCAAGTCATTGGATCACAAACGTTGATTTACTGGACCATTTTGTTTTCTTGCAAAGGAGTGGGTCAGGGGACACATGGGTTGGTCGATGGGTGAAAGTAACGGATGTTTTGGGAGGTGGGATAGGATTAGGGTGAGATTAATTATGGTTCTGGAGAGTTTAAGGGTAAAACCCTTTGATTTGATGAAATGGGAGATTAGGGTTTATGGGTTTGGGGGAAATAAGCAGATGGGGTTTAATCCGTTTTGGGTATTTGTTTTTTTAAATGTTGTGTTTAGAGGGAAATTAAGGAGGGTTGACTGGGGTTTGACCAGGTTTATTTAAATAAACCTGGTGGTAGAAATCTGACGTGGGTGGGAGTGGTGAAGTGGAGAGGTGTGATTGGTGGAGGTAGGTGAGGTGGAGAGATAATAGGCTGTGGTGTGTTTGGTGGTCTTGGCAGAATAGGTCCCCATACTTCCTTTGTTTCTTCATCTTGTAATGAACAACAAATAAACTCCTTTCCCTTTATAATAAGTTTGCCAAAGTTGTCATTTTTGGCCCAAACACTTTATAAACTTGAAACAAGGACTTGAAATGTAATTTCTTCAATCTTCAAGGGCTGTTCATGTAACATCTTGATAATTTAGGGACCTCAATGCATTTTATGAGTTTTGAAAGGGTATAAATTGCCAAGTATTCAAAAATAAGGGACCATTCTTGTACAATCTTCAAAACTTCAAGGGCATTTTTGTAAATTTCATTCTTGGGCCCGGTTCATTGTGCGGCTTCGTTTCCCGTGTTCGTTTTTGATTGATTCTTGTGATCTTTTTGTCTTTTCTCAATATCCGTACCTAATAATACACAAGCAACAAACACGAGCATATATTTGGCATATTCAATGATATTTAATGCATTTTAAGCCCGATTTGGACGATGAGACTATGCATAAAAGCAGTCTCATCACTCCCCCATACTAAACCATTGCCGTGCCCTCACGCAATGCTAGAATAAAGTATCATAGCACCTCCAAAATTTAATTTTATTCACTTTATTGAATGATAAAATAACTACACTACTACTAATACTACTACTTGCGTTATAGACATAATGTATGATTTTCATCACAAAATGGGACGTTTAGGTTCATAGAATAAGAACACGTGAATGCTTCGTTAGAAATAATTTCATCGTCCCCGATTTTCACCTTAATTCCATGCCAAGCGTGCAACGAGATCATTGTCATTATAAGTTAGTAATGCTAACACTACTCATATGCCCTAATCACGTACTTATCCTCCCATTATTCCTAAGTTGTATCTCTTATATTTTATTTTGTCTTGAATGTTTCACGAGGATACATTGTTTGACTTATGCGATAATAGATTTAGGTCTAAAAATAGAGTCCTAACGGTGTAACTAAGACCATCAAATCAATAACCCCTCCTAATAGACAACGATGTCAAAAAATTAAGTTGACAAGAACAATCGATAAACACGGTTTTATAACGGTTTTGAACATGAGACTTATTACCAAGACTTTTATACGCCCCCTAACGGAAGGGCCTTATTATCTTTGGTTTACCTCCATCTTTTATTCAACTTCGCCATGAAGCTTTTATTATGACTTTGGTCTTGCCTTGCCTTTTATTATCCGCCTCATCGGTGGTTTTATTAGCCAAAGACGTATATCCTCATGCTAAAGCGAATTTTGGATCTTTAAAGCTTCGAAGATTAAGGCTTGATTCACTTTCAATTTTGCATAGATTTTAGGCCTTGTGGGGCTTCAAATTGTTTGCTAGATTTAGGTGAGCACTTGAAATCTTATTATTGGGTGAAGCTTTCGATTATTCGGGTGCCAATACTTCAAAACCGTGACGCTGGCGATACCTTAATGTCTTCCCAATTTAATTACACGGAAGCTACTAGAAAAGACTAGAAACCCAACAATCCTAACTAAACCGCTAAGTCAATATTTATTAAATAAAAAATATTTACAAGCGAAGGGAGAATAAGCAAACAACGAGAACACGTGAGTTTTTGAAAGAATACGAGTACTCTACGTTTAGCATAGTAACTTATAATTAACTGTGACACCCTAGAAACGAGGTCATTAACGTTACCCTAAATTACGCTAATTTTTGAAATTTTTTAATAAATTTTAATTTCTATATTTATAAGTATTTTGGTTAAAGCCGATGTTCGAGGTTATAATTTTTACGATTGACGATTTAAGAAGGACGATGACGATTACGATCCCGAGGGATGCCCAATTTTATATAATTATTGACGATTTATCGATAATGTAATTTTTCGAGAATTTTATTTACGGTTCGTGTTAAGTTGAGTCGGGTGAGTTTTATAGCCTTCCGAGTACATTTAAAGTATCCCAAAAATATTTTGGAGTGTTCGGGAAGATTTCCGACTCCCGTAAAATTTTCAAAATTGACAAATGAGTCGAACCCGCAAAGTTTTGAGGACGTTTTCAACTTAAGGCCAAAAGAAACCAAATATTGCAAATAGGTCCCTCCCAATCCACCAAAAAGGCCAAAAATCACACAAACACAAACACATAGATCATATCACCAAAAATTTAACAACTCTCTCCTCTCTTGCCCTCTCTAGCCGACGGATACCCCCAAAACATCAAGAAATCTACCAAAAACTTTTTTTCACTTGATTTTCATAAAAATTAAGGTTATACCACATCTAATTTGGTCATTCCCTACATTTCTATGTGCTCAAATCCCACATGCACTAACAAAAATTTTCCAAAAATTTTCATGATGATCCAAATTCGTTTTTGTGGCTAAATGTTGTAATGCATGTTTAATTTATGAGTTATGGAAGCATAAACACCAAGAAAACCCACCAAAATCAATTTGGTTATGGTGATTGGGGCACCCAAACCCCACGGCACAAGGGGTGTTTGGGGAGCCATGGTGGTTGTTGAATTTTGAGCTTATCCTAGTGTTTGGTTATGTGTTTAGTGATGTTATACATAGGTTTAGGTGATTGCATGTTTGATTTCTTTGATTTTTGATTTTGAGATTGGTTGATCAATAGGGGTAGGACTGATTATTTGTGTTTGGATATGTTTAGGGAGGCTTAGGATGTTGCCTAGAGGTGGTTAGAAGGTTTGGAATCGAGTCTAAGTGTGTTTTTGGTATAGCCATTTTTAGGCAGAAACTTTAGGTCCATTTCATAAAAATTATTTTTTTCCAGGTCTTGAAAACTAAATGTAGTTATAGAGGGTCTTCTTGTCTTTAATTTGGTATAAGGTAGAGCCCGTGACTCAAAACGAGCTAAAAGTTATGAGGTTTTAAAGATCGAGTACCGGGAGACGAGGACTTTCATAATCCGAATTTATGTAAAATTTTAGTCAAAATCCCGAGGGTCACAAGTATGGATTGGTAAATGGTCAAGGGTCAAAATTTGGTCCCAAACCTGTATAAATGAGTCTATATGTTGACTTAGGTGTCAAAGAAGTCAAAGGTACTTTTCATATAGGTCAAAGAGGTCAAAATTGGTCGAAGTACAATTTCAGCCCGTAAAATGTAGTCGTAGAAAAGCGTCGAGTAACGGGTCGTAAAAGTAAAAACTTTTATTGGGCTTAAAAACATGTCATCTACAGGTCTTATAGGATTTTTGAGAATTTTGTCAAATTTTATAAGTGTGGTTAAATAAGGTAAAACAGCCCGTACTTTAGTCAAGTACCGGCGAGAACGAGTAAAAATGGATAGCGTAGATAATGAGAACGAATGGTATAAAATGAGTGATACTTGTTATTTTGTTTTTGGCGTGAGTTATACTTGTCCTAAGTGACTAGTATATATGTATTTTATACAGTACCGTAAGTATTTAAAATGAGAATACTCATTACGCGTTATTTGTGATAGGTGTTGATTTAACCGGGCATCCGTTTCGTCGTCAGTGATCATCCCTCGAACTACCGACTACTTAAGATATAAGGTGTGAATTTATAGCCTCACTTATATTTATTTCAAATTGTTTTACCCGCGAGGGAAATGCATGCTAGTTTTTAAAAGGAACGTATATCATGAATGATTGTTAGACCCGAAAGTTGCCTTAGAAATTGTGTTGAGTACCAAAGTTGCAAAAGTCCCTAAAATCATGAACTATTAACTATTGTCCTGCCCTCGAGTAGGGGGAAATATCCGCTTATGCAATTTGTAGTACTACGGAGTTAACGACCCAATGCTAGCCGAGAAGCTGTACTTTTAGTAAGTTCTGCGGTAGATTATTTTGTATGAGAAATAAGGTATAATTGCAACTGATGCCTTTAGAAGGGGCACTGGTTTCATCTGAATCACGCCGGTATTTATTACGTGGGTGATTGAGTTAACGGATTAGTGTCATGAGCTTAAACACAATTGTCAGTATCCTGATTATAGTTTGTTTGATCGACAAGACTATAAATGATCACGAATGGTTTTTATTATATATACGTTCAAATTGATTGAAAAACCTATGAATTCCACTCAACGTTTTCGTTGACCAAAATTTTGGCATGTGTTTCAGGTAACCGCTGAAGTGTAGAATGGAGCATGCATGGGATGGATGTTGTGTGTATGGCTTGGAGTCCGCTTGTTTTTCCCTCCTTTTCTACTAAATTTTTTTTTTAAGTTTAATGTCATGTTGTTGTAAACTGAAATTCTTGGGTTGAGATTCATGGGGACCGAAAACGCTAAACTCTGTTGTACCAAATTGGGGTTGGAAAAACAGTGGACATGTATCATCTAACAATTTTAAATTCAAGTTTTAAGTAACGTCTTTTTAGCGTCGTTTGATATATCTTGTGTGCAATGAATACTGTGTGGCACCCATTGTTGTAGTTCCGCTGCGCATAGCAATTGTGGGGGTGTTACAGATTGGTAATCAGAGCCACGAGTTATAGAGAACTAGGCCGTTTTTGAAAATCCTAAACTATAACTTTTGGTGTCGTAAGAAAAGGGTCCAAGCACACACAACTATCCTGCATGGCTCCGGTAAGATTTATTGTTGTATTTATGGCATTTGACGTATACTTTTGAGTAAAGTATATATGTGGGTAATTATTACGTAAGTATGGAGATTACTATATGTAGACGTTGAATTTTTACGTGGAATATCCAACATCGTAATTTTTGTATTAATCATGCATGAGCATCATATTATTACATTTCGGGCATATGTACCACCTTTGCATTGCATTTGCATGCATATATTTATAATTATTGTATAATTACTTATGTACCCTCCGAAATTCGCTGTTATTGCAGGAATGGCCGAGGTACCGCCTAACGATAACGGAAACGATTACGTTGTAGGTCACGAAGGGGGACCGTTTCCTCCGAACCCGCCGGACAATAATAATGGATGGATCGCTCCAGAAGACGAAATAGGGCCGGAAAACGACAATGACGAAAGTGAGGTGGATAATTTCAGCATGAGTAGTGACGAGAGTGAGGATTCCGAAGAAGAGCCCGAGGAGCTAATGGATGATGGCATTCCCGAGGATGCTGTAGGCCAGACCGAACCTGATTTGTTTCAATCCCCGAATTCGCCGAAGGGTTATGAGGTACCACCGACCGGTCGTGATGAGCAGCAACCCTTTAATCGCCCAATGGACAATTGTAAGGATTATTTGAGAACAGTGCCAGGATTTGTTCGAGTGAGTAACGAGAGCAATGGAGAGTCCAGCAAATCATCCAAGTCGCCATCGATTCATGAGAATATTGCAAGGGTCTACTTTCCGAGACCGAGACACTACTGGGATCCCGCAGGTCGTTTGGGGAGGATGGAAAGGTTGATGTATGAGCGGTTTGTAGTCGAGACTAGGGTAATTAAGAAGTTTGATAAGACTGAAAGGGAACACCAAAGACTGTTGGAAAGGACGGCAAGAATTGAGTATGATGGGAATGTAAATAAAAGTGACATCAACAGTTTAAGATCAATGGTTGCAAATTTAAGTGCTAGTCTTGACCGTGTTAGGGAGGATCAAATGAGGTTGTCGAGGATGCAGAGTTGGGAGCATCGGGTTAGAGCGTCATTGCCCCCGGATTGGAGATTCGTGGACGATTTGGAGATGGAGGCGAACGACTTTATGATTCAGCCGCCTACTGGAGGTGCTTGTATTACGGTGGGAAATTAGGTAGTGATTGAGTGTGGATCCACATCAGGGACGAAAAAGGAAACGGAATGTGGGCCGGACGAGAAAGGAAAAAGAAAAATGGATGATGTGGATGAGGACGATAGTGATGAGGAAACCGAGGAAGACGACGACGAGCCGCCATCCAAGAGGCCGTGTGGATCACCACATGCCTAGTTACTTGTTTTGTATTTTCTTTGATCATTGTAATAGAACTATTTTGGACCTTTGTATGATGGTATTATGACGAGAAACTCAAGTACTTGAAGTTTTATGGTGAACGATTGTAGTGGCAATACTTGTCACGATTTTGGTTAATTATCAATACAATCTATGTTACCTTTCATGATCTGTGATATGTCTTAAATTTGATCTTTTGTGGTGTGAATTGATGAATATTAGTAACTCCGTAGTGATGTGTCGTTGTATGTATATTATGTCTGGGAAACTTGATATGTATACTTACATTGTTTTTCTATTTTTCTTGTCTTGCAGAAAGAGATATTCGATAACACCATGCCTCCAAAGTTGACTGCCGATCGTGTTAACACCATGATTCAGGAAGCTATAGCAAATGCGTTGGAAGCGGACCGAGCCGGGAGAAATCAGGACCAGGGAAGGAACGCGGGGAGACAGCAAGCCCCGAGAGTGTGTACCTATTCTAGCTTTATGAAGTGCGGTCCCACGCAGTTCCGTGGAACGGGTGGAGCTTTAGAACTTAGACGATGGTTGGAAAAGGTTGAAAGTACGTTTGAAATCAGTGGTTGTGCAGAAGCGGATAAAGTGAAGTTTGCAGCTGCTACGTTTCTTGATGATGCGTTAAGTTGGTGGAATACCCAGGTAGCTACGGTTGGATTGGCTGTAGCGAATGCAAGGACGTGGAATGCGACAAAAGCTTTGTTGACTAAGAAGTTTTGCCCAGAGGAGGAATTGGGGCAATTGGAGGATGAGTTGAGGCACTTGACCTTGAAGAACAACGATATCGCTGCCTACACTAGGAGGTTCAACGAATTAAGCCTTTTGTGTCCAGATATTTTTGCCAATGATGCCAAGAAAATGAAGCAGTATATTAAGGGTTTATCCAGCAATATCAAAGGTGAAACAACTTCGTCAAAACCTGGAACGTTTGATGAAGCGGTTCAAATGGCTCACGCTTTGATGGACGTCAAGCTTCAGGACAAGCAGAACTACATTGCGAAAGGCAACAAGAGGAAATGGGAAGCGGCACAAAGCAATCAATCCCAAGGCCAGAACCGAGGTGGAAATCGAAACAACCATGGGCCGAACCGTAATCAGCAGTTTAATCAGAGAAGGAATGAAGGGATGAGGGCAGTGACGAACCCTAGAGGTGTGAAAGTGAATCCCCATTGTGGTAAGTGCAATTTGTACCATGTTGGAAATTGCCCGCCTGCATGCGGCAAGTGTGGGAAGGCAGGTCATAGGACATCTGGTTGTCGAACGGGAGGAGTAGCCACTGGGGCTAATGCTATCAGGATGAGGGGATGTTATGGTTTTGGAGAAAGGGGTCATGTGCAAGCGAATTGCCCGAAGGCAGGAAACAGGCGGGGAGGTAACAATGCGGCTGCTGTGTATCAAGTGGGAACTGCTGATAAACCACAGGGTCCCAATGTGGTTACCGGTACGTTTTTGCTAGACGCTTGTTATGCTAGTGTTTTGTTTGATTCTGGCTCCGACAAGAGTTTTGTAGATGTTAGATTTAGTCGTCATATTGATAGAGAACCGGTGTTATTAACGACTAGTTATAATGTTGAGTTAGCCGATGGAAAAATTGTTAGTACGAATTCTATACTGAAAGGGTGTACCTTGAAGTTAGGAAATTACGCTTTTAAAATCGACTTGATGCCTATAGAGCTAGGATCGTTTGTCGTGATTGTGGGAATGGATTGGCTAATGGCGCACAGTGCTATGATCGTCTGTGGCGAGAGATTGGTTCAGATTCCGTTGAGGAATAGGGTTTTGACGGTAAAGGGAGACGAATGCACTTCTCGTTTGAAGGTGATTTCGTGCTTGAAAATGATGAAGTACGTAGAGAGCGGATGCGATGTGTTTTTGGCACAAGTTTCGAGCGATGGTGATGTAGAGGCGAGGATCGAAGAGGTACCAGTTATTTGCGAGTATCCGGACGTTTTTCCAGACGAGTTGCCAGGTTTACCGCCTACCCGTGAGGTCGAGTTTCGAATTGATTTAGTGCCAGGAGCTGCGCCGGTTGCACGTGCACCTTATCGCTTAGCACCATATGAGTTAAAGGAGTTAGCGGATCAATTGAAGGAATTGATGGACAAAGGATTTATTAGGCCGAGCTCATCACCTTGGGGAGCGCCAGTGTTGTTCGTAAAGAAGAAAGATGGTTCGTTTAGGATGTGTATTGACTATAGGGAACTCAATAAGCTGACGGTTAAGAATCGGTACCCATTGCCGAGGATTGATGATTTGTTCGATCAATTGCAAGGTTCCAGTGTGTACTCAAAGATCGATTTAAGATCAGGGTATCATCAACTGCGTGTAAGAGAGGAGGATATTCCTGTAACTGCCTTTCGTACGCGGTATGGACACTTTGAATTTCGAGTGATGCCGTTTGGGTTGACGAACGCACCTGCTGTATTCATGGATCTTATGAATCGCGTGTGCAAGCCGTATCTAGATAAGTTTGTTATTGTTTTCATCGACGATATACTTATTTACTCTAAGAGTAAGGAGGAGCACGAGAAGCACCTAAGAAAGATTTTGGAGTTGTTAAGGAAGGAGAAGCTGTATGCAAAATTCTCTAAGTGTGAGTTTTGGTTGGAATCAGTGCAGTTTCTAGGTCATGTGATTGATAGTAAGGGAGTTCGTGTAG
The DNA here is from genome assembly GCA_025667525.1 of Glebionis coronaria. Classification (NCBI taxonomy): domain Eukaryota; kingdom Viridiplantae; phylum Streptophyta; class Magnoliopsida; order Asterales; family Asteraceae; genus Glebionis; species Glebionis coronaria. The sequence continues at coordinate 71,325 of JANFOE010001228.1, forward strand.
ATCCTGCTAAGGTCGAAGCGATCAGGGAATGGTCAGCACCGACGACGCCGACTGAAGTTCGACAATTTCTGGGTTTAGCGGGGTATTATCGAAGGTTCATTGAAGGATTTTCGTTGATTGCAAAACCATTGACGCGGCTTACCGAAAAGAATAGGGTGTATGAATGGGGAATTGAGGAAGAACTTGCTTTCAAAACGCTCAAGGATAAGTTATGTTCCGCACCGATTTTGTCATTGCCTGAAGGAACCGAAGACTTCGTAGTGTATTGTGATGCGTCTCGTAAGGGTTATGGAGCGGTGTTAATGCAACGTGAAAAGGTGATAGCTTACGCGTCAAGGCAACTAAGGAAGAATGAGGAGAACTACACGACGCACGATTTGGAATTAGGAGCTGTAGTTTTTGCGTTAAAGTTGTGGAGACACTATCTGTATGGGACAAAGTGTGTTGTATTCACTGACCACAAGAGTTTGCAGCACATTTTAGATCAAAAGGAGTTGAATATGCGACAAAGACGATGGGTTGAACTACTGAGTGATTATGACTGCGAAATTCGCTACCACCCTGGGAAGGCGAATGTTGTAGCGGATGCACTAAGTAGGAAGGAACGGGAGAAACCTTTGAGGGTTAGAGCTTTAGTGATGACTGAGAGCGTTGACTTAACCGAAACCATACTGAAGGCTCAGGAGAGAGGACTAATGAAAGGGAATGTTGAAGCCGAGAACTTGGGACGAATGTTGAAACCTCTTTTCGTGATTAGGTCAGACGGACTGAGATATTTTGAGAATCGGATTTGGTTACCACTGTGTTCATCTGAAGAAGGAAAGCCTGGAGTTCGAGAATTGGTTATGAATGAGTCGCATAAGTCGAAGTATTCGATACATCCTGGATCGGATAAAATGTATCACGACCTGAAGAAAGTTTACTGGTGGCCGAATATGAAGGCGGATATTGCTCGTTACGTTAGTAAGTGTTTGACTTGCGCGAAGGTTCAGGCAAAACATAAGAAACCATCTGGATTGTTGGTACAACCAGAAATCCCAGAATGGAAATGGGAGAAAATCGCAATGGATTTCGTGACGGGTTTACCTAGGACTCCAAGTGGATGTGATATGATATGGGTAATTATGGATAGGTTGACGAAATCTGCTCATTTCTTACCTATGAAGAAGACGGACAGCATGGAAAAACTCGCCAGCGTATACGTGAAGGAGATCGTCTGTAGACATGGAGTGCTGTTATCGATCATTTCGGATCGCGATAGTAGATTTACGTCGGAATTTTGGAAATCGCTTCAACGTGCGATGGGCACTGAACTGAGTTTAAGCACGGCTTATCACCCGGAAACTGACGGCCAGAGTGAACGAACTATTCAAACGATGGAGGACATGCTCCGAGCATGCGTGATTGATTTTGGAGGAAGTTGGGAACGCCACTTGCCTCTAGTGGAATTTTCGTACAATAATAGTTATCATGCGAGTATCAAGGCAGCACCGTTCGAAGCATTGTATGGAAGGAAGTGTAGATCGCCCGTGTGTTGGAGTGAAGTAGGGGAAAGTCAATTGACTGGACCCGAAATGGTTTTAGAAACGACAGAGAAGATTGTGCAGATCAAGAACCGACTACTTGCTGCGAGAAGCCGACAGAAGAGTTATGCCGATAACCGAAGGAAACTGTTGGAGTTTGAAGTTGGAGATATGGTTATGCTCAAGGTATCGCCGTGGAAGGGTGTAATTCGTTTTGGGAAGAAAGGAAAGTTGAGTCCGAGGTATATTGGACCGTTTAAGATCGTTGAACGAATTGGACCAGTAGCGTACAAGTTAGAATTGCCGACCGAGCTTAGTGCTATTCATGACACGTTTCACGTATCGAACCTGAAGAAGAGTTTGGCGGATAAGGAATTGGTGATTCCTTTGGACGAGATTCGACTAGACGACAAAATGCACTTTGTGGAAGAACCTGTGGAAATTATGGACCGGGAGGTCAAGCGGTTGAAGCGTAGTAGGATTCCTATTGTGAAGGTCCGATGGAATTCTAAGCGTGGACCGGAATACACCTGGGAACGTGAGGACTTTTTCAAGGAAAGGTATCCTCATCTGTTCCAGTAGAACGAAATGTGAGTACAAGAAGAGGCGAGCGCCGGGACGTCGCTCTCTTTAAGGAGGGGTGGATGTGACACCCTAGAAACGAGGTCATTAACGTTACCCTAAATTACGCTAATTTTTGAAATTTTTTAATAAATTTTAATTTCTATATTTATAAGTATTTTGGTTAAAGCCGATGTTCGAGGTTATAATTTTTACGATTGACGATTTAAGAAGGACGATGACGATTACGATCCCGAGGGATGCCCAATTTTATATAATTATTGACGATTTATCGATAATGTAATTTTTCGAGAATTTTATTTACGGTTCGTGTTAAGTTGAGTCGGGTGAGTTTTATAGCCTTCCGAGTACATTTAAAGTATCCCAAAAATATTTTGGAGTGTTCGGGAAGATCTCCGACTCCCGTAAAATTTTCAAAATTGACAAATGATTCGAACCCGCAAAGTTTTGAGGACGTTTTCAACTTAAGGCCAAAAGAAACCAAATATTGCAAATAGGTCCCTCCCAATCCACCAAAAAGGCCAAAAATCACACAAACACAAACACATAGATCATATCACCAAAAATTTAACAACTCTCTCCTCTCTTGCCCTCTCTAGCCGACGGATACCCCCAAAACACCAAGAAATCCACCAAAAACTTTTTTTCACTTGATTTTCATAAAAATTAAGGTTAGACCACATCTAATTTGGTCATTCCCTACATTTCTATGTGCTCAAATCCCACATGCACTAACAAAAATTTTCCAAAAATTTTCATGATGATCCAAATTCGTTTTTGTGGCTAAATGTTGTAATGCATGTTTAATTTATGAGTTATGGAAGCATAAACACCAAGAAAACCCACCAAAATCAATTTGGTTGTGGTGATTGGGGCACCCAAACCCCACAGCACAAGGGGTGTTTGGGGAGCCATGGTGGTTGTTGAATTTTGAGCTTATCCTAGTGTTTGGTTATGTGTTTAGTGATGTTATACATAGGTTTAGGTGATTGCATGTTTGATTTCTTTGATTTTTGATTTTGAGATTGGTTGATCAATAGGGGTAGGACTGATTATTTGTGTTTGGATATGTTTAGGGAGGCTTAGGATGTTGCCTAGAGGTGGTTAGAAGGTTTGGAATCGAGTCTAAGTGTGTTTTTGGTATAGCCATTTTTAGGCAGAAACTTTAGGTCAATTTCATAAAAATTATTTTTTTCCAGGTCTTGAAAACTAAATGTAGTTATAGAGGGTCTTCTTGTCTTTAATTTGGTATAAGGTAGAGCCCGTGACTCAAAACGAGCTAAAAGTTATGAGGTTTTAAAGATCGAGTATCGGGAGACGAGGACTTTCATAATCCGAATTTATGTAAAGTTTTAGTCAAAATCCCGAGGGTCACAAGTATGGATTGGTAAATGGTCAAGGGTCAAAATTTGGTCCCAAACCTGTATAAATGAGTCTATATGTTGACTTAGGTGTCAAATAAGTCAAAGGTACTTTTCATATAGGTCAAAGAGGTCAAAATTGGTCGAAGTACAATTTCAGCCCGTAAAATGTAGTCGTAGAAAAGCGTCGAGTAACGGGTCGTAAAAGTAAAAACTTTTATTGGGCTTAAAAAAATGTCATCTACAGGTCTTATAGGATTTTTGAGAATTTTGTCAAATTTTATAAGTGTGGTTAAATAAGGTAAAACATCCCGTACTTTAGTCAAGTACCGGCGAGAACGAGTAAAAATGGATAGCGTAGATAATGAGAACGAATGGTATAAAATGAGTGATACTTGTTATTTTGTTTTTGGCGTGAGTTATACTTGTCCTAAGTGACTAGTATATATGTATTTTATACAGTACCGTAAGTATTTAAAATGAGAATACTCATTACGCGTTATTTGTAATAGGTGTTGATTTAACCGGGCATCCGTTTCGTCGTCAGTGATCATCCCTCGAACTACCGACTACTTAAGATATAAGGTGTGAATTTATAGCCTCGCTTATATTTATTTCAAATTGTTTTACCCGCGAGGGAAATGCATGCTAGTTTTTAAAAGGAACGTATATCATGAATGATTGTTAGACCCGAAAGTTGCCTTAGAAATTGTGTTGAGTACCAAAGTTGCAAAAGTCCCTAAAATCATGAACTATTAACTATTGTCCTGCCCTCGAGTAGGGGGAAATAGCCGCTTATGCAATTTGTAGTACTACGGGGTTAACGACCCAATGCTAGCCGAGAAGCTGTACTTTTAGTAAGTTCTGCGGTAGATTATTTTGTATGAGAAATAAGGTATAATTGCAACTGATGCCTTTAGAAGGGGCACTGGTTTCATCTGAATCACGCCGGTATTTATTACGTGGGTGATTGAGTTAACGGATTAGTGTCATGAGCTTAAACACAATTGTCAGTATCCTGATTATAGTTTGTTTGATCGACAAGACTATAAATGATCACGAATGGTTTTTATTATATATACGTTCAAATTGATTGAAAAACCTATGAATTCCACTCAACGTTTTCGTTGACCAAAATTTTGGCATGTGTTTCAGGTAACCGCTGAAGTGTAGAATGGAGCATGCATGGGATGGATGTTGTGTGTATGGCTTGGAGTCCGCTTGTTTTTCCCTCCTTTTCTACTTAAAAATTTTTTTAAGTTTAATGTCATGTTGTTGTAAACTGAAATTCTTGGGTTGAGATTCATGGGGACCGAAAACGCTAAACTCTGTTGTACCAAATTGGGGTTGGAAAAACCGTGGACATGTATCATCTAACAATTTTAAATTCAAGTTTTAAGTAACGTCTTTTTAGCGTCGTTTGATATATCTTGTGTGCAATGAATACTGTGTAGCACCCATTGTTGTAGTTCCGCTGCGCATAGCAATTGTGGGGGTGTTACATTAACTCTATCATTTCTCGTCCTCATTTAAGAGACTTAGCCTAATGTGTAGTTAAGGAATCAAAGCTAAGTGCTCAACACGCACGGTCGAGTCAAAAATTACTCTTACTCTCGCCATCAGAAAATCTACATTTGTGTCTTCAAACACTTATAAAACATGAGAAAAAATTTAAAATTTGGCCATTTTTAGCCTTATTTTGCAATAAAAACGATAAACAAAAAGACAAACTTTGGAAAGCGTGAAGGTTTTGCAAGGCAAGTATCTATTCACCCCCCATACTAAAGTTAAACATTGTCCTCAATGTTTCGAGTCTAGGGGTGCAAAACACCCCCATACTAGAGACGTAGTCGAATGCCTAATCTAGCATGGAAAGGGTGTAACCAATAAATTAATAGCCGTTTATGAAGTGTGCTAAAAACCTAAGGTTAGAACATCAAAGGGATATATCATTTGGATATTGAGAAAGTCTTCAAAGCAAACGATCGAGTGCTCCCATAAAACGAACACGAGAGGCTTCAATCGTGAAGATCATGATCTAAAAACCACAATGCACAAACAACCACGGAACAAAGGTTGGAAGGGCACAAATCCCCTCACATTAAGTAATTAGAAAGCAATAATATGTACATGGATAAGCATGGGTCTCCCCCACGAGGCACCTTGTTTTTGATAACCGAGTCAAAAGCTCGACTCGAATCCCCATAAATGTGATCATTTAGGGATAATCATGGTATGGTCAATTTTTGGTGGGGCTTACATGATAAACAAGGCCCAAAAACAACCGGTAATAAGGACTAAGTCCTTTTATGGTGCAAAATATCGGGATCGAAGATGGCCTTCTCGTTTTCATTGGAAAAACAAATCAACGCCACTTCATCATGTGCCAACAAAAACTCGAAGAGTTTCAAGAAAATAGATGAGAAGAAATAGAAGGGTGGGACAATGGGTAAGTCATGAAAACATTGAGCTACTCGAGGTAGACTCGCACCAATCAAATGAAAACATTTTCCATTTATTGCATCGGTGGAAGACCGAGATTTCCCTTTATAAGCAATTCCGGGATCAAATATCTCGTCCTCGGTGGAGAAAAGGGAGGGAACATATGGGGCTTCCCCCACACTAAGTCCACACAAAGCATCGTCAAAAGAAGAAGACGAGCTTGTAGTAATCAATACACGTGGTGATGACGGAGTTAGTGTTATAGAAAAATCCTTTAAATTTAATTTAAAATCTTTTCCTTTTTCATCTTTTAAACTCTCCTTGTGAAAACTCGATTTAATTATGTCAAAAATATTTGGTGTATCTAAAGCAATGTTAGTCACACTAAAAATTCTCACATTTGAAAACCGTTTTGGTAAGGGTGGTGGTAAGTTTTCAAAACGTTTGTCGACAAAGAAAACTCCCCCATCGGGATCAACACATTCATCATCCGAAGAATCATTCACAATTGGAATCGTAGGCTTAACACTCTTAACCTCCACCGGCGGAGGGGACGGAACTTCATTTTTCTCAACAACTCCTAAAACTCTTTTGGAAATCTTTTTGCAAATGTTTTCGATGGGATTGACATTGTACAAAGACGTGATAGAATACACATGAGAAAGCGTGGAGTTTTGAGTTGCATTAATGACGAGTTCTTCCTCATTGAAACGAAGAGTGATTTTCCTTGCATGCACATCGATAAGTGCTCTCGAGGTATCCAAAAAAGATCGACCTAAAATTAGAGGAACCTTAGGATCGATGGGAATGTCAACAATAATAAAGTCTACGGATTGTAGAACTTTCCAACTTTCACGAAGACGTCCTCGGCTACTCCACAAGATAGAATCGTAGAATGATCGGCCATTTCGATTGACATTCTTGAAGGAGTGAGATTTGGAAGATTGAGCGATTTAAAAATCTCAAGAGGCATCAAATTAATACTAGCACCAAGATCGGCCAAGGCGTAGCATTCTTCCATGTCTTGTATAGCACATGGGATTAAAAACTTGCCGGGATCACCGACTTTTTGAGGTATGCGGCTTAGAAAAACCGATGAACAACTAGACGATTTTTGCAATTTCTCTTTGTTATTCAACATACTTTTGAAGTTTGCGGCAAATCGAGGCATCATGACTAAGGCGTCGGCAAAACTTATATTAAAATGCAAGTCACGAAACATTTTCATAAAAAGTTCAAATTGATAATTATTTTGTTCTTGTGCCTTTTCCTTGTCTCGTCTTGAAGGGTAAGGTAAGGGTGGTGTGGGTTGGGGCATAGGCATAGGCATCGGCCTTGGAATCTCGGGTTCCATGGTTGGTATAGGTTCAACCGTAGGTGTGGTTTAAGCGGTACTTCGTGGGCTTGGAATTTGCTCCTTTTCGACCACCACCTCGGGTTCTTTCTCTTTTTCCTTCTCCATAGAAGTACTTGGACGAGAAATGGGTTCTTTGAAAGTTTTACCACTACGAGTAGTAATAACCTTCAATTCTCCTTTCGGGTCCACGATGGTATCACTAGGAAGATCACCCGAAGAAGAGGGCTTACACATGATAGCTTCAAACATTTTTCCCATTTGGTCTTCAAACTTAGACTGCCTAGCATCCGCTTTTAACAACTCTTGCTTAATCTCATGTTGACCTTGCTCGATTTTTTGTTGATTTTGTTGGAGTCTTTGAACATTTCCTTCCATTTTATTAGCATGAGTTTTAAGTTCATTAGCAAGTTCGTTTTTAAGCTCGTTTTTCAACTCGGATCTTAAGCTAACCATTTCACGTTGCATATTGTCAAACTTAGCATCGTTTGCCTTAGCATAATTCAAAAATTCTCCTTGAAGATTTTTGGTGTGGTCATTTTGAAACCCTTGTGTGGTAGTTTGAAAATCACGGTTTTGGTTTTGGTTTGAAATTTGCCCATTTCTACTTTGATAATTACCCTTGTTGTAATTACGTTGATTTCCTTGATAATTACCACCTTGGTTGTTGTTTCGATAATTATTAACATTTTGATTTGGTGGAGCTTGATTTTGGCGGGAACCTTGTCCGTTTTGGTTATAAGTTCCCGTGGCTACATAAGCACTCGAAGTGTTACCATCCGCGGTAATGCACTCGGAAAGATCATGAGCTCCCACACACGACAAACAACTCTTAGAAACCGCTTTAACCGAAGCTGAATTCGAAGCTTCTTGAGCTTTCCAATGGGACATAAGGTTAGCAAATCTATCAAAAAACCGATTTTCTTCATTTGCCTCATCATGTAAAGCATTAATGCTACGAGACGATGACGATCCCAATTTGGCAACACTCGGTGTGTTACGAGGGCTATAAACCTTAGACCTATTCTTAATTATGACCAAAGCTTCTTCAACCGTTTTACACAAAAAATTACCACCCGCGGCGGCATTTAAATAATCTCTTTCATGATCGTTAAGTCCATTGTAAAACGTGTCAATTTGGTGCAAGTCGGAAAAACCGTGATGAGGACATTCATGTAACATCTCCTTAAACCTATTCCAAGCCGTTGAAAAACTTTCATTTGATTCTTGTGAAAATTTAGAAATCTCATTTTTCAAATGCGTAGTCTTAGAGGGCGGAAAAAATTGGTTCACAAATTTCGAAACGAGATCTTTCCACGTCAATATAGAATTGGGTGGCTCTTTCTCTAACCAAATTTTAGCGGGCCCCGCTAAGGAATACGGAAAAAGCATCATCTTAATCGAGTCATTCGAGACATCCTTGAATTTGCAAGTGGCGGTAAGACGATTAAATTGGCGGATATGGTTGTGTGGATTGTCCTTCTCATCACCACGGAATTTGTTGTTTTGGATCATCGACAACAAACCCGTTTTCACCTCAATATTCTCCGCAAGGATAGCGGGAATCACAATAGCCTCTCCATAACCCTCGATGGGTGCTTGAAGTAACTCTATCATAGTTCGATTCGCCATGGTTGGTGCTTCTCGTATAATGGGTTCGTCAATAGGAGACTCCTCACTAGAATGAGTTGGAGTGGGAGTTTTGTTCTTTCGTCTATGTGCACGTTTTGCTTGATTACGAGTTAGCATAAACGTCACGTACAACGAGGAGACGAGCAAAGAAGATTCTTTTTGGTGTTTTGTATTTTTTCAATTTTTTTGTGGTTTTTGATGGTATTAACTTTTTTTTTGGAAATTGGTGAAATGTATTAGGTAGACAAAAAACTACAAATCTCCTCCTTAATCAAATATATCGATTAAAGAATCCTCAAAGAATGAAAACGATCACGTGAAGTGAACGCCTTCGATGACTTTAGAACGATGGTGGAACACCAAATCGTTCAAGAGGGTTTAATCAATGAAACCAAGAAAATATATATGATATGTAATAATACTTTGGGCGGCAAAACCCTCGATTAGCTCTCAAAATCAAATACGCACAAGCAAGCGGAGGAAACGAGGCGGCGCAAAGCACTTAAGAGCCTTTTTCCTTTAGGTCGTGAAATACAACCGCCTTATACCTACCTTATAGTTTGTACTTTTCAAAATCGAGCTTCACGAAAGTATTTATCTATTTTTTCCTTTTTCTTTGGTTTGAGATTCGAATACAATGATTGGGTAATGACCTCCCAAGTCAAGGTTGTGATTTCTCACGTATTTGGAGTACTTGCGAATTTATTGTTCTACGTATACAATATATTAATAGTATTCACACAAAAACCGAAAAACGATAATACGTATTAGTAGAGTGCTACTAATACAAATACTATTTATGGTTATATAAAAAAACAACAATTGTTCAATCAAAACACAACACGCCTCCCCGGCAGCGGCGCCATTTTGATGTAGAGTTTTTGTACACCTTTAGGAAAAGGATGCACAATAGTGGTAAGCGTTAAGTGTCGGTTTAGGAAAACCGAGCACTAATAACCAAATAAGTTCAAGTTCGTTTCCCAAGGAGGCACGTGTGTTGTATGATGAATTTATTAATGATGATTTTATTGTTATGAGAAGAGAAAATAGAAATGGAGTGAGAAGAAAATGACGGTTACGAAGACGGATCGAGCTAAGACGAAAAGGCGTTCACGTAAAACCGTAAAAAACTACAAAATTAAAAATTTTAAACCTAAAAATTTATTAAAAGCTAAAATAAGTCTAAAATAATATAAATAAGAATAAAAATCCAATAAAAATATTTTAAAACCTTTTATTAATTAAATATTAAATTTTAAATGCTAATTAAAGCCCTAAAATTAAATATAATTAACCAAAATGTCCAAAATATTATTTTATTGAAAAAATAACTTACTTATATTATCTAAAGACTAAAAAGTATTTTTCCTAATTTTTAAAAACTAATTTTCTATTTTTTAATCACTAAAAACTATTTTAAAACGAAAATAACTATAAAAAATAATAAAATAATGCTAAAAATAATTTACCAATTTTAAAAATCCTAATTTACTCTAATGAACAAAAGAAAAATGAAAAAGTTTGAAAAATAATAAATTTTTCACTAGAAGACAAAAACAGTTTTAAATAAAACCCTAATTAACTTAAATTAATTATAATAAATAAATAAAAGATGAACAGTAAAAACTTTTTATACCAAAAATCTTAAAATATTATTCTAAGTCTAGGAAAAATAATAAAACAGAAAAATATTAATTTTTGTCACTAAAAGACAAAAACAGAAACATTAAAAAGTATTAAAAAGGCTATTTAATCAAAAAAATATAAAATGAACAGTAAATAAAAATCCAATTAATCAGAAAAATCAAAAATAAAATTAGAAAAATTACAAAACAAGTTTCAAGCCCTAAATCCAATTTTCAAGCACTAGAGACAAAAAAATACAAAGACTGATAGTGACACCTTGCTGGTTTTGTCTGCTAGTGAAGCAGGGTTAACTTTTGTGCTAGCAGTGGGAAATTGGTTCCCACTTGTAGTGTAAAAATTTGGTCAGGAGACCTTAAAGCTTAGGAAAGCTTGCTTGAGTAGATTTATTTGGACAAATGGGCACCCCCACACCAATTGGGTTGTGGGGAGTCAGTTTATGCAAGAAAACACACAAGTCACTTATCAAAATTAGCACCAAATAAGCCAAAGAAGTTTCTGATTAAGCTTGATGTTAACTGATGAATAGTTGACTAAGTTACTTGCACAAAAATGGATTTTAAAAGCTCATAATTTGCACATAAGATCACCAATTAGCATGTAACTGATTACAACCCCTTCTATAACCTAAAATCTAACAGACTTCATGATTTAATGAACCATTTCCACCAAAATCAGTCACTCAGGACACTTACTGGTTTCTAGTACTTAGGCCAATTTTTAGCATGCAATGATGTTTAAAACCTTACCAAACTGAAAGCTTAGTAACAAAATCACCTTCTATCAACCAAAAGAGTATTTAAGACAGGTTTTTAACCAAGATCAAAACCATTCAAACTAGTTTAGACCCTAATCCAAACACTCCTTAATATTTTATGAAAATAATTTAGCACAACAAATGCATACACAACTCAACCAAACTGATTTGCAAGGCTCTAAACTTTCTTAAAATTATCAATTAAGCTTACACAAACCATAAACAACAACCAAAACTCACATTCATACAAATCACCCAAATTCACAACTTTCACAATTTGCTGAAAACTTAAACAAGGAATAAGAGATTTACCTTGTGGGACCCACATCCAGGTCCCACAGTGACTCAATAGTCACCTCCCACAAGCTCGGGCTTGTGCTGAACCTTGGACTAAACAAAAGCTCCAATGGAATCTTGCTTAAGAACAATGAACAAACAATATGCACTTTCTGATTTTTCTTTCTTTTTTTTAAAACCTTTCAAAACCTTCTCAAATAATCTTCTTTTTAAAACACTTAAAAAATCACAACAAAAAAACCTGGAAATCCAATCTTGGAACAAGATTTATCAAAATACCCAATATTTCAGAAATTTTTTCTGAAAACTTCAAACACAAAATGTTTGAATAAATTTTAAATGGAACTCAAAATTATAGCATAAACAAACACCAACTTTTATCAATTATAAAAGGAATTATATTTTTAAAAATACCAACTTTATATTGCATAAAAAGGAATTACACGATTTTTGCTAAAAATTCTGGAACCAGAGATATAGGGTCACATACGACCTCTATATATACTACACTATAGAATACTCTAGAAAACAAGAAAATGTAAACCCTAATAAGCTGAAATCTCCAAAAATCCCTTGGTTTTGATTCTTCAAATTGGGTCAAATGGAGTCATGTGATGGCCAGTGGTGTAGAATTGATCTGAGCTGTCCAAATAGTTGTGAGGAGCAAGTCATTGGATCACAAACGTTGATTTACTGGACCATTTTGTTTTCTTGCAAAGGAGTGGGTCAGGGGACACATGGGTTGGTTGATGGGTGAAAGTGACGGATGTTTTGGGAGGTGGGATAGGATTAGGGTGAGATTAATTATGGTTCTGGAGAGTTTATGGGTAAAACCCTTTGATTGATGAAATGGGAGATTAGGGTTTATGGGTTTGGGGGAAATAAGCAGATGGGGTTTAATCCGTTTTGGGTACTTGTTTTTTTAAATGTTGTGTTTAGAGGGAAATTAAGGAGGGTTGACTGGGGTTTGACCAGGTTTATTTAAATAAACCTGGTGGTGGAAATCTGACGTGGGTGGGAGTGGTGAAGTGGAGAGGTGTGATTGGTGGAGGTGGGCGAGGTGGAGAGATAATAGGCTGTGGTGTGTTTGGTGGTCTTGGCAGAATAGGTCCCCATACTTTCTTTGTTTCTTCATCTTGTAATAAATAGCAAATAAACTCCTTTCCCTTTATAATAAGTTTGCCAAAGTTTTCATTTTTGGCCCAAACACTTTATAAACTTGAAACAAGGACTTGAAATGTAATTTCTTCAATCTTCAAGGGCTGTTCATGTAACATCTTGATTATTTAGGGACCTCAATGCATTTTATGAGTTTTGCAAGGGTATAAATTGCCAAGTCTTCAAAAATGAGGGACCATTCTTGTACAATCTTCAAAACTTCAAGGGCATTTTTGTAAATTCCATTCTTGGGCCCGGTTCATTGTGCGGCTTCGTTTCCCGTGTTCGTTTTTGATTGATTCTTGTGATCTTTTTGTCTTTTCTCAATATCCGTACCTAATAATACACAAGCAACAAACACGAGCATATATTTGGCATATTCAATGATATTTAATGCATTTTAAACCCGATTTGGACGATGAGACTATGTATAAAAGCAGTCTCATCAGAGATGCATAAGAGATCTGTGAAAAGAAATTTTGAAAAAGCACAACCAATAAGCCAGAAATAAGCCATGTATGTTTTCACTAAAAGACAAAATAGTCGACTTAGAGTTTTAGACCACCTCAAACCTTGATTCAACTTGAAAAAGACTCTAAATGACTTAAATAAGCCAAATCAATCAAGAAATGTTCAATAGGCAAAGCCAAATAAGCTGAATGAATTGATAAGCACTTATGTAAAAGTCAAACTATTTGGTTTTCTAGTCAAACCTTAAAGTCAACCACCCAAATGCTCCAGAATGAACAAATGGGTCAAATGATGAGCACCTATTACCAAATTAAAGTTGTTGCAGGTTAAAATAAGCTAAAACAGCTTATTGATAAGCAAAACTAAAAATAACACTAGCAGTGGCTAGCAGCAGGGGAAAGGAGTTCTCACTGCTTTGACTATTTGACTATTGATTTTTGAGAGATTTACTTAGATTTAATGGATAACCAGGGCACCCTTACAACCAGTGAGTTGTAAGGAGTCATAAAAAATCAAGAAATCACAAAATCACTCAGCCAAATGATACAGTTTAAGCAAACAGTCCCAGATATGACAAGATATGCAAATAAGCAGATTATGAAGAAACAAGTAGTTCAAGCAAAAATAAGCCAACTAAATTCAACCATATGCATACACAAGCTATAATAAACTCCAATAAGCACAAATAAACTTGTTTCATACAATGAATCAAAGATTTAAGACAAATTTAAGCTCACACATGTTACTGATGAACAAAACTGATACACAAGCCCTTTTTGCTGAACTAAATGACCACAAATCCAATTTCAACACCTTAAATCCCTTAACCAAGTTTTATTAACTAAGATTTAGCAATTTTTAACCCTAGTCTACCCTTAGATCTAGGTATCCCCAAAATTTTAGTCAAAAACAAGTAAAACAGATTTTATGGCCTCTTGATGGATTATGGTTATTCAAACCTCAAAACTTGCAGATAAACACCTAAAAGCAATACATAAGCATGAACAAACACAATACACAAACCACCAACAAATCAATTCAATCTAAACCGCAATATTTCAGTTAACCCAAACACCCCTTATCAAACTAATTTCTCAATTTTTCAAAGGATATGTACGATTCAACCCACAAACCAGGCTCAAATCAACTCAATAACAACAAACAACCTTTAAATAACAAGATCCAACCATTATATCACAGATTCACAGACAAAAAGTCAGATTCATCAAAAATCATGAAATATTCAGTAAACTTAAAAGGGTTTAGAGAGGTGCACCTCCAAAACATACATCCATGCTTTGGGATGTTTGAGCTTAAGTTGTAGTAGAACAACCACAAGCTTCCTTGTACCTGCTAAGATTCAACAAACACAAGGGTGAACCAAAAACAATGAAATACTGATTTTTGAAAACAAGGGTTTTAAAACTCAAAATCCTTTCCTCAAAACTCTACAGATAGATAAATGGAACTCAGACTTTAGCTAATCAAACACCAAACTTTTATAAAATCATAAAAGGAATAACAATTTTCTGAAAATACCAACTTATATTTATAAAAAGGGATTACAAAGATTTTAGCTAAAATCTGGAACAAAGGGCTACTCACAAGTTGAGGCTCCTTTTATAGACTACATTGGACGATTCTAGAATGAAAAAAATACATGAGGCCCTAGCTATGAAATCTCAAATATGCCCTTGATCTTCTAGACGCGTTTGATGTTTCTAAGCTGTCCAAATGAATCCTAGTCGTTCATACTTTCTTTAGGTCCAACTAAGGAGTATATAACGTTGATCTTGCCACGTGGCTTTGCTTGGAGAGGAGGGTATCACATGATTGGTGCAGGGCAGGTATGAGTGGGGTCCTTGAGTGAGTGGGTGTGAGGTTTTAAGCGTGGGATGTGTTCATGTGTGTGTCAATCAAGCGTAGGTGTGGGTAATTTGAATTTACCCTTTGTTTTAAGTGATGGAGTTACTGGGTTCATAGAGGTAAACAGTAACTCGTTTCATCCAGTTTTAGTGGAAGGGTTAAGTGTTTGGCGCAAAAATAGGTTTGAATGTTTGGTTTTGGCAATAATAGTCCTCAGTCTTTGGCAAATGTTGTAATTCATGTTTTTCAGCCTTGTAACTTGGATTCCTTTGTTATAAAACTTTCATTCTTCATAATTTGGCCACGAAAACTTTGCAAAAAGGGAATTAGGGCTTTTACAACTTTGGTGTAATTACACAAATGACTCTTTTGATGTTTTATCCATTTAAAAAGGACTAAATGTGTAATTTTCTTGAACTTCAAGGGTCTTTATTAGATGTTTGACTTCATGAGGGACCTTTGTTGAAAATTTAGATTTGTTGAGGGACTAAACTTGCCAAATCTTCAAAGTTGAAGGACCCTTTTTTTCATTTTGAAAAACTTAAGGGACCAAACTTGTAATTATGAATATACAAGGGTATTAAGTGTTAGTTCTTCATAAATGAGGGATCATTATTGTACATCCTTAAGTCTTCAAGGGTTATTGTTTGATAAATCACAAACTAGGGACCGGTTCATTGTGCGGCTTCGTTTCTCGTGTTCGTTTTTCCTTATTTTTTGTGATCGTTTGTCTTTTTCACGATATCCATACCTAAAATACATAAGTAAACAAACACAAGCATATATATGGTATTTTGATGACATTTTATGCATTTAAAGCCCGAAAAGAACGATAAGATTATGTATAAATGCCATCTCATCATAATACCAAACTGAATGGTGTCGATCTCCTCTAAGATACCGAAGACTCTTCAATATTCTAATGGTTTGCATTAGGCGGGAAAATATAACTTTAAGTCAAAGTAGATTGCTTGTATACTTAGCTATAAGTACAACCTTTATTTTTTCTAGAATAGTTTATTATGTACTTTGTACTGTTTATCTAGCATGGGCATCAACCACCCACTTGATAAACCCATGCATTGAAACATACGAATGCAAACCCTAGTTTTACACTGCCTATATAAGGAGTGTACATTGAGAGGGAAAGGGTCAACCAATATAAGAGTAGAAACTCTGGAAAACCTTTCTCTCTCAATACCAACTAAACCATATAGCCAAGAAGCATATGAACGTTTAGATTGGAGCTTATACATTTAACTTTGGTTATACGTTTAAGTAGAGGAGATCACAACCGATTGTCATTCAACCACTTTGTTCTTCCGCAAACAAAGTGGGTTATAGATTCTTTACTTGATTCTAATAAAAGTCTATACGTTGAAAAGTTATTGGTATTGTTGTTTTAATTGTTAAAACAACACACTTGAGTCTTGTTAAAACAACACAATAACGATTTACAAGGGACCAACAAGTGGTACCAGAGCAGTTTGATTAGCTAAACTCTTATTTTATTAAACTACTCATTTGAAGTTTTCAAATCAAGATGCAAAAATGGCTCAAGTAATACCACAAACCCTAGAGTATAGGGGTGGCCAACTCAATGCTGCTCCTGTCCTAGAGGTTGCTAATTTCAAAAATTGGAAGAAGAGGTTCCTTGTTCACATGGTTGGGATTGAACCTCAATTCATTGGAATCATTAAAATAGTCCATTTGACCCCATGGTTGGAGACAATAGAAAACGTGAAGTATAATAGACTGCTATTGAGAGAAAAGCTGCTAACCTAGACTAGCGTCTCAAAAGTCTCATCATGTCTGTACTTCCATATGACCAAATGAATTCTGTTGTGAAATACAAAACAGTTAAATCTACATGGGAGGACCTTATTCTCTATCATGAGGGACCCTCTGATGTGAAGGAAACAAGAATCATGGATTTAAAGCTTTAATACAACACCTTCAAACACAAAGAAGAGGAAACCCTCACACAAACATTCACAAGATACAAAGCACTGATGAATGAACTAGTGAATGATGGTGTTGAGCTTTCAAAACTTGAAATCAACACAAATTTTGTTAATGCATTACCAAAGAAGTGGCTCAGTTTCTACCAAAGCTTGAGAAATGCTTATCACATTAAAGATTGTGATCTGGCCTCTCTTTTTGGGAAACTAAAATATGAAGAAAACCTAATTGATAGGATTTATGAAGGCTCAAGTAAGAGTAAAGCATTACCCATTTCTACACCCTTGTCTACAACCTTCTTCAGTGAGGCTGTCATCCAAGACTACCAAGATAGTCCTGATGATGAAGAAGACGCAAGAACTAGTGATGAATATCTTAATGAATTTAAAGAGGAATTTCATGAAAGAGCACTTCTGGCCAAGTCTAGAAGGTTTATTAAGAAAGGAGGCAAGTTCTCCAACACCACAAAAGCTTTAGTTGACACTGAATGCTACAAATGTGTGATGACGGGTCATTTTTCTAGGGATTGTTACTCTAAAACATCCATTCCTTCTTATTCCTCACCAGCTCAATCAAGACCATCTGCTCAATCATAATTTCAACCAAAAAAATTTCTTCAACTTCTTTTCAACAAAACAGGGTTGAACTTCGACAAGCAAAAGACTTTGAGGCAAAATACGGAGAAATCAAGGCTAGACTGGCTCTCATGAGCACTGAAAGTTCTTCCTCCAAGGCTCCCAAGCAAGAAAAGAACAAAGGGCTCATTGCTGAAGCCTATGAATGGGTTTAAGAGGATGTATTTTCAGATGATGATGAATTGGTAAATGTGAAAGTGCTAATGGCACTTGCTGATGATGAAGGTTCAAACTCCAATGTGGTTGCCAGAGAAAGTGCCAGATATGGTGAATAGGTCAATATCACAATAAAAAAGGTACAAACTCTTCTTGAACTAGAAGATAAAGATGACATTAAATTTGTCTTTGAGTACATGCGTATTGATCTAAAATTTGTTGAAGAACAAAGAAACAACTTTCTTGAAATTATCATAAACTTGTTCTAAAACTTGATGATTTTGAAAGTAAGCTAATAGAGCTAAAAGAAGCTAAAATTGATGTACTTACTTTTCAACAATTGAACAAAGAGATTCTTGAGGAAAATAACTCCTTAAGATTTGAACTAAAAGAAGCAAAAGATATTGTTAAATCTTGGCTTAGAAAATCCGATAGGGTAAATCAATGCATCAATGAACAAATTCCTACTCAAAAAAGGAAAATGCTTGGTGCTGAAGGATCCTCCCGCACCAACTCCATTGATATTGTCTTTGTCAAAGCCTCAAATAAGGATGGTAGCTCAATCCCTAACGTTGTAAGGTCAGGTGAAGAGAATTTACCAAATCATGACACTAGACGTATCCTTCTTCCTGAGTTGCAAGCAAATGCTGATACTTCAGCACCTGTTGAATCTTCAATTACTTAAGATGACTAAGATGATGATTTTGAGAATGAAGTAAGTACCCCACTTCCTCCTTTGGAGAAGCTGGCTGGTGCTAAACCCTCTATTGGACCAAAATCAATCCAATCAATCATCAAGTCTCACATAACACACAAGGGTAGATCTCCCAAACATGTCAAAATTGACACTTTGAAGAACTATTCAGCTCCTGCTAAAGGTTTAGATATGGGAACTACCTCTTCAGTTTCAACAAATAAACTGAAGAATGTTAGATCTAAGGAAGATGAGAGAATGTATCTTGTTATGCAAGAGATCAATGATCTCACATTGCAACTCAGGCAACAGCAAACACCAACTCGATTCAGAGATGAACCTTCAAACTCTCCCCATTACAAGTAAAAGACACAATTTAAAAGGGCTTGTGATCTATATGGTCTAAACAACCATCTCACTGAAACTTGCCTAAAAGTGATTTATTTTACTAAATGTGAGAGGACTGGCCATCGCACTTGTGAACATACTCAATATATGCTTGCTAAAACTAGTACTGATGCTCACAACTGTTGGAAATACATTTTACGTATTTATGAAGGATCGGTCGCTCCAACGATATATTATTGTATTAGGCTCGTGATCCAAGTATAGCCTATATAGCCCACATGTAGGGTGGGCTATATATACCCCTCCTAGCATGTTAGGAGGGGTGGTTCTATTCATTTCACTTTTCAACATTTCATTTATCTAATTTCATTTTCTCTCTCTACTTCTCTTTTCTCTCCTTTCTCTCTCTACACCCCATCTCCTTCTTCCCCATCTCCACCATTAAATCATTAGATCAATCCATCAATTACCAAATCCTTAGAAAACGTAGACCTTCAATTGGTATCAAGAGCCATGGTTGAATCTTAGGATTTGCATGTTTTTTTATCTTTTGATTTGGTGGTAAAAATCTTTTCTTTTCTTATTGTCTCTCTATTTTTTTTATCATCTTTTTATCTATCCATTTTATAAAGTTATTTATCAAGTTTATCAATTTTATAAAATTTTTTCAATTTTATAAAGTTATTTTTGGATCGTGTTGAATTTTTACAAATTAATCAGTTTGTTTATCAAAATTTTAAACTAATCAGTTTTTTAAATTTTTTATTTGTTTTTTTTTCTTTTCGTTTATCAGTTTTTTTCTGGTACAACTTTGTCTAATCATTTTTTAATCAATCATTTTTTTAATAATTTTTTTAATCAGTCATTTTTTAATCATTTTTTTAATGAGTCATTTTTAATCAGTTTTCTTCTTCATTTTTCTTATCAGTCCAAATCTGTCAAATCTGTCAAAACAGTCCAAACTTGTCCAAAACTATCAGTTTTCTCGATTATTCCGAATAAGCTTTCCGCATGGATTTTCCGAATAGACGGTTTTCTGGATAGGACTTTTCCGAATAGGACTTTTCCGAATAGGACTTTTCCGAATAGGACCTTTTCCGAATAGACTTTCCGCATAGTCTTTCCGCATAGTCTTTCCGCATAGTCTTTCCGCATAGACCTTTTCGAATAGACTATTCCGTATAGAGCGACTCTCACTCGACAATTCAAACAAAACGGGAAACTAGATTTTGACTCGACACACCCTCACACTCAAACTGACACAAACAGTGACTCACCTAAACACTAAAACCTCACTGACGAAAAACACATCCTCCCCTACCCTCACCCTCGACTTCGACTCTACAAACCAAAAAAACTCGACCCTTGAATCCACCAAGACCTCGACATTGTCAAAAGACTCAACTCACAGACTTCCCCTCACACCCTCACGACTCGACTCAAGACTTGATTTTCAAACAAAATCAACATCGTCTCAAATCACAACCTTGACCCGAGACCTCTCGTCATCATAACCTCACCCACAATTCCTTTTGTTTCGGTTTGAAAGTTGTCTCAAACGTCATAAACGACTCAACCGAATCCTACCACTACATCACCTCGTCTCACAGCCTCACTCACATCACCTTAACACATCAAACCCACAACAGAAGACTCTATTTTTTTACTGACTCGGTCTCACAACATCCCACCCAAACCCATTTTCGACCCAACACCCACCCTCGACTCCCAACCCCTCTCTCGCAAGAACGACTCAACACCCACCCTCGTCAACAACAACACTCAATCTTTCAAACTGACACACACAGAAGGACACTACAGAAGATAGAAAACAGACACACGCATGCAACAAAGTTATAATACCTACCCGAGACCTCAATCAAGAGACCTTGAAGATTCATCTTTTTGAGCAAGTTTTGGTTTCGATTTGGTTTTTCTTTCAATCTTTTGATTGAGGAGAGAGAGTGATAACGGGGGCTGAGAAAGTTTGTTGAGCGAAAAAGTGGCGGAGGAAACGAGTGAAGAGAAGGGGGCGGAGTTTATGTGAGATTAGATTTTGGTCGTAGCAGTTATCAAAGAAAGAGAGATTAGATTAGGTTTGAGAGCTTTGACTGAGAGAGAGGGAGTTGAATGGAAGGGTGAAGACGAATTGTGAGAGAGAGAGAATAGATTGCAGTTATTTATTAGGGGCGGATAAAACTAGGAAAGGAGTTGGGCAGTGGAATGTTTTTGATTGGGCCACGTTTTCTATTGTGACGGAGGAAACAAAGTTTGCCATTTCTTGGCAACATTTACTATTCTGGGGATACGACTGTTTCAAAAAGGAATATCAGATTTTTTTTTTTTTTTTTTATTTATTTTTTTTACTTTTATTTTTTATTTTTAGTTACATTATTTTTATTAAGCTAACTTTTTAAATTTATAAATTTTTAATTGAATTTTTTAGTTAAGAAAATTTTGTTTATTAATTTTTGGTACATCGTATTGAGGCGAGTATTCCGAAAGAACTGAAGTGGTAAAATATTTGACGGCCCGATCATTATATTTACCGTAGCTTTGATTTATTTGTTGACGGACTTTATTTTTGGAGTGAGCCGACTTTGCTTTGATCTCCGGTTTGTTTGAGCCGACAAGAAACTCACGGATCTCTCGTTGGTTTTTTCATATTCCGTGAATTTCTGTTTCTAAATTTAGTCACGAACTGCAAAGTCACGAAAGCAACCACAAAATTCAATGGATTTTTTGAAGTCGACATCGAACGAGGGAGAATCGCATAATTTGCAAAACAAAGTTAGAGAACGTGGCACTCCTTCATTTCGAATGCTCCAGTCTCATCTTGTCACTCTTTCGGGGATTCAAGGAGGGAGCGAATTTGTGACAATCTTTGGACAAGATCTTCATATATTCATCGACTCAATATTCACCACTTTGACCCAACTCGCCGAGCAACTCAACCATGGAAATTTTAATCACTCTGCATCGGCACTTGCATATAAGACTCTTGTGACACAACTCACGCCTTTCCTCCAATTCAATATCATCAAGCCTGAAAGTTCAGTGATTTGCCAATCATTTCTTCGAGATACCCATACCGAACTTCGAGTCTTCCGTGATACAATTTTGAAACTCATGACATCAGTCTCGTCTTCGATTTATGAAAGATCTCGACTTCAGCAAGGGTATGATAATGGAGTGCAAGACTCTTCGATGCAAGAGGAAACTGGTCATACTGTTGATAACTTGGAGCCTAACAATGGCAAGAGCACGGAATCAGGAGGACAACATGATACCAGTGGCACGTCAGGGAATGTTCACCAGATCCTTCTTGCTGACATCTTGCCCGTTTATGATGAAGAGCCTGCAAACATGGTACAATGTAATGTTCTTTATGATGTATATGCTGATGATATGCCGCATATTGAGCATTCTGAACCTAATTATGACAAACATGGGATGGAAAAGAGTGATAGCAATACCACTTCTGATTCATCCGATGTATGTCATAATGGGGGAGAGATTGTTCAGAATGCTAATTGTACTATAACTGCTTCGTTGACTGCTTCTGATTCCAAGATTAGAGAGCTCGAAACGATTGTAGCTCAACAATCAAAAGATCTTGAGGATGCCAAACTTGAATTTTCTAAGAAAACGGACAAATTTGAAACATACTTTGAAAAACTTGAAAAGTCAAACGTTGTTCTTGAAAGAAAATTGGATCAAAAAGTTTTAGATTCGAAAGCTGAAAAGGATAATCTCTTGAAACAAATTCAGTTATTAGAGTCTAAATTGGCATCCCAAGATGAATTGCTCAAAGAGAATGAGACGTTAAAGGCTCAAGTACAGGAAAAGGTTTTTGCTATAGCTGCGTTGAAAAACGAGTTAAGGAAAAATAGAGGACCTAGTGTGGACACTAAGCTTGAAAAACCATCAATCTTGGGGAAACCGCCTACAAATCAGTTCGTAAGACAACCGATTGTCAGACAACCTACTGCATTTAGATCCGAGCAACCACAATCCTCGAGACCGCGATTTGCCTCCCAAGTTGATTTGGGTCATATTTCTAGAACAGTCACTCCACCAACTAGGCCTAATGTGACTAAATCAGTTTTAGCAAGACCTCATCACATGATTGCCCCTAGTTTCTCTAAAAATAGTTCAATGAACACGTCTAGAACTAGTTCAACTGATGTGCGCCATGATTCTGGTCAAAGGGAAGCTATTCAAAAGACACATGTAAGAAATAGCAATGTCCAACCTAGTCAGATGCCTTCTAGATTACCCAACACTGCTAACCGTAGCATGTCATCTCCTAGGAGCATCGATCAATCATCTAGGAATTACTCGGACATTAAATATGCTACTTGTAAAACATGTAGGAAATGTGTCTTTACGGCAAATCATGATGCTTGTGTCAAGAAGTTACTTGATGAGGTGAACTCCCGTGCTAGACTTAAATCCCAGTGGGTAGCTAAAATCAAACCCGTTGGTAAAATGTGGCGCCCCACTGGTAGAACTTTCACTCTTGTAGGAAACGAGTGCCCTTTAACTAGGATAGTCTCTGATTCTACGAAGACTACTAGGGAGGAAATTTCAAAGGATGATACATCACTTAAGCCTGAACTTAAAATTTTCTATAAAAGGAAACGTTTGCCAACTAAGACAAGTGAATCATCCCCTCAGGCCACCTCTGATACAAGTAAAGCCAACTGTGAACCCCCACGTGCTTCAAAAATAGATATCTCTAACCCATGCAAAAGTATACAAACTCCTAATGAGAATGCAGGTACCAAAGTTGATGTTCCAAAAGAACGAAGCGGTCCAATCGTTGTATACCGTTCAACTAAGGACACTCTTAGAGTTTGTTTGCTGAAGAAGCAGATATCAGAGAAACAAATGTCTCAGGGGATTCATGGTTAAGCATGCACAAGGACTTACAGTCACATAACAGACTGTAACTCGCTCTCAAAAGACAGGAAAGTTCATCCCGATGATGACTTATCCTAAAAAACGAGAAATTCATTTTTCTCGGGCATGAGCTTATATCAAAAACATTCCAAGTTTTTAAGCTCATGCATTATGGCTCCTCGTTAAATGACAGACAACGACCCGGACTTCAGAGACAGGGAAGTTTATCTACGCAACGATAACTTACCCTTTTAACAAGAAATTAAGTTTTCTTGGACACGAGCTTATTCTAAAACCATTCAAAGGTTTTAAGCTCGTGTAAAAGGCTTATAGATAAATGACAGTCTGTAACCCGTTCTTCAAAGGCAGGAAAGTTTATCGCCGATGATAAACTTATCCTTACAACGAGAAATTAATTTTTCTCGGGCATGAGCTAATATTAAAAACATTCGAAGTTTTTAAGCTCATGCACTATGATTTACAGTTAAATGTCAGACTGTAACTCGAACTTAAAATAAAGGAAAGATTATCTTTTATGATAACTTATCCTCTTAACGAGAAATTCACCTTTCTCGGTCATGAGCTTGTATTAAAACATTCGAAGTTTTAAGCTCAGAAAGGAAAGTGTATATTTTAAATAAGAGAACTTTTCCTCATAACGAGAAATTAACCTTTCTCGGTCATGAGCTTTCCGTTAAAACAGTCAAAGTTTTCAAGCTCATGAAAACGACTTCTAAGTAAATGTCAGCTTAGGACTCGTCCATCAGATAAAAGGAAAGTTTATCGCCGATGGTAACTTATCCTTAACAACGGGAAGTTTACAACTTCTCGGACTTGAGCTCGTTTTGTAAGATATTCAACATCTTAAGCTCAAATAATTGGTTTTCAAAACATTGAACACAATTTTTCAAGAATTTTTCAAAAGGTTTTTCTAAATCTTTCAAAATTGTGTGTTCAAAAACGTTTTGATAAGAAGAGCATGTCTTCTGGAATCGATAATATTTACGAACCTAGAAATGTCATTCAATAATGACACGGGGTTGTAAATAAAGTTCGAGCAGAACGTTTAAAAGATTTAAAACATGCTCCATATGGTTTGCTATTATTTCCGATAGTAACCCGCTTTTCACTTTGAAGTCAAGCATTTCACCGGAAAGCTTTGACTTCAGAATCCGAAGTTATCAACTCCACAATCCAAAGTTCGTTGCAATTGATATCTACATACTCGACGATGCGCCTACTCAAACGGTGACTACAGCTCTTTCAATAGAACACGGGTCCACAATTGAGGGGGAGCAATTGTCCAGCATTCAGAATCCTTGATGCCGAGAGTGCCAAGTTCACATATTGGTGTCAAGACAACGATATCAATCATACACATGGAGTCAAGAGATAACTTCAGACGTGACGAGGTGACCAACATTCGTGAACAAGAACCATGTGAATCTTTCATATGATGTTCTCCATCATTCAGGTCCAACCTCGTAAATTGCTAATCTTGTGAATATATTATCATATATGATCTTTGCACGTGATAAATGCCTTACACTTGTGTTTAAAAGGTATTTAATTTACGTTTCAAGTACACCCTTATTAATTTGAGGGGGAGCTTGTTAAAATCATGAAGATAACTAGATTTGCATCTTTCTTCCCAAATTTTCTTAAAATGCTATTAAATCAATTGATATTAAAAACATCGATTGGGTTAATATTTTTAATGTGGGGGAGAAAATGTGATTTAATATGGGAAATGATTAATCACAAATGGTTTGACTTAACGTGCTAGCTCATCCCGACATGTGCGAAATGTTTTCGGATATCGTGGCATATGTTAAGGGGGAGCAAAATGGATTTGCACTTCAAAATGGATTTCATGGTGACATACACTTACCCAAAACATCTCTATTCACGACGGTGAAGATTGTGGTGACATAAGGATGGTAGGATAGGTTAAAGTCCAATGATTTCTCTAGAACCGGAGGAATCTTCCCAAGGACATTCCATAGCTAGAAATAGTAGTCCTTAGGAAAGATGGAGAAAGATTGTGAACGTAGCTGAATGCCGACCAAGTACTTAAGTTAGCACTGGAACAATCACAACAAGGTGCTAGTTATGACGTATTGGTAAGCATTGAAGGGGTTGAAGAATGAAAAAGAATTGTAAAGATAAAGGGTGTAAAGAAAGAAGCCCTCCTTACAACCTTAGGCAGAAACCGGGTCAATTCATATGCTATTGAGATCATTTTTAATGATTCTTGATTTTGAAGATAGACATCATGGACCCAGTGATGCAAGGCACAACCCATCCCAGCTAACTCAGATATCTCTTAAAAGATATTTGTTTTAATCACACGGAGACAACACATTATCTATTGATTTATTCACTCCGAATAAATTGGTATTGAAAAGGTGGCACTTCTCTCCAGCCTCCGATCACTAAAATCCAAAATGCACGATCGAGTCTAGAGCCATTTGAGATCATCAAATATCTCATTAGGACACACTTTCATATTTACTTGCTTCTTCACACACTGTGAAAACTAAGAAAGTTCTTAAGAGTCCTACGCAAAATCTTCATAATCTTGCCTGAACATCCGAGTAATACGAAAGTATTTACAATGAAGATGGGAATCCTTCTTGAGCGAATATCAAAAAGCTCATGGTAGGTGACTTGTGCGATTCTTTATGAATCAAACTTGTGATAACTGGAAAGCAACAGTGGTTTAATTCTTAAATGAATTTAAACACGTTCCAGGCCTCTACGCATTATCATATGATCTTGCCAGAACACTCAGAGTGACTCTTTATTGATCACAGTGACGAGTGGAAATCCTTCTAGTGTTAACATCAAACAGCACTTGGTAGGTAACTTGCAAGATTCTTTATGAATCAAGCTAGTGACAACTGGAAAGCAACGATGGTGCGGTTCTTAATTGAACTTCACTTGTTCCAGGAACATGAATTGACGGCTTCAAATCATGCGGATAATATTATCCAATTGATTCACTCTTTACGTTCGCAGTCAGCTTTGGACGGTCGAGTAAAGAGAACGGGTTTACCCGCGAAATCTTGTCAAGGAGGTTCTTTATTGAAACTACCTGCCACAAGTACGATATTTAATATCGTCCAACGGTCTTCACCGACCGGAGGTAAAATGCTACCGAATTAGAATGAAATGTTCAAGGCCATTTCATCCGTGTATATGGTTTGTTGCTAACTGTCTTATGCAGCGTAACGAAAAGGTGGCATTGCGGTGTGCAATCCAGAAGAAGTCGTCACCACATGCTTATACTACATACAATTAGTACTTCAACAAATTCAAGAAAGTCTGAAGGTCAAGTCTTCCGCTGTATCAAACTCTGAAGCTTTCAAGAATTTAAAGGTATAAGTATGTGGAACATGAAGTCACGAAGAGGCAAATTTCACAAGTGATGAATGCACAA
This sequence comes from Glebionis coronaria, assembly GCA_025667525.1. Lineage (NCBI taxonomy): Eukaryota > Viridiplantae > Streptophyta > Magnoliopsida > Asterales > Asteraceae > Glebionis > Glebionis coronaria. The sequence goes on from JANFOE010001228.1 coordinate 98,554, forward strand.
GGTCAAGGCAAGGAAACATGCTCAAGACTAAAGTCAAAGATCACATCAAGCATATTCACAAGAACAAGATCGAAGACTCAAGCATAGTATGCTAGGTTTAAGATTTTGTAAAATGGTGTGACCTCCCTTAGGGGGAGATTGTTGGAAATGTGTTTTCCCAAAGAAAGTCTCGGTCACATCATTATTAGCATAGATCACGAGCTATAGAATATTTAGAACTTTGTAACTTGGAGCGACCTCCCTTAGGGGGAGATTGTTGGAAATACGTTTTACGTATTTATGAAGGATCGGTCGCTCCAACGATATATTATTGTATTAGGCTCGTGATCCAAGTATAGCCCATATAGCCCACATGTAGGGTGGGCTATATATACCCCTCCTAGCATGTTAGGAGGGGTGGTTCTATTCATTTCACTTTTCAACATTTCATTTATCTAATTTCATTTTCTCTCTCTACTTCTCTTTTCTCTCCTTTCTCTCTCTACACCCCATCTCCTTCTTCCCCATCTCCACCATTAAATCATTAGATCAATCCATCAATTACCAAATCCTTAGAAAACGTAGACCTTCAAAACATTGAAGCATCTCATTCTAGGAGAAATATGACTTTCCCACAATGCATTCATTATGGTATGGACAATCATCACTCAGATGACTGTCACTACTATCCTGTTTGTGATATTTGTGGAAGTTATGACCATGACACTCATGAACATAATCGATTTATCTCTCTTAGAAGGGGCATCAAACCAAGGAACCCAAACTCTATTGTTAAATTTAACACCCCCACAAAATGCTATGCGCAGCGGAACTACAACATTTGGGTGCTACTCAGCTATCATTACACACAAGATATATCGAACGACTCTAAAGAGACGTCAACTTCAAACTTGAATTAAAAATTGTTAAATGATACATGTCCGTGGTTTTTCCAACCCCACTTGGTACAACAAAGTTTAGCGTTTTCGGTCCCCATGAATCTCGACCCAAAAATTTCAGTTTCACAACAACATAACATTAAAGTTAAAAATGTTTAAGTAGGAAAGGGAGGAAAAACAAGCAGACTCCAAGCCATACACACAACTTCCATCCCATGCACGCTCCATGCTACACTTCAGCGGTTACCTGAAACACATGCCAAAATTTGGTCAACGAAAACGTTGAGTGGAATTCATAGGTTTTACAATTCATTTTGAACGTATATGAAATAAAAACCATTCACGATCATTCATAGACTTGTCGATCAAACAATCTATATTCAAGATACTGACAATTGTGTTTAAGCTCATGACACTAAACCGTTAACTCAATCACCCGCGTAATAATTACCGGCGTGATTCAGATGAAATCATGGCCCCTAATAAGGCATCAGTTGCAATTATACCTTTTCTCTTATCACAAATTATCCGTCCGCAGGGGGTATCAACGTACTAGCCCTCGTCTCGGATAGGGTAGTCAACCCCATAGTACTATCACTTTGTATAAGCGGCTATTTCCCCCTTCGCAAGGGCAAGACAATAGTTAATAGTTCATGAAATTAGGGTCTTTTGCAACTAGGTACTCAACACAATTTCTAAGGCAACATTCGGGACTAACAATCATTCATGACATACGTTCATTTTAAAAACTAGCATGCATTTCCCTCGCGGGTAAAACAGTTTGAAATAATAATAAGCGAGGCTATAAATTCACACCTTATATATATCAAGTAGTCGGTAGTTCGAGAGATGATCACTGACGACGATACGGATGCCCGGGTAAATCAACACCTATCAACCAAATAACGCGTAATGAGTAATCTCATTTTAAATACCTTATGGTACTGTATAAAATACATAGATACTAGTCACTTAGGACAATTACAACTCACGCCAAAACAATACAACAAGCATCACTCATTTTACACCATTTGTTCTTATTATTTACGTCATCCATTTTTACTCATTTTCGCCGATACTTACCGAAAGTACGGGCTGTTTTACTATATTTAATCATTCTTATAAAATTTGACAAAATTCTCAAAAATACTATAAGACCTGTAGATAACACATATTTAATCCCAATAAAAATTTTTACTTCTACGACCCGTTACTCAATGCTTTTCCAAAAACTACATTTTTCGGACTGAAATTGTACTTCGACCAACTTGGACCTCTTTGACCTATTTGAAATGCACCTTTGACCTCTTTGACTCCTAAGTCCACTTATAGACTCAATTACACAGGTTTGTGACCAAAATTTGACCTTTGACCTTTTACCAATTCATACTTGTGGTCCTCGGGATTTGACTAAAACTAAACATAAATTCGGATTATGAAAGTTCTCATCTCCCGGTACACGATCTTTAAAACCTCATAACTTTTGGCTCGTTTGGAGTCACGAGCTCTACCTTATACCAAATTAAAGCTAAGAAGACACTCTATAACTACATTTAGCTATCTAGACCTGTAGGAAAAATTATTTTTACGAAAATGTCTTAAACTTTCTGCCTAAATTTAACCATACCAAAATCACTCCTACACTTGTTTTCCAACCCATTAATCATTACTAGGCTTCATCCTAAGCATTCCCAATCATAACCAAACACTAATTTCAGTTCCTAACCCCTATTGATCATCAACCTCATAAGCTAAAAATCTAAAAACAAACATGCAAACACTTGTATCCATCTAGAACATCAATAAACACAAAACCAAACACAAAACCAATGCTCAAAACATCAATCACCATGGCTCCCCAAACACCCCCTTTTGCCGTGGGGTTTGGGTGACCAAATCACCACAACCAAATCAATTTTGGTGGGTTTGTTTAGTGATTATACCCTCATTTCACATGAATTTAACATGCATCAATCCAATTAACCTCAAAAACGAGTTTGAATGATCTTGAAAATTTTTGGAAAAATTTTGTTAATGCATGTTTGAAATAACCATGGATTAACACTCACCAATGGATTTTAGAAGGTGGTCTAAGGTTAGATTTTGTCAAAACTCAAAAAAATGGTGGATGGTGGTGGTTTGGGGGTTTTGGCCGTCGGCCTAGAGAGAGAGAGGGAGAGTGTTTATCTTTTTTTTTTGTGAAATGTTGTGTGTGTGAGTTGCTTCCCCCTTTTGTGAAATGGGAGGGACTAAAGTGCAATTAAAGCTTTCTTTTGGCCTCAAGTAAAAACGTCACTAAAACTTTGCGGGATTGACTCACTAGTCATTTTAGAAAAATTTACGGGAGTCGGAAATTATCCCAAACACTCCAAAATACTTTTGTGATACTCTAAATGTACTCGGAAAGCTATAAAACTCACCCGACTCAACTTAACACGAACCGTAAGTAAAATCCTCGAAAAATTACATTATCGATAAAACGTCAATAATTATAAAAATTTGGACATCCATCGGGATCGTATTCGTCATCGTCCTTCTTGAATCGTCAATCGTAAAAATTATAACCTCGAACATCGGCTTTAACCAAAATACTTATATATATATAGAAATTAAAATTTATTAAAAATTTCAAAAATTAGCGTAATTTAGGGTAACGTTAATGACCTCGGTTCTAGGGTGTCACATTAAATGTTGTGAAACTTGTGGAAGTAATGTCCACACTACATCTGATCACAATCATATAGAGTGGTTCAGAAGAGGTGAAGCCCTTCAGGCTAAGAAAGCAAAAGCTGTTCAATCCTATCCTTCTTCTTCTGAGCAATCTTATTCATCCTCATCTAAAGGATCATTCAGATCTAGAACACCTTCTAGGTCTAAAACAACCACCCAAAGGTGGGTTTCAAAACAAAACTGACCATTTCCTTAACTTGTGTGTAGTGTGATCTCAGTAAGCCTATTTGGTACCTGGATAGTGGCTTCTCAAGGCATATGACTGGAACCAAAAGTCATCTACACAAGTATAAGGAGGAAAAAGGTCCTAAAGTTGTGTTTGGTGATAACTCATCAGCTACTACTAAAAGATTTGGTTCAATGTTATGCAATGGTAGAGTTATTACAAGGGTGGCATATGTCAATAGATTGAAGCACAACCTCATCAGTATCCTTCAACTTTGTGATGCAAAGTATCTAGTGCTGTCTGAAGACAAAAAGGTACAATATTCAACTCCAATCATGAAATTGTGATGATTGCTCCCAGAGTCAAAGATGTTTATGTTATGAACATGAACTCTACTCAGGAGACATGTTTCTTTGCTAGAGCCTCCAACATTACTAACTGGCTTTAGCATAAGAGGCTCTCCCATCTAAATTTCAAAACAATAACTCTGCTGGAAAAACAAAATCTTGTTATTTGTCTTCCTTCACTTTACTATTCCAAGGACAAACCATGCTCAACATGTGAAAAAGGGAAGCACCATATGGTCAGTTTCAAAAAAAAGCAAACTTTCTCAATCAAGGAAAGTCTTCACTTACTTCACATGGACTTATTTGGACTAGTATCACTAGGGTTATTTGTCATGAAAAATATACACTTGTCATTGTTGATGAGTACTTTAGGTACACCTGGGTATATATTCTGACAAAGAAAATCCATGCACCAGATGCCATTATGTCTTTCATCAAAAGTGTTGAAAATTAAAATGACACTCATGTCAAGCAACTCAGAACTGACAATGGCACTGAATTCAGAAAACACACACTGATTAAATTCTGTGATGACAAAGGAATTTCCCAAAATTCCTCATCTCCTTACACAACTGAACCAAATGGTGTGGCTGAAAGAAGGAACATAACTTTGATTGAAGCAGCAAGGACAATGCTTACTGGATCTGCTCTCTCTAAGCATTTTTGGACTGATGCTGTAGCCACTGCTTGCTACACTCAAAATAGATCCAATATTGTGAAGAGACACATGAAGACTCCCTATGAAGTCTTCAGGGGGAATATTCTAAACATTTCATTCTTACATGTGTTTGGGTGTCCAATATTCATTCATAATCACAAGGATCACCTTTGGAAGTTTGATGAAAAATCTGATGATGGTTACTTCCTTGGACACTCTCTAGTATCTAAAGCATATAGAGTCTTCAACACAAGAAGACAATGTATTGAAGAAACTTATCACATCACTTTCAATGAATGTTCTGAAGCTCTCAAATTTACAAATCCATCAGATGATGAACTTCATATTCATGAATCTCACAATTATCCATCTGATGAATTTCAATATTATGAGCCTTCTCAAAGATATCAAACAAGCAATTCAGTTCCACATATTGATCCATTTGAAGATATGACAAGTCCTACAAAAGGAAATCCTTCAGTATCAAATACTGATGGCTGTCGATCGAATAATCAAAATGACCAGTCTCAAAATGATCAAAATGATCAGCAAGACAACACAAATGAGGTCAGCTTCAAAACAATCAACATGCTGACACACATGATCAAAATGATCAATCCAATGAAGCTACTGATGAACAATATGACCCTTCTTCTCAAAGCTCTCCAACTATCTCTAGATAATTAGGTCTTGGATGTGTTGCTTCTGACCAAGAAGGAAGCCCTCCATTGATTGAACCTTTGTCTATTGAATATCCTTCAGCAGACACTGGAGATAATTCAAGTCCAAGTCCAAGTCTATGTTATGTTCTTCCAAGTTCTAGCTCTAATCATGATACCAGTGCCTATTCTCCAGCTCCACAAAAATCTTGGACTAATAATAGTCACATACAACTGGTAAACATAATAGGCAATCCTGGAGAAGGTAGAGTCACTAGATCTATCGAAAAGAAACTAAGTGCTGCTTCATTTGGAGAATGCCTCTATGCAAACTTTCTTTTAGAAATTGAACCTACAAAGGTTTTTGAAGCACTCACGCACCTTGGATGGGTGGATGCCATGCAAGATGAACTAAATCAATTTGAAAGAAATAAAGTCTGTAAATTGGTTCCTCTTCCATATGGTACATCAACCACTGGCACCAAATGGGTTTACAAGATCAAAAGAGATGAAGCTAATGTCGTGACCAAAAACAAAGCTAGGCTAGTGGCCCTAGGATTCAATCAAGAGCCTGGTGTTGGTTTTGATCAGACCTTTGCTCCAGTTGCACGTTTGGAAGCCATACGAATTTTCCTTGCTTATGCCACTTACATGAACTTCACCATCTACCAAATGGATGTCAAAAGTGCATTCCTAAATGGTGACCTAAAAGAAGAAGTTTATGTTAGATAGCCCCATGGCTTTGAGAGTAGTAAATACCCAAACCATGTCTACAAGCTTTACAAAGCTTTGAGAGAGTAGTATGAAACTCTCTCAACATTTCTCATTGAACATAAGTTCATCCCCACTCAGTATCAAATGGCTGATATCTTCACCAAACCATTGGATGAACCAGCTTTCAAAAGATTGATAATGGAGCTTGGTATGATGAACATTGATGAGACAAAACCTCAACCTTCAACATTCATTGAAGAAGCTTAAAGGTTCATCATTTCTTACAAGTTTTGATTAATGCTAAATAGAAGTGTCTAAGTAAAGGAGTGTGCAATGTCATGTATCTATCTCACTTTATGTGACTGTGTATATGATGTTTTGTCGCCTCATCTGATTCAATAAAGCTGAACAAATGATCACCCATTATCAAAGTTTTTTTCTTCAGCAAAATCTGAACAAATTTTAATACAACTGAGTAGCTAGGCCTGAGTAGAGGAGCGTGCAATCTCATATGTCTTGTTCACTTATCTAAACATGTATATGGGGTTTTGTCGCCTCATCTGACGCACTGAAGCTCACAAGTATTACCATCAGCTTCAACATATCTGAGCAACAGCTTATAAAACAAATCAATCATGTGATGAAAAGTATTAAATGGCATTGAATTTTCTTGTGAATAAAACAAACATTTTTTCAAAAGGTGTCATTTGTTAATTAAGGAAATTTCAAACGTCCCCATTTACAGTCAACAACTCCCTGACACATGGGGCGTTTCACTATTCAAAGCAACAAAAAATCATACCTTTTTGCAGAACATCAATGAGAGAGTTTATGCCAAATGTTCAAAAGAAACCCTAAAAGATTTATAATTATTTTAAAAGGTTTTAAAAACTTTTTATAAATTAGTTCAAGTTTTTATATAATCCCTTACAATTGGATTTCATTCCACGCTTACAAATCTTTTCATAAAAAACACATACACAAACTCCCTCTCTTTCAAAAACACACATACAAAAACAACAATGGATGAATCCTCTTCCCAAAAAGTTGCACAAATCATTCTAAATCCATCCATTCATGTTAACTATCCCATTTGAAGACATCTTCTTCAAAACTAACAACCTCGCCCTAACCAAACCAGATACCATTATATCAGTTCCTGGGGATCAAGTAATGACTTACTTGTCCAAAAGTGTTTTAAGAGATGCATTGTTTAAGGATCCTGGAATGATGTTTCAAAATGTTTTGAAAGTGTTTTGGTTCACAACACAAGCTTCTCACAACAAGAAATCCATTAAGTTTGATTCTACTACTGCTAGGATCTATGGTAAAATTGGTTTGAAATTATTTAGGAGGGTTATGGGTCTAAATTATTTAGAAAACCCTAGTGACTATGAAGCTATACCTGGTGATTTTATGATTGTTAAAAATTTCTTTAAAGAAATTGGGTATACTGAATAGATCACTGAGAAAGGGGGTTTAAAAAGGATTTGTTTGCCACCAAGGTTGAAATAACTGATGACTATTCTCATCGAGTGTTTGGGGGGAAAACTAGAGGCCTTGACCAGATAAACCAAAAGGATGCTATTATTTTATACTGTCTGGCCAAGGGAATTAAAGCTGATTTTGGAAGGCTTATCTTTGAAGATCTCCATGGGAAGCTAGAGAAAAAGACAAGAGAGAAAAACGTTGTTTACACTAGATTTATATCTCTCCTCTTTGCTGACCATCTTGGTGATGAATTTTCTAAAATCAAAGGAGATAAACTGATTTTTCGACCCTTTGATCATACACGCTGGAACATTCCAGTCAGCACCATTGATCCTCCTCGTACACAACCCATGCTGGACATCTGCTCAGCAAATGCTCCAGTAGTGTACAAAGCTCCACAAGACACTTCTCCAACTAGAGAAGGGGATCTGAAGGGCAAAAATCCCGGAGCTTCCTCTGGACCTCGTCAGAAACAATATTATATTAATACTTAGAATGTAAGACGTGAGTCCAGAAAGAGGAAATACCTCACACAATCTTCACCAAAGAAGGTTGTTGACGATCCCAAAGGCCATGCTTCGAAGAAACATAAGTCCTCGGCCAAGGACCAGAACCTAAGCCAGGCGTCACCTTCAGTCTCTGCTAGAGGTGACATGCATAAAGAGTCCCTGAAGGCAACCCATCTCTCAACTTCTTTAGGAGAGAAGGGTGAATATGTAGCTCACCCTCGGCTTAGTAGTGTGGAGTCAGCATTGGTAAGTAATTTAAATCTAAAGATAATTCCTATTTCATTACCAATTTCTATCATTTGTCACTCTAAGTCTACATCAAGAAATGAGGCGTCAGCAAATACAACAGCTGACGCTGACCCTGGCCTATCTATTTTTAATGATGTAGTCCCCCACAATAGGGTCCTACTGAAGGAACCAAAAACATTATCATTGATCTTAACTTATCAGGGACTCTTTCCCAGGATCCATCAGGTAAACCAACCCTGGTGGTGAAGGACTTGAAACTGATAATCACACTGGAGGTGATGCTCAGCAGACACCCAAGGTAGTGAATCTCACCACTGGCGCCAAGGTGGGACACTTGCCTTCATTTGTGTTCAACATGTCTGGTGATGATTTAGAAAAGGAGATTGGGTTCAGTGAAGGAATTCCAGTCAACCTTGATGACAATGAGTCTAAAGATGAAAATGTTGATCAATCATCCAAACCACCATCCCCCAGAGCTATTCAGGTAAATGAACTAACAAATCAAGTGTTAGTTCTTCAGTCGCATGTGGCCAAGCTCAAGGAGGAAAAGGCTATTGCTGATGTTGAACTTATTACTCTTAAAGCAAGGCCAATTCCTCCCACTTCTGAACAAATCAAGAATGTTATTCTCACTACTCTAAAGCCTTTGGTCAAAGATATGGCCACCACCACCTCTGTTAAGCAGGAGATGACAACACTTATGGACTCCATCAATAGTGCTTCTTTGGAGTTCCCAATGGAATTCAAGCCAGTCCCTACCCAACTGAATGAATTGTGTGATTCTGTCTCAAAGATCAAAGATAGGGTGGGTTTGCTGGAACAACAAAGCAGAAGCTAGATGCCCTTGCAAATGTTCCAGCAATACTGGCAAAGGTATCCTCCACCTTAGACTCTTTATGTGCCTTCAAGTCTGTTGGGGGTTTATCAGAAGTTGCTGGACAATCTTCTTTTGAGGGGGAGAAAAACACTATCCATCGGCTCTTTTAGAAACACACACAAAAGAAGGCTAAAAAATAACCTATTGTTTATGAGTCACCATTTATTGAGAAGAGTCCAGCAAAGGGTAAGGGGGAGTCATCAGCCAAAGATGATCATGTGGATGGACTGACCACAAGTGAGGAAACAACTTTTAGTGGTACATCTCCTTTTATACCTAAGAACAAAGGAGATTTTACACGGAATGATCGACTGATCAAAGCTGAGGTGGCTACTCAAGAAAAACTTGACAAGTTGTACATGCTTAAGCAAGAAGAAAAGCTAAGAGATTTGAAGCTGAGCTTGTATGAACAAATAGGGAAAGCTGAAGTTGAAAGTCTTTTCAAGAAGAAAATGGTATATGAATTTTTTTTATAACAAGGCTGAATAGAAGAAATCTCTCACCAATCACCAATGTTGATATGCTGACTAGCAGAGGTGATATCCATCTCATGTTCTATGGGCGATGGGACTGATGAGATCCTTGAAAACTTCCAAGGGAAAGAACTTTCTTACAATGAATGGACTGAAATGAGTGTGAAGATTGAGAAAAGAAAATCCAAGAGACGGGATGAAGTTTGCACCAGTATTGAGCACTAATAAGTGTGTAAACACTTATCCTTTACCACTTAAAACAATGAAAAACGAGACCAAAACGTGCAATTAATATTGGAAATGTCGGAATTATGCGTGGTTTATGTTTTTGTTGTGAAATAGGTACAAAAGATCAAAAGGAAAGAAAACACGGGATTTCACGGTCGTTTATCGAAGAAAAAGTCAAAGGACCAAAAAGTGCCAAAAGAATGAAGTTTGGAGGGCTAAAGATGAAGATTTGATGAAGATTTTACAACAAGGACCATTTTTGCCATTCTCCAAAGTCATCCACTAATAAACCACATGTAAGAGCACATAATTACGAAGCCAACAGTCCCAACCTCACGTCGTAACTCCTCACGGTTTATTTTCTATTAATTTTTAAGGTTTATTAAGTTTTTAAATTAAATAAATAATTTTTGAATATTTAAATAATATAAATAATATAAATAAAATAAATAAAATAAATAAAATAAATAAAATAAATAAAATAAATAAAATAAATAAAATAAATAAAATTTATTTTCGAAAATAAAAATAATAATAAAATAAAGTTTTTATTTTAAAATAATTTTCGAAATATTTATATTAATTTTTATTATTATTATAATAATAATTATTATTATTATTATTATTATTTTTTAATAATAATAATTATTTCATTAAAATAATAGGATTTACAAAAAGTTAGTGGGAAGCCGAGATACTATCTGAGCTCCCACTCCTTTAGCAATAGCGAAAATAATATTATTAAATATATGAACAGTAGCACGTGCACCGATGTCCTTAGCCATAGAAAATTTCCGGATCCTCTTCGACAATGTAACTACATCCGCCTCTAATTCCCCCAAGGAAGAGAAAGAAAAAGGAAGAAACCCATATCCAATAGCTGCACACTTAGCCGTATACTTAACACGTTTACGTTTTGCAGCATCAACCACCACTCGACCAGGTACAAAACTAGTCATCCCGGTTTGTGCCAAAGGTGAAGATCCAGTCAGATCCAGCCACACATCAAGTCCTCCATCCCACAAGTAAAGTAACATATCTGCTGGACGTAATGGTTGGTCACACCCCCATCCATCCTGATATCAACTTCCTTACCAGCCGAAATTCAAGAACAGTAACATATGTCAACAAGGGTGTCGTGCACAACATTATGACGATGTTTGATACCAACAATACCAGCACACGACACAACATGGTCTCCATATATATCCCAACAAAGACCCTTGAACAAGCTCAACAAGCCTTTGAAAAAGAAAATAAGTGGATACCTAACCGAAAACACAAAACACAACGGTAAGTCTTACCGTTCATAGTTTGTCCCAACCGAGAAATAGGAATAGTCCTAAGCCAATCAGAGGTGTGTTCCTCCTTTTGAGATGTCCATAAGGCCATTTGTCGTGGAGATAAGGAAAAATTAGATTCTGTATCTTTAGTAACTCGTGTGAAATATATATCTGCCATTTTCTTCATAAGTTTGGGGGCATCGATCTCACTTGAATTACTCAAAAGGTCAGTCTCCATAGACGTATTAAATCCACATAAGGCATCATCAAAATTAAGCCCTGAAGCTACAATACTAGTATGCCGAAGAAGCTTAGTTTACAAACCAGCAGATTGTAACCGTGACGCAAGAAAGGCATAATTCAAAATGTCACCTGCAACGTACACACCAATCCCTTCAAATACAAAGGGTAAGGTTCTATTTTGCATATATAAATAAAAAGCTGGTCAATGGGGTCAAACATGCCTGGGTCTAAAACAGAAAGAGTCATGTATTTGATTTTGCATATATAAATACAAGAGACTGCCCAACACAACTGGTAGTCTCTTGTTTCCTAGTGTTGCGACAAACCAGACCCAGGTTCGATTTCTGGCTAAGTGCAAATGCTAGGATGTATATACCCAGTGTGTTGATAAAAAAGTTTGATGATCCTTGCTTGATCCGAATTAGGCTTAATTCGGATAGATTAGGCTCCGGCTCTTGCACCAAGTGAATGTCTTGCTGAGACCCTGCACACTAAAACAACATGCGTTAAGCTTATCGTGGGAACATATCCCACGATTAGACTCCAGCGTGAGAGTAAGTACTCGGTTTAGGGGTTATGAATTGGTTGTATGTTGAGAGTATGAAGGATGTGATACCTTTGTGGAACCCTTGGGGGTTCCTTATATAGGCGGTGAAACCCTAATGGGCTGTCACCGATGCTTTGGCCCCAAGCAAAGGATAAGTGCCATAATTTGTTAGATTGTTATCTTCTAGTTATGGTTAGTGTATATCCTCTATTTTGGGGTAAATCCTAATCCTAATAAGATTGTGATTCTTTCTAACCCTGTACCGGCCGGGTCGGGCCGTGGGTCGCACACATCTATGCGGCCACTGTTCATTCGAAGCCCATAGGCTTAAATGACTTAATCCAACCCATCCGTAATGGGCCGGATGTGGGTAGTACCCGTGAGCTAGGTTCATGACCCGGTTGGGGACTATACGTCATCATGTCCCCCAGTCTAGTTGTTACGGCCGTAGGCGTAACCTCTAGACTAACCAATGCCCGCAATACCGCTTTTGCAAACAAAGCCGTACCACAAGTCTTTCGACCAGGACAATATTAATGCGTGCATTAATTATAGTCATGGGTAGCAGGTTTGACTACAAAAGTGCACCACATGGGCCCACCTAGAGCTACTCAAAACTGCTCTAAGAGGTGACCCGTGGGTCCCTCTGACGTTTCAGTTGTGTCAGGAACCCCATCTGTTAGATTAGCATAGTGGATTACACGTGGCAATCATCCAGGGCACCTCGTATATCGAGGCAACCCTATAAAAGGCTTGTGTGTGTAACTGTGTACACACACAGTTAAACAACTTCTTCCACTATTGTTAACTTGCTTTCACTCCTTCTTTCCTTCTCCTTATTTTCCACGGAAATCCACCGTACCAGGTTAGATCACCGCGCCCTTCTCCTCATTTTCATAAATTATGGTGAAGGACAATCCTACCATCACGACTGTACTTAAAGTGATGGACGCAGATAAATATATGGAATTTCTATCCGATTATTACATTCCTGAGAGCGTACACCCCACCTATCCGGGTGATGGTGAAGCGATCAAGGATTCTCCCACTAGGAAAATAGGCGTATATACGCGTCTATTTGACTCGGAAAACTACCGTATTCCTATCTTTAGGTTCCTTGTCGATATCCTTACGTATTATGATTTTCATCTATCCCAACTCCACTGTATAGGAGCATGTAAGATTAACCAGTTTGAGATCACATGCCACACTTGTGAGGTAACCCCCACCGTTAGTTTATTTAGGGTCTTTTACGTTCCTCAATGGTCAATGGGTGGTTGTCGTTTAAGAAACGATCCGTGACCGCCCCCATGTGTTATAGGAAACCTCTAGACTCCCTCAAGAAGTGGTATGCCCATTACTTCTTCGTAGATGCCAACGTGTTCCCCACAACTTTTGTCCTTAAATACAAGGTGCGATATGACTATCCACCCCCACCAATGAGTATAGCAGCCAGGACGTAAAAACATTAGACACCCATCGCACTGACTTTCATGGGAACTTACTGGAGCATTTCTTATGCTTAGTAGGGATCAGCCGTAACTACGTTGGTAGAGAGGACATATATCCGTGCTTTTTGACTGAGCATAGACAAGGTAGGTGTTTCCTCATATATGTATGTTCATATAAATGTGACAATAATTCTTTTAATCATACTAACGTATATGTATGTGTATATCCGTAGAGATGAAGCTTTTTGGGCTACTACGCCAGGGAGATCTGAGCCAGGTCACAGAGGGATCTCGACCATAACGTGAGGGCGAGCCCCCTCTACTTGTCGCGACTGCTGGTATGACCATCCCTCTTGAAGAAACACCGGACCCGCAGTCTGGTGAACAGGGACCGGTGATAGAGAAGTCGCCGCTGGACTTTACCAATGAAGATGGTGGTGAGCTGCCGTTAGAGGACGCCACCGCCATCCAAGGTGAAAAACATGGTGAAAACATAGAGCATCCGACTGATCCGTCCATCAATCGCATGTTTGGTGATGACGATGAAGAGAAAGTGGCGCAGGATACCGGGACCTCCAGGCAGCCAAAACCCGTGCCCCGTAAGAGATGGAGGCTGGGGGCCTTCAACGTGCCCCGTAAGAGATGGAGGCTGGGGTCCTTCAACGTGCCCCGTAAGAGGCTAAGGGAAGATCACCTCCAATACCAAGAAGGGAGAAACACCACCCTGCCACAAGACAACCCCATGTCCATCCTGCCGGAACAGGGGAGCTGGTAGATACCAATGTGTAGCAGGTGACGTCACTGAGTGCCGTAGCTCCCACCATCACAGAACCGATAATGGCTGCGACGTAAGTATCCCTTTATATTCCATTATATTTGTTGTGTATGAAACTTCCAAAAATTTTGTAAGTGTTGGCTAAATAACAGGGCGGATCCTACGACCGTGGCGCAAGAGGGGAAGTTGATAGGCAACCTTCCCCTATGATAGCCGTTATTCCACCATCTCCCCAACCACCCATGAAGAAGAGCCCCAGCCCGAAGGCCCGGTCTCCTGCCTTCGCTCGGCTTGGAATGTGTCCAAGCTGACAAGGCTAGAGGCAGATTCGGAGTGCAAGGAATTTGTGGACCACTTGACTCCTCCCACCCTGGCGCAAGATCTAGATGAACTCAGCCACTTGGTCCTCCTGGAGCAGTTTAATGTAGCAACGACACACAAGGTGACACTTGGTGCGGCCCTACGACACCGGTTTGAGGAGTCCTTGGCGTATGTACGCCGTGCCGATAGGAGGATGTCTCATAGGGAGGATCTTGTGGAGAAGCATGAGAAGATAAATGCTTCCATGCAGGCGGATTTGGACGTGGCTGAGGCCACAATAAAAGAACAAACAAGCCACGCCAATACCCATGACGAGCGTATTGCTGAGCTGGAAGCTCTTCTCGAGGCGGCCAACGGGAAGGTACGTATCCTTACATAGATATGTTAATTTTATGTGTAACACCACTCTTGTCTTCTCATCCCATATTAACCTTAATCTCTTTAGTAGGTAGCCACAGCCGAGGCCACGACAAAGATCACAACTGACCAAGCATCCGCCCTTGTAGAGGAGCTAGAAAAGGCGTGGATGTTGGTCAAGGGCTAAGAGGCATTGAAGGAAGAGTTCAGCAAGGAGCGAGCTGAAATGGAGGGGCAAACGGCCGAGGCCCTGGGCAAGGTAGAGCACGAACTAAGCGAGCTGGCCACAGATTATGCTGAAGTGTTGTGCCCCCCACTTCTTACGACCATTGCTGGTCGTAGGTGGATGGTGGGCCAAGGGACGCGCCTGGAAGTGATGAGGGTGATGGAGGCGCCACTATTCGTGCAGGCTTTTGCTGATGTCGTGTCAGATGGCATCGACCGCGGCAGACACGAAGGTTTAACTAAGGCTACTGAATTAATAAGCAAGAATGAAGATATCACCAAGCATGCCTATTATAACCCTGGGGCGGAGGCAAAGATGACTGCATCCATGGCTGCCCTGGGGGATATGGAGTACCCCTTCTTGTCTGACCTCGAAGCTTACACCGAACCCCAACCAACTCACTCTTCCAATTTATGATGCGGACTTAAAGGTCGTGAAGGGTTAGAAGCCATTAGCTGAGGCGTTAGAGGCCAACCTAGCCAGGGCGCGTAGCAATTAATGAGGCCCGTGATGATGTACTTCGTGTATTGATAGCCGAAGGTAAGAAAGAAGTAGGGGAGTTCCTGCCTTCTTTGTAGTTTATTAGTCGTGAACACTTGTACTACTCTTTTTTTATTCGTCCGTGGATGTCCATGGCTTTAATTTATAACTCCATGTCTAAACACTTAGAATATTTATGAAGATATATGTCCGTGGTGATCACGACAACTTTTGTTTGTGTATTTGAAACTTGTATTTATTCTTAGATATCATGTATCTGTTTGCATGACGTGTCATGACTGATTAAGAATAAAACTAAGTCTATAAGTTACTAGACGTGCACTGTCCGTCTTTATCATGTCCGGCACTATGTAAGTACGGCACGTGGGAGCTTATTACAATGTCTTGTAAATAAGGTGTCTAGTAAGG
Organism: Glebionis coronaria; assembly: GCA_025667525.1. Classification (NCBI taxonomy): domain Eukaryota; kingdom Viridiplantae; phylum Streptophyta; class Magnoliopsida; order Asterales; family Asteraceae; genus Glebionis; species Glebionis coronaria. Next base: position 114,645 of record JANFOE010001228.1, read on the forward strand.
ATACATGATCCACGTCACGAGGGTTGCATCCCTCTTATGCGACAAGTTGAATTATTAGGTTCACTTAATCCTCTTACTTCGCCTGGGAGCGAATAGTACATGTACGGCTGAATGAATGCATATGAATAAGAAATAACACATAATAGAATAAAATATAATTCTAAGAACACAAGATAATAATTTACACAAGAACAAGTCGCGGAGCTAGCTAGACACCACGACATTTTATTATAACGGTTACGATTTTTTGACAAAATTAAAATCCTAAGACAAATAGAACCTAGAAAACATGAAAGCAAAAAATACATGGATCTTTATTGAAGCTGACTACAACGAAGTGTCCATGCGGAGGCCGTAGCCTTTTAGAGGTAGCATCTTTTAAGGTTGGCAATATTCCATTTATGATCTAAGTCACGGCCCTCCATATCACGCAACTTGTATGCGCCTAGCCCCAAAGCTTCCGTGACCTCATACGGCCCTTCCCAATTTGGACCAAGTTTTCCCGTGTTCTCCGTGCGACGTGCCTCGTTAGCACTATAGAAAAAATCTCCCTGTTGAAAGGAAACACCCTTGACTTTGGAGTCGTAATAAGCTTTCCATATGTGCCTTGGATTTAGCCTCATTGATAGCTGATATCTCTTTTTTTTCCTCTAACAAGTCTAGATTGACCCGGAGTTGCTCATCGTTTGTGAAGATGTTAACCTCCATCGTGCGGATTGTTGGCCTCCCAATTTCTGCTGGGATAACAGCCTCAGTTCCATAGGCCAGCGAGAATGGAGTGTTCCCATTGGCTGTTTTGATTATTGTCCTATGTGCCCATAGGACATGTGGCAGTTCGTCCACCCATTTGGCGCTTCTTTCTTCTAAGTGCGCCTTTATGCCTTCACCTAGGCTTCTATTCGCCCACTCCACTAGAGCATTAGTCTGTGGATGGTTAACTGATGCGAAGTGCCATTTGATGTTCAACATCGTGCACCAATCCTTGAACAGATTTTCCGCAAACTGCTTCCTGTTATCCGAGATGATCTCCCCTGGTAAACCCAAAACGGCATACAATATTTTCCCAAAGAAACTTTTTTACCTGTTTTCCAATGATTGTTGCGATCGCCTTAGCTTCTATCCAGCGAGTGAAGTAGTCCATATCCACGATCAAGAACTTAACGCCTCCGACATCAACAAGAAAAGGACCTGCTACGTCAATTCCCCACTTGTATAATGGCCATGGGGATGTGATGGGTGTCAGCTCTTGTTGTGAATGCCGCGGTACTGGCATGTGCACTTGCCAGTCATTGCACCTAAGAATCACATCCCGTGCGTCTTGATGCATAGTTGGCCAATAGTATCATGTGCGTAGATCCCGCACGAGGACTGACTTGGGGCCTGCGTGTATGCCACACGACCCTTCATGTATTTCACTAATCACATAACTAGCTCGGCGTGGCCCGACACATCACAACCACGGTTGTAGGAAGGATCGCTTGTATAGGACACCATCTCGGAGTTCGAAGTGTTGTGACTTCCTTTTGACGCGTCGCGCCTCTGTTTCGTCCTCAGGAAGGGTGTCATCAGTCAGATAGATTATGATCGGGGTCATCCATGTACACGCGATCTTGCTAAGAGCATCGACATTCTTGTTCTCGCCTCTTAGCACATGCTTGATATAGAACTTGCCAAAATTGGCGATGAGTGACTTGACTTTCTCCAGATATTGAATCATGTTTTCTTCCTTAGCTTCGTACCCCCCTAGGATGTCATTCACAACATGCCGTGAGTCCATGTAGGCTTCAAGGTTGCGGACTCCCATCCTAGCGGCGATTTTTAAACCCGCAATCAATGCTTCATATTCTGCGCCATTATTCATGGCTGTGAACTCAAAACGTAAGGCGTAGGTGAATTCCATGCCTTCTGGATTTGTGAGTATGAGGCCAGCTCCTGATCCGTCCGTGCAAGAAGATCCATCGGTGAATAGAACCTATGGTTCTGATGGGATCTCTTCCTTTTGCCAAATCGGCTCGTCCTTGTGACAACTGTGGTTTTGAGGTTCGTCACTAGGTCCTATTTTTAGGTTAATTTATGTGTGACTATATGATTATCGTGTTTACATGTTTATTTTTGCGTGAACGAGGTTGGTGTGGATATCGTATATGGGTATAAAGTACTCATAAGTAAATCGAGTAACGGTTATTTCATGTTCATGAGATCACAATTAGTGACTATGAAATGAAATGGTGTTATTTTGGTGTTTACGTATACGTATAAGTATTATAGTAAATTGTATTTTTTTTTTAGGATTTGGGGTTTAGCATTTAGAGGTCTCGGGTAAGGTGTTTAGTCATGTGAGTATTTTTTGGGATGGTTTTAAGTCATTTAGGACTTAGTTATAAAGTTTATTTCAAAATTTAAGATTTTTTTTAAAACTGTATATTTTACGTTTTTTCGGTATACGCGTAAAATTGACTAGTTTTACAGTTTTAAGGTTTCGGAGGCTTTAGGAGCTGAACTAAATTAAGTTAAATTAAGGTATTATTAATAACATAATAATAAGTAATAAAAAGAAAAAAATAAAAAAAATATAGGCTATAGTCGGTTTAGGCCGATTAAAAAGAAAGAAAAGGGAAAAAAAGGAAAAAAGGGAACCGGGCTTTTGTAATGGGCCAAGGATTTGTTAGGAAATTATATAAAGACTTTTTATTAACTAAAAACACCTCATAATCCCGTGGAGATCAAGATTAAGTCGAAATCATTGGAGTCTATTTAGGGTTCTTCATTAATTTTTCTTCTTTCAAAAATTCTAAGGTAAAATCTTCAATACACTTTTTAATTAAATTGTTTTTAATTCTCTTACAATCAATACATGATGGATCTAAGGTTAAGTTAATTATGAATTATGTATTATAATGGTATAAACATGATTAGATTAATTAGAGATAATTATTATACATGGTGATGGTAATTAATTAAGCTAATTGTGTTAAATTCGTTTTTAAAGACTGGGTAAAACTTTATGTCATTTGTTTTGATCATATCTAGAGTTCTACAAACCCTTATTTTGCAATCCAAGCATCCCTTAATAGGTATTTGAAGTGGCTTTCAAATTCAAGAAACGAGAACTAAATTGGAGGTCGGGAGGTGGGTCAAATACAGGATAAATAGTCGGAGATCAAAACAGTTTTGAAATCAGTCGGGTTTAATTTAATGTTTTAAGGTGATTAGGGTACTTAGGAGTACACTAGAGCACTCTAATGAGCATAGTAGTTGGTTTATATATTAAATAAGAGACCTGAAGGGTGGCTAAGCAAATGGGTTAGGGTAAGACCCCCTAATCATAACAAACTTTTTGTATGTTCAAAATGGGTAATATGCGGATAGGCAGAAGTATATATATATATATATATATATATATATATATATATATATATATATATATATATATATATATATATATATATATATATATATATATATATATATATATATATATATATATTTATATCGGGGCCTTAACAGTAGCTTTAAGGTTGGGGAAAAAGGGAGGAGTTAGCTGAGATATGTAAGGGCATAGGGTTTCCTTTACAGAGATCATCGGTATGGTTAGGTGGGCGTTTGGCTTATTGTTTAGAGACCTAAAAAGTTGGGACTGTTTTGTGTAAAATATGAACGGGATAGGTATCAAACTTAACCAAGTTAAGGACTTGTTAGGGAAGGGTAATGGGGTGTTTAGAAAATATGAATGAGGAACATATATGGGAGAAGGCTAGATGTCCATCATAGGTTGATGAGTCATTTTAGTGTTTGGTTCATGTTTTGATTGTGTGCTTTTGTTTGTTAGCTTTTTGCTAGTGCGCGGATTTTTGGAGAAGCTCAATCAGGTGAGTTTCATAGTCCCATGTTTACTAACGATTTTGACTTCCAGATGGGATGGAAGAGACACTGTCTTGTTTTTATAAATTATGGTGTGAATGTTTTGTGTTTGGTGATGGACTTGTGCATACTTATGTGATTAACTGCTAGTTGATTCATGATTGTTTTATGTTTTGACTTGGTACCAAGGGGATGATGATAAGGCGGGGCCTTGGGATTGGTTCATAGGTGTATGTGTGACAATCCGTCAATTTATGTTTGATATTTTATTCTCGAATATTATTTAAAAACATTATTTTAATGTTACAATATGAACTCACTTATTTTTGGGAAGAAATTTGGATTTACGTCTTGAAGTAGCATCGACTACGTCTAAACCGGAGGATTCAACGTTACGTGCATACGTTTACATATACCGTCCTTGGTGACAGTCCGATATTTCAGAAAATAAATTTGTCCGTGAATATTATTTTGGAATTTTAAATTTGTGTTAGTTCATAAACTCACAAATTTACGAGAAGAGATTAGGACTTACGATTTTATTTTAACGTCCTTTACGACTAAACCGGAAATCCTAGGATTACGTATTTACGTTTCGAACTCCGTATTTGATGAGACAATTTTTATTAGATTCATTTTGTGACGTTGATTCATAATTTATAAAAACGTTTTTCGTAAAACGACCCGAGGGCACGCAAATCGAGGAAACTAGAATCGAGGAGTACCCGTAAATAAATGGGGATGAGACAAAATAACTTTTGCCCCACCCCCATATATGGGACGGCCAACACATTCCCTATGTGTCAAATGGTAGCAAATAAAACTAACACTTGTCACTTGAGCTTAATGTGTAAGCTAAGTTTACACAAAAACCATCTATCCTAAACAAACTAGCTTCATTCAACATGCAAACCACTCTCTCAAAACTCTCTCTTCCTCTTGTTTGTGTCGTCCCCTTCACCATCCATAACCATCATTTAATCTAAATTTAACCATAAACCTTATGTTGTTTCTACATATGTTGAAGCCCCTTTGAAACCCTATTGATTGGTGGTGTTTATAACATCCAAGGAGGAGTTTTCATGGTGTCTTGTGGCTGATTTTCCACAAGGTTTCTATGAAGAATGGTGGTCATGAAGGTGGTCTTGGTGCATCATAAGTTTCTCCATCCAAAACCATGTCAAACTCATAACCAACATCAACTTGGTGCTATAAAGATTGTCCTCCTCATCTTCTTGTTATTTTGATTATGTAAACATGTATTTTATTTCCTATTGTATATGTATATGATGATTATATGATGATAAAAATGTTATGTGGGGATTTGGTGTTGATAATCATGGATAAAAAGATGAAAAACTATAAGTAAAAATGGGTAAATCTTGTTTAAATGATAGGCTGTATAAAAACAGTAATGAACCATATGGTAAACTGATAAAATGATGAAGTAGAATGGATTTACAGTAAGCTATGGGTCTTGTACACATGTGAGAGTTGGCCATGCAATGGAATCATTGTAATGAGTGAGATATGATCAAAACAAGTTTAAGGTACAAATCTGAGTTCACTGTTTTGGACGATTTTTAGAAAATATTAAGAGGATGATTCAACAGTAGCTATAGAAGATTTAAATGTAGCACATATCATGTAGTTTATGTGATAAAATTTTGAGCTTCTATCTCCATATAGAACTCAAGATATGGCAGTTTTGGTGAAAGTGAAGATAAAAATCAGTTTTTTGGAAAATAAAGTATAATACTATTATATAAGCACTCAAAATTATATTGTATAAAATGTAAAGTTAAAACCCACTAACTCTTGGATCCTATTTATAAAAATATGTAAAAGGTGGAATAAGTATATAAATTATAAAAACGGTAGTGGAATAACACTTATAAGTTATAAAACTATAAACTTGATTTTTACGACTTTTTTGGCTATCGCCGTAAAATTAACGTTTTTGTTAAATAAAACTTAGATGGTTGGACCCGTCTAATGAAAACTTTACAAAACTTATATACTGATATATAGACATGTATAACAAGTAAAAACCAATAAAACCCGAACTATAGGGCATACGGACATTAACGAGCTAAGTAAACATATTGGACTAATACTTGGGCTAATAATTGGACTATATAAGATAAACACCCATAAAAAGAACTTATTGGGCTTAACCCATTTGGGCCCAACTTGAAAGTGTATGTACTGATAATATAAGTACAAAATGGATTAAAATAAGTTAAATAACTTATAATAAGTTTATTTGGACTTAAGACACGTAAATGGGTAAAACTAGTAAACTAGTATAAAAGCTATCGACATATAACACTAAAATGAGTAAACGAGAATATGTAAACCCACTTGATCATCATATATAAATAATCATAATATGTATACATAATTGTTATTTTTATAAAGTCATTGGACATGAGTCTAAGACGAGTATTATTTGTCTAGGTTTCCGTGATTGAAGCACGTACCGTACGTCCGAATTGCCGATAACCCGCCTTCCCACATCAATGTGAGTTCATAACCTCGCACTCTTTTAAATGTTTTTATAAATGTTTTATATACCCGCGAGGGAGATAACATGTTAGTTTTTATAAAATAGGACACCATTTGTCCCGATTGTTTGTTTATTGATTTTGGACCCGAATGATTGAATGACCCGATTGTATGACCTAATAAATGATTAAAGGACCCGATAGATGAAATCAAATGGATTATTAAAGTTAGGTTATGTCACTAAAAGTCCCATTAGCATGAATTGTGAACTACCGGGAGTTGGTAGACGCTTATGCATTTAATAGTACTATTTGGGGACGATCACCATAGTTCGCGCCTTGACGGTTGATCCCCGTCGTGCCACATTGATTGGTAAGCGAATTTATGTATGAGAAGACTTCCATAGCGTGACCTTTGTGACGACACGCTACTTTAGATGGGCAAAATTGGTATCGGGTTAGCTACCCGTTGTTGGTTTAGTAAGGTAACAATGTCATGCGGCTTATAATAATCCAAAACTAACGAAATACTACTAGACGCTCAGAATTACGACGTATTGCCTGACTAGCAATACAGTGTCATACTACTGATATTATGTTTGTGTTTTGGTTTTCATAACCATATTCATATAACGGTTTTTATTTGATTTTATACAACGTCATTAGACGTATGGTATGATGTTTTTACGACATTGGCTCGTACAATGATTTTTAAGACAAATGTCTATATTATGATTTTGATGAAGATTTGTATAAAAATGATTTTGGCTATTTCATGGCCTATCAAAACGATTTGTACAAAATGATTTTCAGTAATACTTTTATACTGATATTATATTGATGGAATTTATTAAACTCTATGAATTCACTCGGCGTTATCGCTGACCTTTTCTTTTAACATGTTTTATCTCAGGTACTTGAAGATAATTCTCGGGAAGACGACAAGAATTCATGGCCCGCACCTAAATAATATTTTTCCATTCAAATACTTTGTAAAACTTTGTATGTAATGTAATGACTTGGGACCGATGTAACTTTGTTGTTTATGAATGGAAATATTTTAATATTAAACGACGCGATTTTTATGCGTTGTCTATGATGTGAGTAATGTGCTATCCCGTAACACCAACTAGTCTTCCGCTGTACTGAGTTGTATAAATTTGGGGGTGTTACAGTTTGGTACCAGAGCTCTCGTTATAGAGAACGAAAGATTTTTAAAACTAAGGTTTTGAATAAAACTTTTCAAAATATTTTTACTAAAAACATTTTTCTAAAAATGTCTAAAAATCTTTTGACTATAACGGTGCCGAAGAATTCCCGAGTTACCGACAAGGCCAGACTGAGAAGTGTTATTTAATATATATATATATATAACTTGGATTATATATATATATATATATATGATGTAATTTTATTTCATGATTGTTTGATGATTATTTTGATATTTATACGACGTAGATTGTCACAATGTACCCTAAATCCCCTAGTAAATTAATCGAAGCTATTCTCGTAGAAATTCTAGCTATCCTAGATCTAAACCAAGTTGTGGATCTTTATGATCCCAACAAATGGTGGATATTCGTAGAAATGTAGATTTTAGTTGATTGTGATATTGAGAAAGAATTGGCGAGATTAAATCTGATATCGATGCCATGACGATCTTTCCTTATAGAGTGGAGTTTGACAAAACATTACCACCTAGAAAGATGTCAAATGATTCGTTGTCATCCAATTCTTAAATTTAAATCGAAAGGGTGAATGTTGCACTTGAGGCTGTTATTGGAACCATTACCCAAAAGCCTTATGCCACTAATACCTTTCCGAGAAGTCTAGTTGAATGATCGAGTCATTTCATACTAGTGACTCATTTGATAATTATTGTTGTAAGAGATATAGGATTGGAAATTAAGTATTGTTCATATCGAGCTTTTATTGCCCTTTTAAGGCCTAAGAATAAGGTTGAAAGTATTGGAGAATGAGGTAGGATATTGAATTGAGTATAAAATTTGTTGAAACTTGAATAAAGTAAAATTTAACCTGTATGGAATAAGAAATTGTTAAGAGGAAGTCGTTAAGTCCTGTAATTAAATTATAAGGTTTTAACTAATTGTTAGTTCGTGTTAAGGGTTGTTCCTAGGCCATTGTCCGCTAATGAGGATGCCCAGTGTCCAAGAAATAAATTGAAGAAATCTTCTTCTGAATTGAGACCGATGGATCTTCCGGGACATGTGGAACACCTAATGACTCTTGTATATTAGCATTCATTGTGGTATCTTTTAAAAATCCCTAACTTAACTGAGACATCAGTTGGTAGGATGAGTTCCGAGAATTGTATGACATAGTGACATGTAATGTGTTACAGTACAATTTGACTTGTTTGTGATTAATGAAAAAGACTACCTTTGATTACTAAATTCTACATGTATCGATGTTATCTATCCTTTATTGCTTCATCCAAATGTTCGCATTAGTGATGTAACCATTGAACGAGTACTCATCTCGAATTGAGTTACGTTGTGGATTATTCTCTTTGTATTCCTGAGTGCCATCGAAGTCATGAACCTCATGATTATTTGGCTAAGCTCATTTCCTATCATATCGTAGTTAATTCTTGGTGAACAAGCCTTCATCACTCTTTTGCAGATCACTCATTGTTTTTATAAGATAAAACAGTATCATTTGAGGAACTTTAATTTCCATCACTAAAAGGATTATTCAAAATGAGGTTTATAAGTAATCGTTATCGAATGAAGTTGTTTATGAAACACTTTGGAAAACTTAATTGTTTTCATAACAAAGAAAATCTTTGAAAATTTATTTTTGATTCTTATTTAAGAATTAAGCATGTAAATGTTTTTATTATAAACATGATGATAAAATTTTGACGAACTGAGTATTGCATCGTTAATCTTGAAATTGTATATAGTTGCGCGCCTACATACAATTTGGAATGGATCATGCAAGGCTGATTAGTAGTCACCATAAAATTGTTAATAAACATTACATTTTCTTTGAAGATTGTGAAAGAATTTTATGAGATCTGTAAGAAGTGAAAAATAGGGACATATTGATAGGGACACCTACATATGTGCCCGCACTATCTATTCTTCTGAATCGAATTTACTCATCTGTGGAAATTGTCTTATTTGACAATTGACGATTCTTTCTTGCCCAATTCTCCCGTAGTGAGATTCTTAGGAAAAGTATCTGATTACCGAGTGTTGATACCCGACTGGATGTATTGACGTTCTTATCATTTCTTATGATTTGATTTCATTTGAATTACCTGGGTAACGATCTGAGGAGCTTTCGAATGCGTACCCAAATTATGAAAACATGGGATATATTCATATTCGTTAAATGTTTTCGTCTGTATCTGATTTGCAATTCTCTCGCGCAGATTATGCGTTGACCTTACTCTTTTAATAGTAGTTGTGTATCCTAATATCCCTGAAATTGTGAAGGATTATGAATTATTATTAGTCTTTTGAGAAGTTCACATCTTATCGACGGCAATGCAACTGGAAAGTTGATAGTGCCAGTAGAATGGATTGATTGATTATGACATGACGACATTGTCTTAGTTGATGGGAACTCGAGTAGAATTTCCTAAATGATAAGATGTTGATTATCAAAAGTGAGCTAAATAATTCTTGACGAATGCCCGTATCCTGCATTTAGACTTGAGATTATACCGTGAATGGTTGTGAACTAGTTATAGATATTGTAATCTAGAAGAACCTAATATGAATTTATTAAAAGATGTTTATGATATCTGAAACTTTAGAAGGTATTTATTGGTGAATTACCTAAACTTTCGCCATTAAGGCAAATTGAAATTGGTATTGATTATATTTCCGGTGCTGCACTTGTGGCTTGTACACTATACGTCAGCACCATCTAAATTAAAGGAATTACCGTACAACTGAGAGTTGTCGGAGAAAGATTATATTATACCAAGCCTGTCATCCTGAAGAGCTATTGTGTTATCTTTCCTTATATTTATAGATTACTGGGACTGAGTAAATTGACAATCGAAAACGATATCCATAACTCGAAATGGAAGAATTATTCGATCATTTACAAGGTTCTAGAAAATTTGATCCATAGCATGGTTACCATCAACTTCGCATCTGCGAAAGAGATTATCTATTCCAATCACCTCATCCGATACTTGTAATGAACGTTATGAGTTTCACGTGATGTCGTTTGGATTGACAATTCACATGTAGTATCCATAAATTTGGTGAATCACGCGTGTAGGCTGTAATTTGATAAATTCATGCTTGTGATCATTAAGGACTATTTGTTTGTTTATAAGAATAAGAATGAGTTAATAATTAGTTATAAATTGCCCTGAATTGGCTGAACAATGAAAACCTATACCTTGAATATTTAACATAAGACTTAAGACTTAATACTTTACATGATTTGACTATGTGATTAATAGATAATGGAAGCTATATTGACTTTTCAAAGATTAGAACCATTAACGCTTAGGGATTAAAAACTTAATCCTTTACATAAAATGACCGTTGGATTAATAATGGTAAGATGTATGCATATAGACTCTTCAAAAATTAAGAGCCTTTTTAAGACTTTGGATTTAAAAAAAAAAGAAATGGAAATATGTTTTGACAAATGTTTTAACAAAGGATTTTTAAAGGGATTATTCCCTTATACACAAACCATTTAACTAAACTTTTGTTTAGGGGTAAATGTTTGTGTATACCTCAAGATAACTTAAGAAGGATTGAGTAAAACCATTTATACCATAACATGAAAACTTAAAACGACAATTTTTGCTTTTCAACTAAGAAAACTTTGACCAAAGTATAAACAAAGGTTTTTCGAACATTTACGAATCCTATTAATTATTTTTGATAAATCAACAAAAATCGTGTTAATTTAATTCAAATTTATTTTTGAACATTTTATATAATTGTTCGAACTAAGAAATTTAAAACTTTTACGTTTACGCTTCATAAAAATTAACTAATAATTATTTAATTAATCCTAATAATTATCGACGCTTTAGATGATGGATTGAGTAAAACGGATAAAAATGATAGTAAAGACGAAACTAAAACATAGAAGATATGAAGAAAGAAACTTTGAATAAATAAGGTTATGATATTTATTTTATCAGGAAGGTGAACGTAATTACTGACACATAATATAGAAAGAATATCTGAGTGAATTATGGACGTGATAATTACATCATCATGAGAAGTGAATATAGATACCGACATATTATATAGAAAGTATAAAGATTTAATTAGGATATATTTCTTAATAATGAAGGTGCAAAATAAATTGCCGAACGATATAAAAATAAACAATACTTGTAAAAAGGATAATATAAATAGTGAAAGGTTTCACGGCTAATGTGAACCATTAAAAATTGAGAAGCCGATAGTGCTAAATATTTTTAAGACCACTTGTGGTTGCCTAACATTGGAGAATTGTGAAATTTAGTTATGTTGGAATTTGTAAGTATAAGTATTCTATTTATGTCATTTATGACTAAAAGTATCTTTGTCTGAAGAAGTTGTACTGATGACAATTATGAAGGCAAACATCGCCTCATACATTAGTAAACGTCTAGCTATTGCAAAGGTCATCATCTGAATTTGATTCGATTTGGGTCATCGTCCACAGACTGACCAAATCTGCTAATATCATTCCCGTTAATGATAACTGCAAAAGAGTTATGTAAACATAGTGTGCTTGTATCGAACATCTTTATCAAGATCCTCGCTTCGCATCGAATTTCTAGAGATTTGCTCAGAAATCATTGAGAACGAACCTTGATGAGAGTACTATGTACCACCCCAAATCGAAGGGACGAGGTAAAGTAACGATACAAGGTAATATAAGTGTTGTTTTGTGTTTGAATGATTGACCTTTGGTAATGAACCATATAATCGTTTTCCTTTGAAGAGATTATCATTGATAATTATCGTATTAGGATCGAGATCTAATCTTGTTAGGATCTAAATCTTAGAGCATCTGTAAGCAAGAGTTGAGATGAAGACACCCGACATACACCCATTGTGAGTTGGACATGTCTCTTAGGTTTAAGGTTTCCTATGATGGCGAACATATCCTTGCAAAATACCCGACCCGCGAGATCTGAAATGAATATTGAAATTAGGATTTGATTATTGACAGCCGGTAGTGGGCAAGAGGTTATGTGAATGTGAAATGTAGATCTTGAAGTGCCAAATGGGTAGGGAAGTTATGCCACAATTTTTAACCTTGGAAAGATGAATTCATGATCTGACAAATCATGAGATATAAGTCCCCGTTGTATGGGACCATTGAGATGATATAAAAGATTGGTTTGAAAGGCATATAAGCTAGATCTACCCTAGGACTTCAACGACTGCGTGAATTATGTTTTGTATATCGAACTTGATGGAATATCTATCAAGTTAAAATCTGAATTCTTCTTAGTAATGTGTAGATCGGCGAAAAGTTGCATTCATCAGAAACACGTGAACATCATGGATAGAGAAAGTAAGTCAACATTTAGCCTGATCTTATTCCCGTAGTTATGTTTGATGAAACTCACGTATTATAATGGATTACACTTGTGAGAAAAGACCGAATATGGAGGAAATACCCACATGGATTTAACTCTATAAGAAGCGAGTAGTAAGGTAAGATGATCTTTGAGGACAAAGATCCTGTTTAGGGTAAATGCTGTGAAAATCCGTTAATTTATGGTTGATATTTTATTCTCGAATATTATTTAAAAACATTATTTTAATGTTACAATATGAACTCACTTATTTTTGGGAAGAAATTTGGATTTACGTCTTGAAGTAGCATCGACTACGTCTAAATCGGAGGATTCAACGTTACGTGCTTACGTTTACATATACCGTCCTTGGTGACAGTCCGATATTTCAGAAAATAAATTTGTCCGTGAATATTATTTTGGAGTTTTAAATTTGTGTTAGTTCATAAACTCACAAATTTACGAGAAGAGATTAGGACTTACGATTTTATTTTAACGTCCTTTACGGCTAAACCGGAAACCCTAGGATTACGTATTTACGTTTTCGAACTCCGTTTTTGATGAGACAATTTTTATTAGATTCGTTTTGTGACGTTGATTCATAATTTATAAAAACGTTTTTCGTAAACGACCCGAGGGCACGCAAATCGAGGAAACTAGAATCGAGGAGTACCCGTAAATAAATGGGAATGAGAAAAAATAACTTTTGCCCCACCCCCATATATGGGAGTGCCAACACATTCCCTATGTGTCAAATGGTGGCAAATAAAACTAACACTTGTCACTTGAGCTTAATGTGTAAGCTAAGTTTACACCAAAACCATCTATCCTAAACAAACTAGCTTCATTCAACATGCAAACCACTCTCTCAAAACTCTCTCTTCCTCTTGTTTGTGCCGTCCCCTTCACCATCCATAACCATCATTTGATCTAAATTTAACCATAAACCTTATGTTGTTTCTACATATGTTGAAGCCCCTTTGAAACCCTATTGATTGGTGGTGTTTATAACATCCAAGGAGGAGTTTTTATGGTGTCTTGAGGCTCATTTTCCACAAGGTTTCTATGAAGAATGGTGGTCATGAAGGTGGTCTTGGTGCATCATAAGTTTCTCCATCCAAAACCATGTCAAACTCATAACCAACATCAACTTGGTGGTATAAAGATTGTCCTCCTCATCTTCTTGTTATTTTGATTATGTAAACATGTATTTTATTTCCTATTGTATATGTATATGATGATTATATGTTGATAAAAATGTTATGTGGGGATTTGGTGTTGATAATCATGGATAAAAAGATGAAAAACTATAAGTAAAAATGGGTAAATCTTGTTTAAATGATAGGCTGTATAAAAACAGTAAAGAACCATATGGTAAACTGATAAAATGATGAAGCAGAATGGATTTACAGTAAGCTATGGGTCTTGTACACATGTGAGAGTTGGCCATGCAATGGAATCATTGTAATGAGTGAGATATGATCAAAACAAGTTTAAGGTACAAATCTGAGTTCACTGTTTTGGACGATTTTTAGAAAATATTTAGAGGATGATTAAACAGTAGCTATAGAAGAGTTAAATGTAGTACATATCATTTAGTTTATGTGATAAAAATTTGAGCTTCTATCTCCATATAGAACTCAAGATATGGCAGTTTTGGTGAAAGTGAAGATAAAAATCAGATTTTTGGAAAATAAAATATAATACTATTATATAAGCACTCAAAATTATATTGTATAAAATGTAAAGTTAAAACCCACTAACTCTTGGATCCTTTTTATATAAATATGTAAAAGGTGGAATAAGTATATAAATTATAAAAATGGTAGTGGAATAACACTTATAAGTTATAAAACTATAAACTTGATTTTTACGACTTTTTCGGCTATCGCCGTAAAATTATCGTTTTTGTTAAATAAAACTTAGATGGTTGGACCCGTCTAATGAAAACTTTACAAAACTTATATACTGATATATAGACATGTATAACAAGTAAAAACCAATAAAACCCGAACTATAGGGCATACAGACATTAACGAGCTAAGTAAACATATTGGACTAATACTTGGGCTAATAATTGGACTAAATAAGATAAACACCCATAAAAAGAACTTATTGGGCTTAACCCATTTGGGCCCAACTTGAAAGTGTATGTACTGATAATATAAGTACAAAATGGATTAAAATAAGTTAAATAACTTATAATAAGTTTATTTGGACTTAAGACACGTAAATGGGTAAAACTAGTAAACTAGTATAAAAGCTATCGACATATAACACTAAAATGAGTAAACGAGAATATGTAAACCCACTTGATCATCATATATATATAATCATCATATGTATACATAATTGTTATTTTTATAAAGTCATTGGACATGAGTCTAAGACGAGTATTATTTGTCTAGGTTTCCGTGATTGATGCACGTACCGTACGTCCGAATTGCCGATAACCCGCCTTCCCACATCAATGTGAGTTCATAGCCTCGCACTCTTTTAAATGTTTTTATAAATGTTTTATAAACCCGCGAGGGAGATAACATGTTAGTTTTTATAAAATAGGACACCATTTGTCCCGATTGTTTGTTTATTGATTTTGGACCCGATTGTATAACCCGATAAATGATTAAAGGACCCGATAGATGAAATCAAATGGATTATTAAAGTTAGGTTATGTCACTAAAAGTCCCATTAACATGAATTGTGAACTACCGGGAGTTGGTAGACGCTTATGCATTTAATAGTACTATTTGGGGACGATCACCCCAGTTCGCGCCTTGACGGTTGATCCCCGTCGTGCCACATTGATTGGTAAGCGAATTTATGTATGAGAAGACTTCCATAGCGTGACCTTTGTGACGACACGCTACTTTATATGGGCAAAATTGGTATCGGGTTAGCTACCCGTTGTTGGTTTAGTAAGGTAACAATGTCATGCGGCTTATAATAATCCAAAACTAACGAAATACTACTAGACGCTCAGAACTACGATGTATTGCCTGACTAGCAATACAGGGTCATACTATTGATATTATGTTTGTGTTTTGGTTTTCATAACCATATTCATATAACGGTTTTTATTTGATTTTATACAACGTCATAAGACGTATGGTATGATGTTTTTACGACATTGGCTCATACAATGATTTTTAAGGCAAATGTCTATATTATGATTTTGATGAAGATTTGTATAAAAATGATTTTGGCTATTTCATGGCCTATCAAAACGATTTGTACAAAATGATTTTCAGTAATACTTTTATACTGATATTATATTGATGGAATTTATTAAACTCTATGAATTCACTCGGCGTTATCGCTGACCTTTTCTTTTAACATGTTTTATCTCAGGTACTTGAAGGTAATTCTCGGGAAGACGACAAGAATTCATGGCCCGCACCTAAATAATATTTTTCCATTCAAATACTTTGTAAAACTTTGTATGTAATGTAATGACTTGGGACCGATGTAACTTTTTTGTTTATGAATGGAAATGATTTAATATTAAACGACGCGATTTTTATGCATTGTCTATGATGTGAGTAATGTGCTATCCCGTAACACCAACTAGTCTTCCGCTGTACTGAGTTGTATAAATTTGGGGGTGTTACAGTATGGGCGCCTATGGGACCATGGTGTTTGGTAAGGCTGGGAGCCTTGGATTTGGATTTGGATTTGGTTTGGTTTGTTAAATCTTGAATATTAGTTGTTAATGCATGTTTGTATCACATTGTGCATATGTTCTTAAATTTGGTTGTTATTCACAGCTTATGGTTTGATTTTGGCGTTGGAGTCTAAACCTATGACTCTCACCAACTTTATGTTGACGTGTTTTAGGGTCTCTTTCAGGTGAGAATATGGTTAAGCTTGAGAATAGAAGTGGCTAGTTTTGGAGGCATTAGGATTGCATTTAGAAGGAGATCCCCGTTCCTTCTTAGTTTACTTCTATGTGTTTTGATTAAGTGATACTTTGTGGACACCTTTATGATGTTTTGTTTGTGGTAATTGTTTGTCTTTGGTAAGAGGTAGGACTGTTACCTACTTGCCTTGACTCCTGCATTTTGTGGAGATATTGTCATGACATTTGTGTCACCATTTTATGATATTTCCATTTCATTTAGTTATCTCTATAGACACGCCATGTTGTGATGATATACATACGTCGCGCCCCATATTCCGCCATGTTGGAGTGTGACAGAATGGTATCAGAGACAATGGTTATAGAGAATTAGGTTGCCTAGTCTATAGCTTAAGGGTCCCTACATATAGGCGTCATAGGAGTATGTGTGTATTTTATATTAATTAATGTTTTCTGGATGTTATTGATTTTTACTTGCGATGTTTGTTAAGTTTTGACTAGTATGGGTTGAACCATAGTAGTTCATACTTAGCCACATGTTATTTTCTTTTCGGGGTGTGACTAGTGCTGGTTAAACCATAATCATCCACGCTAGTCATTGTCGTATTTTGCTTAAATTGTACATTATAGTACATAATTTGGTACATGGTAGTTTCTATCTTTTGTTGGGTTATTTTATGTACCTGAGGTATAGTATTTTTCTTTTGATGTTTAAGTCATGTTCCCTAAGAATCATGTGGTGGTTCGAGTTATTAGGAGTAGGTGGATATGAAGGATTTTAAGCTGTTTCCACTCTTATGGGGGACATGACTTATAACTGATTATGTTTTCGTTTTGGATTTAGTCTATGCTGTTTTAGCTAGACTATGGATTTATGTATTTCAAGAGTTTGACTATGTTATTTTAATGGATGGAGTTTTGGAATTTTTCTTGGTTATGTGGTTATGAGCTTATGTGAGTAGATGGATATATGTGTTATGTGTTGTATTAATTCTTATAAGTGTCATCATAGGAAGGAGTGCATTGGGGAAGGGTAATTGTATAAGTATGGTGGCCAACATAGTTATACAAGTACCACAACTTCAAGGGATTCCTAAGTATGATTGCATGAAAGAGGTTTAGTACTTGCTTGAATAGTAGATGTTAGATGGATTTAAGTATATGTATCCCGATATGCCTATATATGTATGATCCCCTACATTTATCGATTGTATCCTTAGAAGGGTGGCTAGCTTGCTTTTTTTTTGATAATAAACCTCCGTTGTACCGTATTCTTTGAGTTTCGTATTTCACGTGTACGTTTTAAAATGGTGTTCTTGGCTTTAAGTGTATTGAAATAACTTGGGATTTCTTTTGAGATAATGAAATCTTTTGTGTTGGGTCTTACATTTCTTTTGGTCGGTATATATTGAAAAAAAGGGACATGGAAATCTACTATAGAGTTAGATAGTTGGTTGTATTCGGTAAAATAATGGTAAGGTTTTGGAGTCGTGTTTGATGTAACACCCCAAAATTTACACAATTTATTACAGCGGAAGACTCGTTGGTGTTACGGGATAGCACATTACTCACATCATAGACAACGCATAAAAATCACGTCGTTTAATAATAAAGCATTTCCATTCATAAATATCAAATTTACATAGGTCCCAAGTCATTGTGCTTCATACAGGTTTTACAAAGCATTTGAATGGAAATTATTATTTAAGTACGGGCCATGAATTCTTGTTGTCTTCCCGAGAATTACCTTCATGTACCTGAGACAAAACATGTTAAAAGAAAAGGTCAGCGATAACGCCGAGTGAATTCATAGAGTTTAATAAAACCATTAATATATCATTGGTATATAATTAATACCAAAAATCATTTTGTACAAATCTTTCTACTAGGCCATAAAATAGGCCAAAGTCATTTTATACAAATCCTTATAAAAAATGATAATATAGGCGTTTGCCTTCAAAATCATTATACGAACCATTGTCGTAAAAACATCATACAATACGTTTTATAACGTTGTATAGAGTTAAATAAAAACCGTTTTATGAATATGGTTATGTAAAACCAAAACACGAACATAAAATCAATAATAAGACCCCGCATTGCTAGTCAGGCAATATATCGTAATTCAGTGCGTATAGCAGTATTTCGTTATTTGGATTATTATAAGCCGCATGACATTGTTACCTTACTACAACAAACAACGGGTAGCTAACCCGAAACGCATTTTCCCATCTAAATTAGCGTGTCGTCACAATATCACGCTATGGAAATCTTCTCATACATAAATTCGCTTACCAATCAATGTGGCACGACGGGGATCAACCGTCAAGGCGCGAACTGGGGTGATCGTCCCCAAATAGTACTATTATATGCATAAGCGTATACCAAATCCCGGTAGTTCACAATTCATGCTAATGGGACTTTTAGTGACATAACCTAACTTTAATAATCCATTTTATCTCATACATAGTGTCATATAATCATTCATCGGGTCATACAATCATTCGGGTCCAAATCAATAATCAAACAATCGGGACAAATTGTGTCCTATTTTATCAAAACTAACATGTTATCCCCCTCGCGGGTTTATAAAACATTTCATAAAAACATTTGAAATAGTGCGAGGCTATGAATTCACGTTGATGTGGGAAGGCGGTTATCGGCGATTTGGATGAACGGTACGTGCTTCAATCACGGAAACCTAGACAAATAATACTCGTCTTAGACTTTTGTCCAATGAATTTATCAAAATAACAATTATGTATATATATATGATGACTTTATACATATGATGATGATCAAGTGGGTTTAAATATTCTTATTCACTCATTTTTGTGTTATGTGTTGACAACTTTTATATTAGTTTACTAGTTTTACCTATTTACATGTTTTAGGTCCAATAAGCCTTTTATAAGTCCATTAACTTGTATTAATCCATTTTATACTTTTGTTATCAGTATTATACTTTACATGTTGGGCCCAAGTGGGTTAAGCCCAATAAGTAATTTTATAAGTATTTTACTAACTAGTCGGGTTTATAGTCCAATAAGGCTACTTTGGCCCGTTAATGTCTATATGTTGTAAAGTTCGGGTTTTATTGGTTTTTACTTGTTATATAAGTTCATATATCAGTATGTGAGTTTATAAAAGTTTATATTAGACGGGTCCGACCGTCTAAGTTTTATTTGACAAAAACGTTAATCTTTCGGTTTTAGCCGAAAAGACGTAAAACTTAGTATATAGTTTTTTTAACTTATATAACTTACCAAACTACCATTTTTATATAATGTCCATTTATTTATCCTTATGCATATTTATATAAATTAAATATATAAGTTAGTGGGTTTTAATTTCACATTTTATACTATATTATTTGAGTGCTTATATAATATTATTAAACTTTAATTTCACAAAATCTAATTTTTAGTTTCACTTTCACCATTTTGATCATATCTTGAGTTATATAAGGAGATAGAAGCTCATTTTTGGATGAAATAAACTTCATATTATGTGCTACAAATAATTTAGATATAGCTACTGCTCAATTCATGTCTAAGTATCCTTAACAGTCCCTACAAAACAGACTATTTAGATTGGTATACAAATTTTGTTTTGATCATATCTCACTCATTTTGATGATTCCATTGTATGGCCAACTCTCACATGTGTATGACATCTAATACTTACTGTAAATTGATTCCACCATGCCATTTTATTAGTTTAACATTTGGTTACTTACTGTTTTTATACAGCCATCACATTAAGCAAGATTTTAACCATTTTACATGTGGTTTTCCATCTTTTTACCCATGTTTTTCAAATCTATCAACACCAAATACCCACATAATATTTTTAATCATCATTCATCATCATATACATATACATAAATAAAGAAAATACAAGATTACATATTAAAAATAACAAGAGGATAGGAAGAAACAATCTCTATACCACCAAAGTGATGAAATGATGAGTTTTTGGATGAACAAGACTTGGTTTTGGGTAACCAATCTTATGAGATATCAACACCACTTCTAGGATCACCAAGTATTTGTAGAATCCTCCAAAAGTCAGCCCTTGATCTCCATATAAACTCCTTTTTAGTTGTTAAAATCACCTCCAATCTTCATAACTTCAATGGGTTTTAATCATATGTAAATTATACATATGATTTATGGTTGAATTTTTGATCTAATGGGGTGTTTTTGGGTGATATGGGACGTTCATAGGGAGAGAGGAAGAGATAAAATGTGTGAGTTGCATGAGAGAAATTGAGGAACTAGTTTAGTGTTGGTAGTTTTTGTGAAAGATAGTTTTGATGTGTAAACTAGGACAAGTGTCCTAGTTTATACTATAAACTTGCCACATCTTTGATGTGGTGGTGGTGTGTTGGTCATCCCATAGTGGGGTGAGGCAAGTGTAAACTTGTCTCATCCCACTAATTTACGGGTACTCCTCGATTCTAGTTTCCTCGATTTGCGTGCCCTCGGATCGTTTTACGAAAAACGTTTTTATAAATTATGAATCAACGGAACAAACGAATCTAATAAAAATTGTCTCATCAAAAACGGAGTTCAAAAACGTAAATACGTAATCCTAAGGTTTCTGGTTTGGTAGTGAAGGACGTTAAATTATAATCGTAAGTCCTAATCTCTTCTCGTAAATTTGTGAGTTTATGAAACAACACAAGTTTAAAATCACAAAATAATATTCACGGATAAATTTATTTTCTGAAATGTCGGACTGTCACCAAAGACGGTGTATGTAAACGTAAGAACGTAACGTAGAATCCTCCGGTTTATACGTAGTCGATGCTACTTCAAGACGTAAATACAAATTTCTTCCCAAAAATAAGTGAGTTCATAATATAACATTAAAATAATGTTTTTAAATAATATTTGAGAATAAAATATAAACCGTAAATTGACGGATTGTCACATCATTTACCTCTAAACGGGATCTTTGTCCTCAAAGATCATCTTATCTTACTACTCGCTTCTTATAGAGTTAAAGCCATGTGGGTATTTCCTCCACATTCGGTCTTTTCTCACAAGTGTAATTCATCACAATACGCGAGTTTCATCAAACATAACTACGGGAATAAGATCAGGCTTTGTTGGGACATACAGATTTGATGATTACAAAACCTATAGACAGAGATGAAGACAGAAGAAACAATAAGGACCTAATATGTAATATTAGGTTAGCTTTGATAATAAGCTAGGGTTGTGATGTAACCCTAGTACCTCTATTATATAAAGAGGATTAGGCACACATGGTTATTCACTGATTGATATACAATGTAAACTAAAGGTGTGTGTGCGTCCTCCTGGTGTCAAGCCTATAAGGCACCAGGAGCTAGTAGTTATTAGTATTTTATGAATAAGAAAGCCTTGTTCATAACTTTGATTGTGTTCTTTATGTTCCGCTGTGCTTATTACAATCATTGTTATTATATCCCAGATGAGTCTAGATCCTAAGACTCAACAAGTGGTATCAGAGCTTGTTGGCTCTCGATCTGGTTGATCTACAAGGTTTTCATTTTATTTTCTGTTTTAAATAAATCAAGTTGCTGATCTAGGGTTTTTGTCCCAACAAACCCTAGATGATTCGTTGTTGGTTGCTGCTGATCTATCATGTGCTGTTAGTGTGATGTTGCTGTAGAATTGAAGACGGCTACTGTTCTTAATGCTTAGGGTTTGTAATAAAACCCTAGATTCGTTTTTATGGAGGCAGGAGGTTCATGGTATTGACTGTGATTATACTAGCTTTGGTGAGTTGATTGTTAAAATCAACAATGAACCCTAGTATGATTCTTAAATCAACAAGTTGCTGTTCAAAGTCGTGTGACTGTTCTCCTTGTTTTCTTGAATATGACGTGACAAGATAACAATGTTGTGGTCCTTGTTTTCTTGATTTGACTTGTTGATGTCGCAATAAAATACAAGACGTGGGATTCTGTTTTAAGAAAAGGAAGTACTACTGCTCAGTGAGTGAGTACATGTTGATATCATACACAGTCGTGGGCTTCAAACAAGGATGGTCCCAGCAAGAAACTTTAAGGTACTGTTTGTTGTCTTTTCTTCATATGCATACTCGTGAGATATTAGGCTGCAAACAAGTAGGACAAAAACCTCCTTGTTTTTCTGTCGGTTCTGGTAACAAGTGGTTCATGGAAGGAATTCTGAAAATAAAAACCTACTTTATAGGGATTTTATTTGAATGTGATTAGTTGGATGCGTATATTTGGAGAGAACTGGTTGACTTACGAATCTTTGGGAAGCTATTTTGGAAGCTTTTTAATACGTGATATGGGATAAAGTCAAAATAAGTGTGAATATTTTTTTTCCCAAAGTATCGGAAATATATACTATCACATCTTCGATTACTTGGAAACTTTTATGAGATAAGGATGCGTATTTTTGGGAGACGTGATGGCAGGGTTGATAAGGATGCTTCATATCACGTGAGGTTGTAGTTCCTGACTTTTAGGGTTTTGTGGCTATCTTTCATAATTTTGAACGAATCTGTCTTGAAAGCAGTTGAGTATGGTACGTGATTTTTGGGAAACACGACTGTTTTGGAAACAGTTATATTCATGCGTTATTTTTGGATGTGATGGCAGGGTTAAAACATGAGGTGGATTGTAAGGCTATTATAACTTGCGCACAATATATGGGATTTGGCTGACTTTTAGGGTTTTAATACAATCCACCAGTTATATTTTTGGGTATAATATCGTCGGTTTTATTTGTCAAAAATATATGGACGTGGGAATGGCTGTGTATAAAACGTGTGATAATCACTCACTTGCTAAAATATTGGGATTTTGGTACGTGATTATGATTATGGGATATTTGGTTTCCATATATTTGGACGTGACTTATTTTTGGATAAGAAAGCTAGCAAAGGTTGAAAACGTCCAATATCTACACGTTTGCATTAGTATGAATTGATTTGTTTCCTAAATTTGCAAAGTTGATAAAGACGTGTAGAGTTACTACCATTATGGAATATATCCAATTCTTGGTAAAGACGTCTTGATGGGCTAGATATTTTTGGCTTTAAGCATATACGACATCAACAACAGCAACTGCAGCAACAGTATTAGTGACAGTTCTTGCGTCACTAAAAGTTTGGAGGAAGATGATGTGTTTGATCTTAGCAACAACTTCAGCAACAGGTGGAGACAGGAAAAAAAAAAAATAAAAAAAATAAGAACGAGGTTCGAGCTGCTACTGGTACTGGTACTGCTACTGCTACTGGTACTGGAGCACTGCTACTGGTAGGTTTTCGTTACTGGTCATTCCTACTGGTGAGCTATGGTTCCTTCTGGTCATTGAAGTTGATGCTTGATTATTTATTTGATGTTGTAGTTGAGTTTCACAAATTTGTTTCTTATTATATCAGCATTTAGGTGAGCAATACACCTTGTCTTTGGACTAAATATATTGTTACAACTTACAACTGGCTAATAGTTGTGAAGGTTAGCAGTTCCCATGTACCAAAAACTGTTGGTGAGCAATACACCTTGTCATTTTGATCAAAAATATATCATTTTGACTAAATATATTGTTATAGCTAACAGCTGGCTCATAGTTGTGTGGTTATCAGTTCCCGTGTTACAAAAACTGGATAAAATGCATGATATAAGACATAAGTTTGGGAGGTTCCACTTCTTCATCAAATTGGTTCTACTTGATTTTCTTCATCAGTGATCACTCCAAGGTACCTATCGGACTGGACATGCATTTCTTCAGGGGAAGCATACATGGATCAAGGGGAAGCTTAGCCTTCATGGTGGATTCCTACTAGTCGGTTCCTACTGGTCGTTCCTACTGGTAGCTCCTACTGGTCGCTCCTACTGGTCGCTCCTACTGGTCGTTACTACTGGTCGTTCCTACTGGTCGTTACTACTGGTCGTTCCTACTGGCACGTTATGTTTTCTTCTGGTGGTTTTGCTCGTTCCTGCTGTTCGTTTTAAAAAAAAAAAAAAAAAAAAGAAAAAAAAGGAAAAAAAAAGGGGGAGTTCATCTTGACGAGAGGTATAGATCGTTTCGGAGATTCAGTTTATACTATAATTCTTAACTGGAACAGTTACACGCTCTTTTACAAATATTTGGGGGGCATATGATACCATACAGTTCATGATATGATCATCACAAAATTAGCATGATCATAAGCATCGAGTGGTTTCTGGTTGATCCGTCAGAGCTCACTGAGACTATCGGCCATTGCATGTGATCGCCATGCATCTATTGACTACAAGAATTATTCAAAGACATTTTATTACATGATATTGTAATAAGCATGTCTTTTTCATACTGAAGGAAGAAATGATCTATGCCACTGAGTTCAAGATTCAAGAGATGGTTAGTATTATTGTTTATATACTTAACCATCTACATGCATCACTTGAGGGGAAGCGTCTACGAGTTGCACAAGACCCTATTTGCTGATTACAAAAAGGGGAAGAATAGTTAGATGTGCAGCTTATTATCGTGATGACATGTTCGAGCATTGTTTCTTCATGCACATTGTTTTGTAATATCAAATAGGGGAAGATTGTTGGGACATACAGATTTGATGATTACAAAACCTATAGACAGAGATGAAGACAGAAGAAACAATAAGGACCTAATATGTAATATTAGGTTAGCTTTGATAATGAGCTAGGGTTGTGATGTAACCCTAGTACCTCTATTATATAAAGAGGATTAGGCACACATGGTTATTCACTGATTGATATACAATGTAAACTAAAGGTGTGTGTGCGTCCTCCTGGTGTCAAGCCTATAAGGCACCAGGAGCTAGTAGTTATTAGTATTTTATGAATAAGAAAGCCTTGTTCATAACTTTGATTGTGTTCTTTATGTTCCGCTGTGCTTATTACAATCATTGTTATTATATCCCAGATGAGTCTAGATCCTAAGACTCAACAGGCTTAATGTTGACTTACTTTCTCTATCCATGATGTTCACGGGTTTTTGATGAATGCAACTTTTCGCCGATCTAAATTTCATCAAGAAGAATTCAGATTTTCACTTGATAGACAATTTATCAAGTTAGATATACAAATCTTAATTTACGCAGCCCTTGAAGTCCTAGGGTAGATCCAGCTTATATGCCTTTCAAACCAACTTTTACATTATCTCAATGGTCCCATGCAACGGGGACTTATTTCCCATGATCTTTCAGATCATCTATCCATTTTTCCAAGGTGAAAATTTTTGGCATAACTTCGCTACCCATCCTGCACTTCAAGATCTACATTTCATATTCATATAACCTCCTGCCCACTACTGGCAGTCAATAATCAAATCCTAATTTCAACAATCAATTCAGGTCTCGCGGGTCGGGTACTTTGTAAGGTTTGGTTTGTCATCATAAGAAAGCTTATACCTAAAAGACATGTCCAACTCACAATGGGTGTATGTCGGGTGTCTTCATCCCAACTACTGCTTACAGATGTTCTTATATTTAGATACTAACAAGATTCGATCTAGATCCTAATACGATAATTATCAATGATAATTTCTTCAATGGAAAGTGATTACACGGTTCATTACTAAAGGTCAATCATTCAAGCATAAAACAACACTTATAGTATTTTGTATCATTACTGTACCTCGTCCCTTCGATTCGGGTGGTAAACAGTACTCTCATCAAGGTTCGTTCCCAATGACTTCTGAGCAAATCTCTAGAAATTCGTTGCGAAGCGAGGATCTTGATAGAGATGATCGATACAGGCACACCATGCTTACATAACTCCTTTAAATACAAAAGAGTCAATTTCTTTAGAGAGAATCTATCATTAACGGGAATGATATTAGAAGATTTGGTTATTCTGTCGATGATGACCCAAATCAAATAAAATTCAGATGATGACCTTTACAATTGTTAGACGTTTACTAATGTATGAGGCGATGTCTGCCTTCATAATTTGCCATCAGTACAACTTCTTCAAATTAAGATACATTAAATCAGAAATGACAGGAATAGAATACTTATACTTACGAGATTCCAACATGACTACATCTCACAAACCTCCATATTTAGACAACCACAAGTGGCCTTTTAATCATTTAACGCCATCGGCTCTTATTACTAATGGTTCACATTAGCGGCGAACCCCCTTTTATTATTTATATTATCCTTCTTTTCAAGAATCGGTAATAACTGATTTTTGGTTGGTTAATAAAAGGTTTGCTTGCAAGATCTTTCTTTGCGTTGCTCGTACCCAATTGATATATGTCGTTGTTTCGTTCTCGGTATCTTCTCGAATCGATCACGGTCAAAAGTGGAATCGTTGTAATTGGTGACTAAAAAAAGGGGGAGCTTTGGTCTAAATCTACTAAAATGATAAGTGCTAGAAGTAATAAAATTAAACTAAAGATAATAACTGAGAATAAAACTAGAATTTAAATGAAACAGTAAGTACCTCAACGTGGAGAAAACAACTTTTTCGGAATATTTCTTCTCATGCAGAATAAAGCTAGAAAAATCCATTCGGAATAAACGCTTATCCGGAATGTCTGCTCTACTCGGAATGTTTTAGTCTATCCGGAACATTTGTGCTATTCAGAATAATCATGGCCATGTGGAATATTATGCTATGCGGAATAACAAGCTATGCGGAATAATTTCCCTATGAGGAATAATAACACTATGCGGAATAGTAGTCTACTCGGAATATTTTGTTTATGCGGAATAATGAGGTTATGAGGAATAAAATGGCCTATGCGGAATAATGGCTCCTACTCGGAATATTAACTCTACTCGGAATAAAATGTGCTTATGCGGAATGACCAGCCTATTCGGAATATATACTCTACTCGGAATGTTTTTAGAAGAAAAAATCTATTCGGAATATAGGCCCTACTCGGAATAATTGGATATTCCGAGTAAACAACAAAATCACTACCTTGATCCGGAATATTTGATATTCCGAACCAACAGTAAAACTACAATACCCTTATCCAGAATCTGGGCAAAATGATGGTGCGAAGAACAGGGGAACGACTGAAACGCAGATTTAACACAAAATTTCACCAAGTTTTTAATCAAAACTTAAACCAATTTCACCACTAATCATTTACCTAAGGTAAACATCAATCCAAAACAACAAAAACGCAAAACCCACATGTTTTTGATGATCAAACCAATAAAAATGAAACTTAAGAACTTAGAATCACCAAGAGATGAAGAACAGGATGATGGCAAGATTAAAAGTAAACTTGTATTAATGATTTAAGATTCAACAAACAAAATGAAAAATTAAACTTACAAGATTCAAGAAGAAATCAAAGGAAAATGAAAACCACTCCTTAAGGGAGATGGTTCTTCCTACGAACTAGGAAAAGTGTAACAGAAAGAAAGACTAGTGGAAATTTGTGAATGGGAGGAGTATTTATAGGCTTCTCCCTTGGTTGGTGAGTGGGCTTTCTCCCTTTCTTTTTGTCTTCTCGTCTTTTCAGAAAAGTTGACGTTTTCGATTTCGATTCGGGATTTGTCGACGAATAAATTCAACTCGTCTTTTAATTTCTTCATTTAATAGATTTGAGTTTCTTCGACATGTGTAAATCTTCCATCTTTGGTCCTTTTCTTCGATAAATCTTCAAATAGGCCCATTGACTTCAAATCTTTTGCATCTCTTGGACTATAGACTTCGTCTTTTCGTCTTTTTCCTTGATAAAACCCGTGCAATCCCATGTTTTCTTCAGTATTTATCCGGTTGGCTCTGAAAACACAACAAACACACAAACCACGTATAATTCCAAACAAATGACATTAAATACGCGTTTTGACCTTGTTTTAGCAAGAAATAAGTGGATAAAGGATGGGTGTTTTCACACCTATCAAATCCCCTTCACTTAACCATTGCCATGCCCTCATTCAATGCTTAGTGATAAAGCAAATTTACAGTTTTCTTATAATCAATCAACCTTGGCCTTATTAGATGTGACACCCTAGAACCGAGGTCATTAACGTTACCCTAAATTACGCTAATTTTTGAAATTTTTAATAAATTTTAATTTCTATATATATAAGTATTTTGGTTAAAGCCGATGTTCGAGGTTATAATTTTTACGATTGACGATTCAAGAAGGACGATGACGAATACGATCTCGATGGATGCCCAAATTTCTATAATTATTGACGTTTTAACAATAATGTAATTTTTCGAGAATTTTACTTACGGTTCGTGTTAAGTTGAGTCGGGTGAGTTTTATAGCTTTCCGAGTACATTTAAAGTATCCCAAGAGTATTTTGGAGTGTTTGGGATAATTTTCGACTCCCGTAAATTTTTCTAAAATGACTAGTGAGTCAATCCCGCAAAGTTTTAGTGACGTTTTTACTTGAGGCCAAAAGAAAGCTTTAATTGCACAATGGGTCCTTCCAAATTTACAAAAAGGGGAAAGAACACACAGACTTCACAAAAACACTTGGAAAAATTTTGGTTCTCTCCCTCTCTTCCCCTTAGGCCGACGGTCACCCCCAAACCCACCAAAACCACCATTAAAATTTTTTCTACTTGATTTTCATTGAAACTAAGGTTAGACCACCTCTAATCTTATCATTCCCCACCTTTCTATGTACTCAAATCCCACATGCATTCAAATATTTTTTCCAAAAATTTTCAAGATCATTCAAACTCGTTTTTGAGGATAATTGGATTAATGCATGTTAAATTCATGTGAAATGTGGGTATAATCACTAATCAAACCCACCAAAATTGATTTGGTTGTGGTGATTTGGTCACCCAAACCCCACGGCAAAAGGGGGTGTTTGGGGAGCCATGGTGATTGATTTTTTGAGCATTGGTTTTGTGTTTGGTTTTGTGTTTATTGATGTTCTAGATGGATACAAGTGTTTGCATGTTTGTTTTTAGATTTTTAGATTATGAGGTTGATGATCAATAGGGGTTAGGGACTGAAATTAGTGTTTGGTTATGATTGGGAATGCTTAGGATGAAGCCTAGTAATGATTAATGGGTTTGGAAACAAGTGTAGGAGTGATTTTGGTATGGTTAAATTTAGGCAGAAAGTTTAAGACCTTTTCGTAAAAATAATTTTTCCTACAGGTCTAGATAGCTAAATGTAGTCATAGAGTGTCTTCTTAGCTTTAATTTGGTATAAGGTAGAGCCCGTGACTCCAAACGAGCTAAAAGTTATGAGGTTTTAAAGATCGTGTACCGGGAGACGAGAACTTTCATAATCCGAATTTATGTATAGTTTTAGTCAAATCCCGAGGACCACAAGTATGAATTGGTAAAAGGTCAAAGGTCAAATTTTGGTTACAAACCTGTGTAATTGAGTCTATAAGTGGACTTAGGAGTCAAAGGGGTCAAAGGTGCATTTCAAATAGGTCAAAGAAGTCCAAGTTGGTCGAAGTACAATTTCAGTCCGAAAAATGTAGTTTTTGGAAAAGCGTTGAGTAACGGGTCGTAGAAGTAAAAACTTTTATTGGGATTAAATATGTGTTATCTACAGGTCTTATAGTATTTTTGAGAATTTTTTCAAATTTTATAAGAATGGTTAAATATAGTAAAACAGCCCGTACTTTCGGTAAGTACCGGCGAAAATGAGTAAAAATGGATGACGTAAATAATAAGAACCAATGGTGTAGAATGAGTGATGCTTGTTGTTTTGTCTTGGCGTGAGTTGAAATTGTCCTAAGTGACTAGTATCTATGTATTTTATACAGTACCATAAGGTATTTAAAATGAGATTACTCATTACGCGTTATTTGGTTGATAGGTGTTGATTTACCCGGGCATCCGTATCGTCGTCAGTGATCATCTCTCAAACTACCGACTACTTAATATATAAGGTGTGAATTTATAGCCTCGCTTACTATTATTTCAAACTGTTTTACCCGCGAGGGAAATGCATGCTAGTTTTTAAAATGAACGTATGTCATGAATGATTGTTAGTCCCAAATGTTGCCTTAGAAATTGTGTTGAGTACCTAGTTGCAAAAGACCCTAATTTCATGAACTATTAACTATTGTCTTGCCCTTGCGAAGGGGGAAATAGCTGCTTATACAAAGTGATAGTACTATGGGGTTGACTACCCTATCCGAGACGAGGGCTAGTACGTTGATACCCCCTGCGGACGGATAATTTGTGATAAGAGAAAAGGTATAATTGCAACTGATGCCTTTTTAGGGGCCATGGTTTCATCTGAATCACGCCGGTAATTATTACGCGGGTGATTGAGTTAACGGTTTAGTGTCATGAGTTTAAACACAATTGTTAGTATCTTGAATATAGATTGTTTGATCGACAAGTCTATGAATGATCGTGAATGGTTTTTATTTCATATACGTTCAAAATGAATTGTAAAACCTATGAATTCCACTCAACGTTTTCGTTGACCAAATTTTGGCATGTGTTTCAGGTAACCGCTGAAGTGTAGCATGGAGCGTGCATGGGATGGATGTTGTGTGTATGGCTTGGAGTCTGCTTGTTTTTCCTCCCTTTCCTACTTAAACGTTTTTAACTTTAATGTTATGTTGTTGTGAAACTGAAATTGTTGGGTCGAGATTCATGGGGACCGAAAACGCTAAACTCTGTTGTACCAAGTGGGGTTGGAAAAACCGTGGACATGTATCATTTAACAATTTTTAATTCAAGTTTTAAGTTGACGTCTCTTTAGAGTCGTTCGATATATCTTGTGTGTAATGATAACTGAGTAGCACCCAAATGTTGTAGTTCCGCTGCGCATAGCATTTTGTGGGGGTGTTACAGATTGGTAATCAGAGCCATGAGTTATAGAGAACTAGGTCGTTTTTGAAAATCCTAAACTATAACTTTTGGTGTCGTAAGAAATGGTCCAAGCACACACAACTATCCTGCATGGCTCCGGTAAGATTTATTTTTGTATTCATGGCATTTGACGTATACTTTTGAGTTGAAGTATATATGTGGGTAATTATTACGTAAGTATGGAAATTACTATATGTAGACGTTGAAATTATACGTGGAATATCCGACATCGTAATTTTTGTATTAATCATGCATGAGCATCATATTATTACATTTTGGGCATATGTACCACCTTTGCATTGCATTTGCATGCATGTATTTATAAATATTGTATAATTACTTATGTACCCTCCGAAATTCGCTGTTATTGTAGGAATGGCCGAGGTACCGCCTAATGGTAATGGAAACGATTACGTCGTAGGTCACGAAGGGGGACCGTTTCCTCCGAACCCGCCGGATAATGACAATGGATGGATCGCTCCAGAAGAGGAAATAGGGCCGGAAAATGACAATGATGAAAGTGAGGTGGACAATTTTAGCATCAGTAGTGATGAGAGTGATGATTCTGAGGAAGAGCCCGAGGAACTAATGGATGATGGCATTCCCGAGAATGCTGTAGGTCAGACCGAACCTGATTTGTTTCAATCTCCGAATTCGCCAAAGGGTTATGAAGTACCTCCAACCGATCGATATGAGCAGCAACCCTTTAATCGCCCGATGGACAATTGTAAGGACTATTTGAGAACAGTGCCAGGATTTGTTCGAGTAAGTAATGGGAGCGGTGCAGAGTCCAGCAAATCATCCAAGTCGCAATCGATTCATGAGAATATCGCAAGGGTCTACTTTCCGAGACCAAGACACTACTGGGATCCCGCAGGTCGTTTGAGGAGGATGGATAGGTTGATGTATGAGCGGTTTGTAGTTGAGACCAGGGTAATTAAGAGGTTTGATAAGAATGAAAGGGAACACCAAAGACTGTTGGAAAGGACTGCAAGAATTGAGTATGATGGAAATGTAAACAAAAGTGATATCAACAGTCTAAGATCGATGGTCGCGAATTTGAGCGCTAGTCTTGACCGTGTTAGGGAAGATCAAGTGAGATTGTCAAGGATGCAGAGTTGGGAGCATCGAGTGAGAGCATCATTGCCCCCAGATTGGAGATTTGTGGACGATTTGGAAATGGAAGCTAATGACTTCATGATTCAGCCGCCTACTAGAGGTGCTTGTATTACTGTGGGAAATCAGGTAGCGATTGAGTGTGGGTCTACATCAGGGACGAAAAAGGAGACTGAATGTGGGCCGAACGACAAAAGAAAGAGAAAAATGGATGATGTAGACAAGGATGATAGCGATGAGGAACCCGAGGAAGATGATGACGAACCGCCATCCAAGAGGCCATGTGGATCACCACATGCCTAGTTGCTTGTCTTGTATTTTATCTTTGATCGTTGTAATAGAACTGTTTTAGACTTTTGTATGATGGCATTATGACGAAAAACTTGAGGACTTAAGTTTTATGGTGAATGATTGTAGTGGCAATACTTGTCACAATTTTGGTTAATTATCAATACAATCCATGTTTACCTTTCATGATCTGTGATATGTCTTAAATTTGATCTTTTGTGATGTGAATTGATGAATATTAGTAACTCTGTAGTGATGTGTCGTTGTATGTATATTATGTCTTGAAAGAGAAATCCATCTTAATCTTGATGTGTATACTTACATTGTTTTTCTATTTTCCCTGTCTTGCAGAAAGAGATATTCGATAACACCATGCCTCCAAAGCTAACCGCCGATCGTGTGAATACAATGATTCAGGAAGCTATAGCAAATGCGCTAGAAGCAGACCGAGCAGGAAGAAATCAGGACCAGGGTAGAAACGCGGGGAGACAGCAAGCCCCGAGAGTGTGTACCTATTCTAGTTTTATGAAATGCGGTCCCACGCAATTTCGTGGAACTGGTGGAGCTCTAGAACTTAGGAGATGGTTGGAAAAGGTTGAAAGTACTTTCGAGATCAGCGGTTGTTCAGAAGCAGACAAGGTTAAGTTTGCGGCTGCTACGTTTCTTGACGATGCATTAAGTTGGTGGAACACCCAAGTAGCCACTGTTGGATTGGCTGTAGCGAATGCAAGAACATGGACTGCAACAAAAGCTCTCTTGACCAAGAAGTTCTGCCCGGAAGAGGAATTGGGTCAATTGGAAGATGAGTTGAGGCACCTGACCTTGAAGAACAATGATATCGCTGCTTACACCAGGAGGTTTAATGAACTAAGCCTTTTGTGTCCAGACATTTTTGCCAATGATGCCAAGAAGATGAAACAGTACATCAAAGGTTTATCCAGTAATATCAAAGGTGAGACGACTTCGTCTAAACCTGGGTCATTTGATGAAGCGGTCCAGATGGCTCACGCATTGATGGATGTCAAGCTCCAGGACAAGAAGAACTTCATTGCTGAAGGAAATAAGAGGAAATGGGAAGTGGCACAGAGCAATCAATCCCAGGGCCAAAACCGAGGTGGAAATCGAAACAACCATGGTCAAAACCGCAATCAGCAGTTTAACCAACGAAGGAATGAAGGGATGAGAGCTGTGACAAACCCCAGAGGAGTAAAAGTGAATCCCCACTGTGGTAGGTGCAACTTGTACCATGTAGGGAATTGCCCGCCTGCATGCGGCAAATGTGGAAAAGCAGGTCACAGGATGTCTGATCGCCGAACGGGAGGAGTAGCCACTGGGGCGAATGCTATCAGAATGAGGGGATGTTTTGGATGTGGAGAGAGAGGCCATATGCAAGTGAATTGCCCGAAGGCAGGAAACAAGCGGGGAGGTAACAATGCTGCTGCCGTGTATCAAGTAGGGACAGCTGATAAACCACAGGGTCCTAACGTGGTTACCGGTACGTTTTTACTAGACGCTTGTTATGCTAGTATTTTGTTTGATTCTGGCTCCGACAAGAGTTTTGTAGATGTTAAATTTAGTCGTCATATCGATAGAAAACCGGTGTTGTTAGCGACTAGTTATAACGTTGAGTTAGCCGAAGGAAAAATTGTTAGTACGAATTCTATACTGAAAGGGTGTACCTTGAAGTTAGGAAATTACGCTTTTAAAATCGACTTAATTGAACCTTGTAATTGATCTGTTCCAGTGTATACTCAAAGATCGATTTAAGATCAGGGTATCATCAACTACGTGTAAGAGAGGAGGATGTTCCTGTAACTGCCTTTCGTACGCGGTATGGACACTTTGAATTTCGAGTGATGCCGTTT
Source organism: Glebionis coronaria (assembly GCA_025667525.1). Taxonomy (NCBI): domain Eukaryota; kingdom Viridiplantae; phylum Streptophyta; class Magnoliopsida; order Asterales; family Asteraceae; genus Glebionis; species Glebionis coronaria. The sequence goes on from JANFOE010001228.1 coordinate 149,437, forward strand.
GGGTTGACGAACGCGCCTGCTGTATTCTTGGACCTTATGAATCGCGTGTGCAAGCCGTATCTAGATAAGTTTGTTATTGTTTTCATCCATGATATACTTATTTACTCTAAGAGTAAGGAGGAGCACGAGAAGCACCTGAGAAAGATTTTGGAGTTGTTAAGGAAGGAGAAGCTGTATGCGAAATTCTCGAAGTGTGAGTTTTGGTTAGAATCCGTGCAATTCCTAGGTCACGTGATTGATAGCAAGGGAGTTCGCGTGGATCCTGCCAAGGTCGAAGCGATCAGGGAATGGTCGGCACCGACAACGCCGACTGAAGTTCGACAATTCCTTGGTTTAGCTGGGTATTATCGAAGGTTCATTGAAGGATTTTCGTTGATTGCGAAACCATTGACAAAGCTTACCGAAAAGAATAGGGTGTATGAATGGGGAGATGAGGAAGAATTCGCTTTCAAAACGCTCAAGGACAAGTTATGTTCCGCACCGATATTGTCATTGCCTGAAGGAACCGAAGACTTTGTAGTGTATTGTGACGCATCTCGTAAGGGTTATGGAGCGGTATTGATGCAGTGTGAAAAGGTGATAGCTTACGCGTCGAGAAAATTGACGAAGAATGAGGAGAACTACACGACGCACGATTTGGAATTAGGAGCTGTAGTTTTTGCGTTGAAGTTGTGGAGACACTATTTGTATGGGACGAAGTGTGTTGTATTCACTGACCACAAAAGTTTGCAACACATCTTAGATCAAAAGGAGTTGAATATGCGACAGAGACGATGGGTAGAACTACTGAGTGATTACGACTGCGAAATTCGCTATCACCCTGGCAAGGCGAATGTTGTAGCGGATGCACTGAGTAGGAAGGAACGAGAGAAACCTTTGAGAGTCAGAGCTTTGGTGATGACTGAGAGTGTTGACTTAACCGAAACTATACTGAAGGCTCAAGAGAGGGGACTAATGAAAGGGAATATTGAAGCTGAGAACTTGGGAAGAATGTTGAAACCTCTTTTCGTGATTAGGTCAGACGGACTGAGATATTTTGAGAATCGGATTTGGTTACCATTATGTTCATCTGAGGAAGGAAAGCCTGGAGTACGAGAATTGATTATGAACGAGTCGCATAAGTCGAAATATTCGATACATCCTGGATCGGATAAAATGTATCACGGCCTGAAGAAAGTTTATTGGTGGCCGAATATGAAGGCGGATATTGCTCGTTACGTTAGTAAGTGTTTGACTTGCGCGAAGGTTCAAGCAGAACATAAGAAACCATCTGGATTGTTGGTACAACCAGAGATCCCAGAATGGAAATGGGAGAAAATCGCTATGGATTTCGTGACGGGTTTACCTAGAACTCCTAGTGGATGTGATATGATATGGGTAATAGTGGATAGATTAACGAAATCTGCTCATTTCTTACCTATGAAGAAGACGGACAGCATGTAAAAGCTAGCCAGTGTGTACGTGAAGGAGATCGTCTGCAGACATGGAGTGCCGTTATCGATCATTTCGGATCGTGATAGTAGATTTACTTCGGAATTTTGGAAATCGCTTCAACGTGCGATGGGCACTGAATTGAATTTAAGTACGGCTTATCACCCGGAAACTGACGTCCAGAGTGAACGAACTATTCAGACGATGGAGGACATGCTCCGAGCATGCGTGATTGATTTTGGAGGAAGTTGGGAACGCCACTTGCCTCTAGTGGAGTTTTCGTATAATAATAGTTACCATGCGAGTATCAAGGCAGCACCGTTCGAAGCATTGTATGGAAGGAAGTGTAGATCGCCTGTGTGTTGGAGTGAAGTAGGAGAAAGTCAATTGACTGGACCCGAAATGGTTTTAGAAACGACAGAGAAGATTGTGCAAATCAAGAACCGACTACTTGCTGCGAGAAGCCGACAGAAGAGTTATGCCGATAACAGAAGGAAACCGTTGGAGTTTGAAGTCGGAGATATGGTTATGCTCAAGGTATCACCGTGGAAGGGTGTAATTCATTTTGGGAAGAAAGGAAAGTTGAGTCCGAGGTATATTGGACCATTTAAGATCGTTGAACGAATTGGACCAGTAGCGTACAAGTTAGAGTTGTCGAGCGAGCTTAGTGCTATTCACGACACGTTTCACGTATCGAACCTGAAGAAGAGTTTGGCGGATAAGGAATTGGTGATTCCTTTGGACGAGATTCGACTAGACGACAAAATGCATTTTGTGGAAGAACCTGTGGAAATTATGGACCGAGAGGTAAAGAGGCTGAAGCGTAGTAGAATTCCCATTGTGAAGGTTCGATGGAATTCTAAGCGTGGACCGGAATACACTTGGGAACGTGAGGACTTTTTCAAGGAAAGGTATCCTCATCTGTTCCAGCAGAACGAAATGTGAGTACAAGAAGAGGCGAGCGCCGGGACGTCGCTCTCTTTAAGGAGGGGTGGATGTGACACCCTAGAACCGAGGTCATTAACGTTACCCTAAATTACGCTAATTTTTGAAATTTTTAATAAATTTTAATTTCTATATATATAAGTATTTTGGTTAAAGCCGATGTTCGAGGTTATAATTTTTACGATTGACGATTCAAGAAGGACGATGACGAATACGATCCCGATGGATGCCCAAATTTCTATAATTATTGACGTTTTAACGATAATGTAATTTTTCGAGAATTTTACTTACGGTTCGTGTTAAGTTGAGTCGGGTGAGTTTTATAGCTTTCCGAGTACATTTAAAGTATCCCAAGAGTATTTTGGAGTGTTTGGGATAATTTCCGACTCCCGTAAATTTTTCTAAAATGACCAGTGAGTCAATCCCGCAAAGTTTTAGTGACGTTTTTACTTGAGGCCAAAAGAAAGCTTTAATTGCACAATGGGTCCTTCCAAATTTACAAAAATGGGAAAGAACACACACACTTCACAAAAACACTTGGAAAAATTTTGGTTCTCTCCCTCTCTTCCCCTTAGGCCGACGGTCACCCCCAAACCCACCAAAACCACCATTAAAATTTTTTCTACTTGATTTTCATTGAAACTAAGGTTAGACCACCTCTAATCTTATCATTCCCCACCTTTCTATGTACTCAAATCCCACATGCATTCAAATATTTTTTCCAAAAATTTTCAAGATCATTAAAACTCGTTTTTGAGGATAATTGGATTAATGCATGTTAAATTCATGTGAAATGAGGGTATAATCACTAATCAAACCCACCAAAATTGATTTGGTTGTGGGATTTGGTCACCCAAACCCCACGGCAAAAGGGGGTGTTTGGGGAGCCATGGTGATTGATGTTTTTGAGCATTGGTTTTGTGTTTGGTTTTGTGTTTATTGATGTTCTAGATGGATACAAGTGTTTGCATGTTTGTTTTTAGATTTTTAGATTATGAGGTTGATGATCAATAGGGGTTAGGGACTGAAATTAGTGTTTGGTTATGATTGGGAATGCTTAGGATGAAGCCTAGTAATGATTAATGGGTTTGGAAACAAGTGTAGGAGTGATTTTGGTATGGTTAAATTTAGGCAGAAAGTTTAAGACCTTTTCGTAAAAATAATTTTTCCTACAGGTCTAGATAGCTAAATTTAGTCATAGAGTGTCGTCTTAGCTTTAATTTGGTATAAGGTAGAGCCCGTGACTCCAAACGAGCTAAAAGTTATGAGGTTTTAAAGATCGTGTACCGGGAGACGAGAACTTTCATAATCCGAATTTATGTATAGTTTTAGTCAAATACCGAGGACCACAAGTATGAATTGGTAAAAGTTCAAAGGTCAAATTTTGGTTACAAACCTGTGTAATTGAGTCTATAAGTGGACTTAGGAGTCAAAGGGGTCAAAGGTGCATTTCAAATAGGTCAAAGAAGTCCAAGTTGGTCGAAGTACAATTTCAGTCCGAAAAATGTAGTTTTTGGAAAAGCGTTGAGTAACGGATCGTAGAAGTAAAAACTTTTATTGGGATTAAATATGTGTTATCTACAGGTCTTATAGTATTTTTGAGAATTTTGTCAAATTTTATAAGAATGGTTAAATATAGTAAAACAGCCCGTACTTTCGGTAAGTACCGGCGAAAATGAGTAAAAATGGATGACGTAAATAATAAGAACCAATGGTGTAGAATGAGTGATGCTTGTTGTTTTGTCTTGGCGTGAGTTGAAATTGTCCTAAGTGACTAGTATCTATGTATTTTATACAGTACCATAAGGTATTTAAAATGAGATTACTCATTACGCGTTATTTGGTTGATAGGTGTTGATTTACCCGGGCATCCGTATCGTCGTCAGTGATCATCTCTCGAACTACCGACTACTTAATATATAAGGTGTGAATTTATAGCCTCGCTTACTATTATTTCAAACTGTTTTACCCGCGAGGGAAATGCATGCTAGTTTTTAAAATGAACGTATGTCATGAATGATTGTTAGTCCCGAATGTTGCCTTAGAAATTGTGTTGAGTACCTAGTTGCAAAAGACCCTAATTTCATGAACTATTAACTATTGTCTTGCCCTTGCGAAGGGGGAAATAGCCGCTTATACAAAGTGATAGTACTATGGGGTTGACTACCCTATCCGAGACGAGGGCTAGTACGTTGATGCCCCCTGCGGACGGATAATTTGTGATAAGAGAAAAGGTATAATTGCAACTGATGCCTTATTAGGGGCCATGGTTTCATCTGAATCACGCCGGTAATTATTACGCGGGTGATTGAGTTAACGGTTTAGTGTCATGAGCTTAAACACAATTGTCAGTATCTTTAATATAGATTGTTTGATCGACAAGTCTATGAATGATCGTGAATGGTTTTTATTTCATATACGTTCAAAATGAATTGTAAAACCTATGAATTCCACTCAACGTTTTCGTTGACCAAATTTTGGCATGTGTTTCAGGTAACCGCTGAAGTGTAGCATGGAGCGTGCATGGGATGGATGTTGTGTGTATGGCTTGGAGTCTGCTTGTTTTTCCTCCCTTTCCTACTTAAACGTTTTTAACTTTAATGTTATGTTGTTGTGAAACTGAAATTGTTGGGTCGAGATTCATGGGGACCGAAAACGCTAAACTCTGTTGTACCAAGTGGGGTTGGAAAAACCGTGGACATGTATCATTTAACAATTTTTAATTCAAGTTTTAAGTTGACGTCTCTTTAGAGTCGTTCGATATATCTTGTGTTGAATGATAACTGAGTAGCACCCAAATGTTGTAGTTCCGCTACGCATAGCATTTTGTGGGGGTGTTACATTAAAATACTACTAAACAAAAATTTAAATACTAAGAGAAATTAAAACTTTAAAGGAGACAAAAGGATAGAAACCATTTTCACTTGAGAATAGCTATATGGAAATAACTTGCAAAGAGATCAAGGACTTACATTAGGGCTTCGGTGCTGCGAAGATTTATCACCCTCAAGTTTCACGTTCCCCAAACTAAGCTTAAAAACGAGATCATTGTTATTATAAGTTAGCAAATCAAACACTTACACACATGGCTTAATTATATGTTTAAACTCCATTATTCCTAGGTGTATCTCTTATATTTTATTTTATTTTGTCTTAGAATGATCATGAAGATGCATTTTTGGACTTATTTCGATAGTTTATTTAGGCTGAAAGCAAAGTAGGACGATTTGATCAATAGTTAGCTAAAGGACAAAATCTCTTAAAACTGCTTCTCGGGATATCAAAAAGTTCATATCTTGGCATAACTCGGTTCACGATTTAAGACCTTTCTCGGGCCGATATTTGGCATGTACTTCATACTTCATATCTTGAGAGACGTTCTTGAGATAATGGTCTTTTCTTCGTTAATAGAGTTCTTCACTTGGAGTATTTTCTAGGGATACTCCACTTTGTTGACCACGAATTCATCTTTATTTCTTCAATCGCTAATTGGGATTTTTAGATACAACGATCCGCCTCCTTTTCGGACTTGGATCTATTTATCCTCATACCTTGTTAGGGTCTTTTCGGATAGACTTCTCCTTGATCTTTATGGGAGTTGATTGCTTTTTGTCGTGAGTCTTGATCCTTCATATTGATTTTGGGAATAATGCTTTTCACATCACCTTGGATCTTTAGCAATAAAATGGAATCCTCATGCCTTGTTAGGGCCTTTTTGGACTCGCCAATCTTCGCGCACCGCTTCATAAGTTATGCCTTGGCTATGAACTCTTATCATTACCGAGCAACTTTTAAACGATCTTGGGCTAGAAGCTAAGTAACCTTTCAAATCGTACGACCTTACTTATTGCAGATAAATTATTAGCAAGTGATGGGAGAATAGGCAAATAATTACACCAAGTGAGCTAGTGCAAGAATACCGACTTATAATTGACTCTATCATTTCTCGTCCTCCACAATTTAAAATCTCAAGTAATGAGACTCGTGGATGCTTAGCCTAATAAACCAATTAAGCTCTACATGGTTAAGGATAATAGCTAGAATAAACTTGAATAAGTCTATTCGGGTTGAGTCAAAATAATCGCAACGGGCCTAATATGTCAAAGACCTCAAAACTAGCTACACCACTTTATTAATATTTTTGACTTTATTGCGGGATATATATATATGAAAGCAACGATAAAAATTTAAAAATTATGACTACATGGCCAGAGTTAATTAAAAATTTGAAAAATGCTGAAAAAGATGATTTTCCGGTTAAATGAAGGCATTTTAATGGAAAAGTCCACTTAAAACTCCGATAGAAGCCCCCCTACACTTAAGATAAACATTGTCCTCAATGTTTAAGCATGTGGGAAAAATCTCCCCTACACTTATGACATTGTGCACATTGGTTAAATCAAGCTAAGGAGGGGACGACTAAAGTGATCAATTTCAAATGTGAGTATGAAGATAATTGAACCATGATAGTTGAGAGATAGAACCGGTATTGCGGATAACATGGGAGCACGGTTCTACAAAGATTCCAAGAGTGCACTTATTCCTGTAATCACATCACCATCCAAATACAAGCAACCAATATAGCTCCCCCTACACTTAGGGTAAAAACGGGGAAGGGGGATAGATACTCGGGTTGCCTCCTGAGGAGCGTTTGTTTTTGTTAACCGAGTCACGAGCCCGACTCGGTCCCGAACTAATTCAAGGGAAACGTGGTGAGGGATGAAATCATCTCATGAGAGATTTCCTCACCAAGGTACAACTTCAGACGCTGGCCATTCACCTTAAAGTTGGGCCCATTTGGCTGAGAAAGCTCAATAGTGCCATAGGGAAAAACATTGGCGATGGTGAATGGACCAGACCAGCGGCTCTTCAACTTGCCTGAGAAGATCTTCAACCGAGAGTTAAAAAGTAAGACTTGATCACCAACGTAGAACTCTCGGTTCTTAATTTTAGCATCGTGGATAATCTTGGTCTTCTCCTTGTAGATCAATGAGTTCTCGTAAGCTTGATTCCTCAATTCTTGTAGTTCGTTGAGTTGAATCTTGCGAAGATCACCGGATTTGTTGATGTCGAAGTTAGCACGCTTCAAGGCCCAGTATGCCTTATGTTCCAACTCGATGGAGAGGTGACATGCTTTCCCGTACACAAGACGATAAGGTGTACAACCAATCGGTGTCTTATAGGCGGTACGGAAAGCCCACAGAGCATCATCAAGTTTATCGGCCCGCGAGGCACGATGCTCTCCCACAGTACGCTCCAAAATTCTCTTCAATCCACGGTTGGAAATCTCGGCTTACCCATTGGTTTGGGGATGATAGGCGGTGGAAAGACGGTGATTGACACCATACTTAGCCATGACTCTTGCAAATTGATCATTGCAAAAGTGAGTCCCGCGGTCACTGATGATAGCACGAGGAACGCCGAATCGAGCAAACAGCTACTTCAAAAAGTTCACAACCACCCTCGCATCGTTCGTAGGGAGAGCCTTAGCTTCAACCCATTTAGAAACTTAGTCAACGGCTACGAGGATGTACTTGTTCCCTTTGGAGGAAGGAAATGACCCCATAAAGTCGATGCCCCATACGTCAAGGATTTCACATTCCTGTATGAAATTTTGAGGCATCTCATCTTTATGTGTGATCTTGCCTTGGCGTTGGCAAGCATCACAATGCTTAACCATTTCGTGAGCGTCACGATAAATGGTGGGCCAATAGAATCCAGAATCAAACACTTTCTTAGCGGTGTAGTTGGGACCAAAGTGACCACCGGTGGGTCCTTTGTCGCAAGCCTAGAGAATGTCAAAAGCTGCCGGTCCGTCAACACATCTACGAATGATCAGATCAGCACATTGTTTGAATAGAAAAGGGTCATCCCAAAAGTAAGTCTTAACATCATTCAAGAACTTCTTCTTTTGTTGGGATGTTAACCCTTTGATGAGAACACCACCCGCTAAGTAGTTTGCAATGTCGATAAACCACGGGGTGTCATCAAGATTGAGATTTATAGACATTAAGGTCTCAAGGGGGAAAGAGTCATTGATCTCTTTGTTCGGCTGATCCCCTTGATATGGATCCTCAAGTCTACTCAGATGATCCGCGGCTAGGTTTTCAGCACCCTTCTTGTCGCGAATTTCAATGTTGAATTCTTGAAGGAGTAAAACCCAGCGAAAAAGTCTTGGCTTAGAGTCGTGCTTAGTCATCAAGTACTTCAACGCGGAATGGTCCGTGTATACGATTGTGGTGGATAAAACAAGATAGGGGCAGAATTTCTCAAAAGCATAGACAACAGCTAAAAGCTCTTTTTCGGTTGTCGTATAATGCAATTGAGCCCCCGTCATTGTTTTGCTAGCATAGTGGATTGGTTGGAAGTGTTTGTTGATCCTTTGTCCCAAAACCGCACCAATAGCAAAGTCGCTAGCATCGCACATCAACTCAAAGGGTAGCTCCCAATTAGGGGTAACTAAGACCGGTGCCTTAGTTAATTTACCTTTAAGAAGTTCGAAAGAGTCGAGACATTCTTGAGAGAAGATGAAAGGAGCATCCTTTTCTAAGAGATGAGTCATTGGACGAGCTATTTTCGAGAAATCTTGGATGAAACGTCGATAAAATCCCGCATGGCCTAAAAAACTTCTAACTCCTTTGACGGTGGTAGGTGGAGGTAACTTAGCAATGACGTCAACTTTAGCACGGTCGACTTCGATACCGGCTTTAGAGATTTTGTGTCCTAGCACAATGCCTTCTTTTACCATAAAATGGCATTTTTCCCAATTCAGAACAAGGCGAGTGTCTTCGCACCGCTTAAGCATGCGTTCCAAATTGGCAAGGCAAGAATAGAAGGAATCCCCAAAGACCGAGAAATCATCCATGAAGACTTCCATGGTTTGCTCAACCATGTCATGGAAGATAGCCAACATGCACCTTTGGAAAGTCCCGGGGGCATTGCATAAGCCAAAAGGCATCCTTTTGTAGGCAAATGTGCCATAGGGACAAGTGAATGTGGTCTTCTCTTGATCTTGGGGATCGATGGGTATTTGGAAATAACCCGAGAAACCATCAAGAAAGCAGTAATATTCATTACCCGCTAAACGTTCAAGCATTTGGTCAATAAAAGGAAGAGGGAAATGATCCTTTCTCGTGGCATCATTGAGTTTGCGGTAGTCTATACAAACTCTCCACCCAGTAACGAGACGGGTAGGAATTAACTCGTTGTTGGCATTGGGAACAACGGTGATTCCGCCTTTCTTAGGCACACAATGGACTGGACTAACCCATGGTGAATCCGAAATAGGGTAAATCATACCCGCATCAAGAAGTTTGATAACCTCTTTTTTGATGACTTCATGGATTTTAGGATTCACCCTTCGTTGGCTTTGAATTGTGGGCTTAAAGTCGTCCTCCATGAGAATTTTATGTGTGCAAAAGTGAGGATCAATTCCACGAATGTCAGAGATTTTCCAAGCGATAGCTCTTTTATGCTTCTTCAACACGGCGATAAGTCGGGCTTTTTCTTCTTCTTTCAGGTCCTTTGCGATGATGACCGGTAACTTCTCGTTGTTTTCAAGGAAAACGTACTCAAGATGAGGAGGTAGGTCCTTAAGCTCAAGAGTAGGAGGGTCCTCAATAGATGGTGAAACTAACGATGGATCATCATTAGTCACCTCGGTAAGAGAAGGAGGAGAAAACGGGTCCTCATAGAGAAGTCTCTCAATAGTACGAATGTCTTCATCCCAATCGGTGGACGAATTATCATACTTAATATCGAGAGGACCCAAGCTAGCTTCGAAATCATCCAAGTCACTTTCTCCAGAAGGAGTCAATGCCGGAGAAATTGAGGCAACGGTCTCAACATTGGGTAGAGAAGAAAGAGTACTTTTGCAAGCATCATGAAAATGTTCTTCACAAGCCTCATCGAGAACATCAATAGCATTAACACTCTCATATGAATAAGGTTGCTTAGAAATCTTACCCATGTTGAAGACAATTTTATCGTCACCAACTCTCATGATTATTTCGCCCGCGGCTACATCAATGAGAGTGCGACCGGTCCTCAGGAAGGGACGTCCAACGATTAATGGAACACGAGGATCCATCTCGTAGTCAACGACAACAAAATCCGTCGGGAAGGTGAATTTGTCAACGCCAACGAAAACGTCTTCGGCTATCCCCAATGGATAAGCAACCGTACGGTTAGCTAATTCCAAGGTCATTTTGGTGGGTACTAGCTCGGGGAGTGATAATTGCTTCCAAACACTTAAAGGCATTAAGTTTATACTGGCACGTAGATCGGCTAGGGCCATGCAATTCTCTACTCCCGGGAGGTTGCAAGGAATCAAGAAGCGACCCGGATCACCAAGTTTGGTGGGCAATTTCCTTAAGAGAACGGTGGAGCAATTCTCATTAAGTTGGGTCTGAGCAATGTCAAGAAGCTTCTCCTTGTCACTTAGAAGATCTTTAAACATCTTAGCGTATTTAGGCATGTGAGCGAGAGCCTCGGCAAAGGAGATGTTAAAATTCAATTGTTTAAACATTTTTAGAAAGTTTGAAACTTGAATATCATCCTTGCTCTTTTGCTTCTCTTTCCTCAACCTTGAAGGATAAGGTATATTGGATGAAGAAGAAGGCTTTAGGGGAGTAGGATCACTCACAACCACGAGTGGTGGGGAAATGGGGATAGAAGGCAAAGGAGGTGGGGAAAGTTGCTCTTTTTCCTTGTTCACAATCACGGGTGGAGGTGTAGGAAGCTCGGGTTCCGTATAACCTTTTACACTACGAGTAGTGATTGCTTTCATCTCCCCTCTTGGGTTCGCAACAGTGTTACTCGGAAGAGTACGCAAAGAAGAGGGTTGATTACCTTGGATGAGCGAACCAATCATATCACGAATGTTAAGCGCTTGAGTGCTGAAAGAGTCTCTGATGTCTGCACGAATTTCATTGCTTTGTTTTGCCATGTCATTCCTCAGCTCGGCTCGAATATCGCTCCCTTGTTTCTCCATGTCATTCTTCAAGTTGACAAATTGACTCTGAAGATTCATCACCATCTCTCGATTAGTCTTCATGAACGTCTCGACGTCTTGATTTAATGCCATCGGTTGATTGAGAGGTGGAGCTTGGTAAGCTTGAGAATTTCCTTGAGTTGGGTATGGGTTTCTTTGGGATTGATATTGATTGGTAGCACGAGGTTGGGATTGGTTGTTTCGGTTATAGCTTTTTTGTTGGTTTTGGTTTGTAGGAGGGAAACCGGGTGGAGCAAGATAGTTTTTGGAACGATAACTTAGCAAGCTACGGTCTCCTTGAGGACGAGCTTGATAGCCTCCCGTGGGATAAGTACCTTAAGCCGCGTTAACGTTTTCAGAAAAATTGCCTTGAGTGGAAGGACAATCATTGTAAGAATGAGGACCACCACATGTGTCACAAGAAATAGCAACGGATTTAGCTTGGTGAAAGTGGTTTGTGGCCATGGTCATGAAATTCTTGTTCATCTCAGCGAGTTGTCGAGAAATTTCAGTCATCTCGGGATTGGAAGTAGTAGAAGAAACATTGACTCTCGGGTTAGATCTTGAGGATGCGGATGAATCCCAATTCTTGTGGTGAGTAGTCATGTTTTCAATCAACTCTCTACACTCCTCCGGTCTCCTTTTCATAAAAGTACCACCGGCGGCGGCGTTGATCGTGTCACGATCATGAAAAGTGAGACGATTGTAGAAAGTATCAATGAGAGTGACGGGGAGCATGTTGTGATTTGGACAGCGGTCGATCAAATCATTGTATCGTTCCAAGCATCAAAGAGCGATTCATCATTGTCTTGCATGAATCCACTAATTTGGTTACGAAGGCTCGTGACCATGGATGGTGGGAAGTAGCGCGACAAAAAGCGTTGAGTCATGTCGTCCCAAGAATGAATAGAGTTCTTTGGGAGACGGTCAAACCATTTTTCAGCATGGTGAGAAAGCGAGTGGTGAAAGAGTTGAAGGCGAAGGTCATCCATAGAAACACCGGGGGACTTCATTCTTTGGGTGATGGTAATGAATTTGTCGAGGTGTTTGTTGTCATCATCATCCGGAATTCCGTGAAATGGGTTAGTTTTCACTTGTTGGATCATGTGATGCTTCAACGAAAACTCCTGAGCCGTGACACTCATCGGCGCAATCGGGCCTCCACGTCCATTCATGGTGGGTTGACATAGCTCCTCCATGGTTCGTAGGTCAGGTAAGGGTGGATTATTCGTGTCTTGGTGGGTGGATTATTATTCTTGTTGTTTGGGAGGGGTGGATTATTATTGTTGTTGTTGTGTACACCGGCCATGTCTAAATCTTCGAGAGTCTCGGGCTCTGAATAAGACGTTGATCGAGTACGCATACACTAAAAATAAAATGCAAGAGAAAATATTTTTGGTTTTTATAGGTTTTTTAATGTTTTTGTATTTTTGAAAATTTTAGATTTTTATGGGTTTTTTGAAAATTTTTGTGCTTGAAAATAACGTTCCCGAAAGAACGGATCCCAAAATCCAATTTTTCTCACAAGAAACTGTTGATCTTAACGAGAAGAGCCGGCAGCGGCGCCATTTTAATAACTGATTTTTGGTTGGTTAATAAAAAGGTTTTCTTGCAAGATCTTTCTTTGCGTTGCTCGTACCCAATTGATATATGTCGTTGTTTCGTTCTCGGTATCTTCTCGAATCGATCATGGTCAAAAGTGGAATCGTTGTAATTGGTGACTAAAAAAAGGGGGAGCTTTGGTCTAAATCTACTAAAATGATAAGTGCTAGAAGTAATAAAATTAAACTAAAGATAATAACTGAGAATAAAACTAGAATTTAAATGAAACAGTAAGTACCTCAACGTGGAGAAAACAACTTATTCGGAACATTTCTTCTCATGCAGAATAAAGCTGGAAAAATCCATTTGGAATAAACGCTTATCCGGAATGTCTGCTCTACTCGGAATGTTTTAGTCTATCCGGAACATTTGTGCTATTCGGAATAATCATGGCCATGCGGAATATTATGCTATGCGGAATAACAAGCTATGCGGAATAATTGCCCTATGAGGAATAATAACCCTATGCGGAATAGTAGTCTACCCGGAATATTTGGTTTATACGGAATAATGAGGTTATGAGGAATAAAATGGCCTATGCGGAATAATGGCTCCTACTCGGAATATTAACTCTACTCGGAATAAAATGTGCTTATGCGGAATGACCAACCTATTCGGAATATATACTCTACTCGGAATGTTTTTAGAAGAAAAACTCTATTCGGAATATAGGCCCTACTCGGAATAATTGGATATTCCGAGTAAACAACAAAATCACTACCTTGATCCGGAATATTTGATATTCCGAACCAACAGTAAAACTACAAATACCCTTATCCGGAATCTGGGCAAAATGATGGTGCGAAGAACAGGGGAACGACTGAAACGCAGATTTAACACAAAATTTCACCAAGTTTTTAATCAAAACTTAAACCAATTTCACCACTAATCATTTACCTAAGATAAACATTAATCCAAAACAACAAAAACGCAAAACCCACATGTTTTTGATGATCAAACCAATAAAAATGAAACTTAAGAACTTAGAATCACCAAGAGATGAAGAACAGGATGATGGAAAGATTAAAAGTAAACTTGTACTAATGATTTAAGATTCAACAAACAAAATGAAAAATTAAACTTACAAGATTCAAGAAGAAATCAAAGAAAAATGAAAACCACTCCTTAAGGGAGATGGTTCTTCCTACGAACTAGGAAAAGTGTAACAGAAAGAAAGACTAGTAAAAATTTGTGAATGGGAGGAGTATTTATAGGCTTCTCCCTTGGTTGGTGAGTGGGCTTTCTCCCTTTCATTTTGTCTTCTCGTCTTTTCAGAAAAGTTGACGTTTTCGATTTCGATTCGGGATTTGTCGGCGAATAGATTCAACTCGTCTTTTAATTTCTTCATTTAATAGATTTGAGTTTCTTCGACATGTGTAAATTTTCCATCTTTGGTCCTTTTCTTCGATAAATCTTCAAATAGGCCCATTGACTTCAAATCTTTTGCATCTCTTGGACTATAGACTTCGTCTTTTCGTCTTTTTCCTCGATAAAACCCGTGCAATCCCATGTTTTCTTCAATATTTATCCGGTTGGCTCTGAAAACACAACAAACACATAAACCACGCATAATTCCAAACAAATGACATTAAATACGCGTTTTGGCCTTGTTTTAGCAAGAAATAAGTGGTAAAAGGATGGGTGTTTTCACACCTATCAATCGGCTATTTCTAAAATGTTCGGCAATTTATTTTGCAAAGTCATTATTAAGGAACACATCATAATTGATTCTTTATCCTTTCTATATAATGTGTCAGTATCTACATTCACTTTCTCCTGATGAAATAATTATCATAACCGCAGTTTACTCAGAAATTCTTTCTTCATATTTTCTAAGTTTTAGTTTTGTCTCAACTATCATTTTTATTAGTTTTAGGATTAAGTCCATATATTACCAATGTACTCTCTATCTTTTACACATCTAGGTAACCAAATCAATATATTACTGATATGATCATTAAAACCGGTTAACTTTTTAAAATATAGGTAAGATTACCTGCTGATTTTCCACCTGGATAAATAATTAAGTTTAATATTCCATGTGGACATTTTTTTCTTTTGACAGATTTCCACATGGTCTCCATTTATTTCTCTTGAAATCACTGAAGCAAATACACTAGTACTGCAAATCAAGAACACCAAACAATCAAGAACATCTTAAAACTAAAAATCACTATGAATCTAAAACACCAGAAATTAAGAACATTATAAAAATCAAAACACCTGCTACGGAAATATCATACAAATCCAGAATATCATAAAAATCAAGAACACTAAAAATAAACAACACTACAAATCAAGAACACTATATTAATTCAATCAAATCCCAATTACAAACATGCACCTTCACCCAGATCTAAAACCCGTTGGACTAAATACATCTCCTATAAATAGTTGGACTTTCTACGAACATTAACTTTTTTCGTCACTCCCAACAGCTCATCACCCAGATCTTTGTCCGTTGGTGGTTGAGTTTTTGGTGGATGTGGGTTACGGTTTACTGGTGGTTGAGGTGATGTTGTTGGAAGGTGTTAACAAAATAAAGAAATTCATATCTGAGTAAGATCTGTGAATAAATTTTATAATTAGTTACTATATTGTTAAAGTAATTGGTGAAGAAGAAGTTTTAAATGAAGAAGATGAGTTTTAGATGAAGAAGATGAAATTTAGGTAGAGGAAAAAAAATAGTATTGTACAAAAGTAGGTGAAGGATATGAGATTGACAGGTTGGAGAATTGGTTTAACTTAAGTGACAGACAACATATTAGGTGGTATATCCATGTATGTAAACAAAATAATTAATGACGTGTAGGTCATTTTTGGGTTGTAACTGACACATAACCAGTTATCATACCTATATTTTAAAAAATAAACAGTTGAATGACTATATATATAATATATGGAATTGGTTACCTAGATGTGTAAAAAATGTGAAGTATGTTACTAATATATGGACTTAACCCTTAGTTTTACTCAATCCGACGTCTAAAGCGTCGATAGTTATTACAAGTAATTAAATAATAAATATTTAATTTTTTTATGAAACGTAAACGTAAAAAGTTTTAAGTTTCTCAGTTCGTCCAATTATAGGAAAATGTTCAAAAGAATAAATTTGAATTTAATTAACACGATTTTTGTTGATTTACTGAAAATAATTAGTGAGATTCGTAAATGTTCGAAAAATCTTTGTTTATACTTTGGTCACAATTTTCTTAGTTGACAAGCAAAAATTGTCGTTTTAAATTTCAAGTCATGGTTTCCTAAATCCCTCTTAGGTTGTCTTGAGGCATACACAAACATTTACCCCTAAACAGGAGTTTAGTTAAATGTTCTGGGTATAAGGGAATAATCCCTCAAAAGTTCTTTTTGATAAAACATTTGTCAAAACATATTTGCATTTTCTTTTTGATAAAACCCAAAGTCTCAAATGGCTCAAATTTTTAAAGAGTCAATATAGATTCCATTATCTATTAATCACACGGTCAAATTATGTAAAGAATTAAGTCTTAAATCACATATTAATTATTCAAGGTACAGGTTTTCATTGTTCGGCCAATTTAGGGCAGTCTATAACTAATTATTAACTCATTCTTATTCTTATAAACAAACAGATGGTCCTTAATGATCACAAGCATGAATTTATCAAATTACAGCCTACACACGTGATTCACCAAATTTATGGATGCTACATGTGTATTAGTCAATCCAAACGACATCACGTGAAACTCATAATGTTCATTACAAGTTCTGGATGTAGTAATTGGAATAGATAATTTTTTTCGCGGACGCGAAGTTGATGATAACCATGTTGTGGATCAAATCTTTAGAACATACGCTAGAACCTTGTAAATGATCGAACAAATCTATCATCTTGGGTAGTGGATATAGATTTTTAATCGTCAAGTTACCTAGTTCCGGATAATCAATAAATATAAGAAATAATAACACCACAGCTCTTCATTATGACGAGCTTGGTAAAATAAAAGCTTTTTCCTACAACTCTCTCAGTTGTACGATAATTCTTTTAATTCAGATGGTGCTGAAGTAAAGTGCATATGCTACAGGTACAGTACCGGTGAATATAATCAATACCAAATTCAACTTGCCTTAATGGCGAAAGTCTAGGCAATTCACCAGCAAATACCTCCTAAAGTTTCAGATAACATAAACATCTTTTAATAAATTCGTATTAAGTTCCTTCTAGATTATAATATCTATGAATAATTCACAACCATTCATGGTATAATTTCAAGTCTAAATGCAGGATATGGTCATCCATCAAGAATTATTTAGATCATCTTTGATAATCAACATCTTATCATTTAGGGGAATTCTACTTGAGTTCCCATCAGTTAAGACAATGTCTTCACGTCATAATCAATCAATCCATTCTACTGGCACTATCAACTTTCTAGTTTCATTACCGTCGATAAGATGTGAACTTCTCAAAAGACTAATAATAACTCATAATCCTTCACAAATTTAAGGATATCAGGAGACATAACTAACCTTAAAAGAGTAAGGTTAACGCATAATCTATGCGAGAGAATTTCAAATCAGATACAGACGAAAACATTTAACGAATATGAATATATCCCATGTTTTCATAATTTGAGTACGCATTCGAAAGCTCCTCGGATCGTTACCCAGGTCATTCAAATGAAATCAAATCAAAAGAAATGATAGGAACGTCGATACATCCAGTCGGGTATCAACACTTGATAATCAGATACTTTTCCTAAGAATCTCACTACGGGAGAATTGGACAAGAAGGGAATATCAATTGTCAAATAAGAAAAATTCCACAGATGAGTAAATTCGGCTCAGAAGAATAAATAGTACGGGCACATATGTAGGTGTCTCTAACAATATGTCCCTATTATTCACTTCTTGCATATCTCGTAAAATTTAATCTTTCACAATCTTCAAAGAAAATTTAGTGTTTATTAATAATTTCATGGTGACTACTAATCAGCCTTGCATGGTCCATTCCAAATTGTATGTAGGCGCGCAACTATATACAATTTTAGGATTAACGATGCAATACTCAGTTCGTCAAAATTTTATCATCATGTTTATAATAAAAACATTTTCATGCTTAATTCTTAAATAAGAATCAAAAATAAATTTACAAAGATTTTCTTTGTTATGAAAACAATTATGTTTTCCAAGGTATTTCATAAACAACTTTATTTCAATAATGATAATAAGTCTCACTTTATTTAATCCATATAGTGATGAAAATTCAATTTTCTCAAAGGATACTATTTTATCTTATAAAAACAATGAGTGATCTACAAAAGAGTGATGAAAAGTTGTTCACCAAGAACTAACCATAATATAATGGAAATGAGCTCAGCCAATTAATCATGAGGTTCATGACCTCGATGGCACTCAGGAATACAAAGAGAATAATCCACAACGTAACTCAAATCAAGATGAGTACTTGTTCAATGGTGGCATCACTAATGCGAACATTAGGATGAAGCAATAAAAGATAGATAACATCAATACATGTAGAATTTAGCAATCAAAGGTAGTCTTTTTATTAATCACAAACAAGTCAAAATTGTACCGTAACACATTACATGTCACTATGTCATACAATTCCAAGAGCTCATCCTACCAACTGATGTCTCAGTTAAGTTAGGGATTTTTAAAAGATATCACAATGAATGCTAATCTACGAAACTCATTAGGTGTTCCACATGTCCCGAAATATCCATCGCTCCCAATTCAGAAGAAGATTTCTTCAATTTATTTATTGGACACTGGGCATCCTCATCATTGGACAATGGCCTAGGAACAACCCTTAACACGAACTAACAATCATTTAAAACCTTATAATTCAATCACAGAACTTAACGACTTCCTCTTAACAATTTCTCATTCCATACAAGTTAAATTTTACTTTATTCAAGTTTTAATCAACTTATACTCAATGCTATATCCTACCTCATTCTTCAATACTTTCAACCTTATTTTTAGACCTTAATATGGCAATAAAATCTCAATATGATCAATACTTAATTTCCAAATCTATAGCTCTTTCAACAATAGTTATCGAATGAGTCACTAGTATGAAATGACTCGTTCAGTCAATTAGTCTTCTCGGAAAGGTACTAGTGGCATGAGGCTTTTGGGTAATGGTTCCAATGACAGCCTCAAGTGCAACATTCACCCTTCCGATTTCAAATTTAAGAATTGGGTGACAACGAATCAGATGACACCTTTCCAGGTGGTAACATTTTGTCAAACTCCACTCTATAAGGAAAGATTTTCATGACATTGATATCAGTTTTAATCTCGCCAATTCTTCTTTAATATCACAATCAACTAATATCAACATTTCTACGAATATCAACCATTTGTTGGGATCATAAATATCCACAACTTGGTTTAGATCTAGGATGGCTAGAATTCCTACGAGAATAGCTTCGATTAATTTACTAGGGGATTTAGGGTTCCTTGTGACAATCTACGTCGTATAAATACCTCGTATAAATATCAAAATAATCATCAAACAATCATGTAATAAAATTACATCCTATATATATAATCCAAGTGATATATATATTAAAATGACACTTCTCAGTCTTGCCTTGTCGGTAACTCGGGAATTCTTCGGCACCGTTATAGTCAAAAGATTTTTAGACATTTTTAGAAAAATTTTTATAGTTAAAATATTTTGAAATGTTTTGTTTAAAACCTTGGTTTTAAAAATCTTTCGTTCTCTATAACGAGAGCTCTGGTACCAAACTGTAACACCCCCAAATTTACACAATTTAATACAGCGGAAGACTCGTTGGTGTTACGGGATAGCACATTACTCACATCATAGACAACGCATAAAAATCGCGTCGTTTAATAATAAAACATTTCCATTCATAAATATCAAATTTACATAGGTCCCAAGTCATTGTATTTCATACAGGTTTTACAAAGCATTTGAATGGAAATTATTATTTAAGTGCGGGCCATGAATTCTTATCAAAACCTTTAATATATCATTGGTATATGATTAATACCAAAAATCATTTTGTACAAATCTTTCTAGTAGGCCATAAAATAGGCCAAAGTCATTTTATACAAATCCTTATCAAAAATCATAATATAGGCGTTTGCCTTCAAAATCATTATACGAACCATTGTCGTAAAAACATCATACAATACGTTTATAACGTTGTATAGAGTTAAATAAAAACCGTTATATGAATATGGTTATGTAAAACCAAAACACGAACATAAAATCAATAATAAGACCCTGCATTGCTAGTCAGGCAATATATCGTAATTCAGTACGTATAGCAATATTTCGTTATTTGGATTATTATAAGCCGCATGAAATTGTTACCTTACTACAACAAAAAACGGGTAGCTAACCCGAAACTCATTTGCCCATCTAAATTAGCGTGTCGTCACAATATCACGCTATGGAAATCTTCTCATACATAAATTCGCTTACCAATCAATGTGGCACGACGGGGATCAACCGTCAAGGCGCGAACTGGGGTGATCGTCCCCAAATAGTACTATTATATGCATAAGCGTATACCAAATCCCGGTAGTTCACAATTCATGCTAATGGGACTTTTAGTGACATAACCTAACTTTAATAATCCATTTTATCTCATACATCGGGTCATATAATCATTCATCGGGTCATACAATCATTCGGGTCCAAATCAATAATCAAACAATCGGGACAAATGGTGTCTTATTTTATCAAAACTAACATGTTATCCCCCTCGCGGGTTTATAAAACATTTCATAAAAACATTTGAAAGAGTGCGAGGCTATGAACTCACGTTGATGTGGGAAGGCGGTTATCGGCGATTTGGATGAACGGTACGTGCTTCAATCACGGAAACCTAGACAAATAATACTCGTCTTAGACTTTTGTCCAATGACTTTATCAAAATAACAATTATATATATATATATATGATGACTTTATACATATTATGATGATCAAGTAGGTTTATATATTCTCATTCACTCATTTTTGTGTTATGTATTGACAACTTTTATATTAGTTTACTAGTTTTACCTATTTACATGTTTTAGGTCCAATAAGCCTTTTATAAGTCCATTAACTTGTATTAATCCATTTTATACTTTTGTTATCAGTATTATACTTTATATGTTGGGCCCAAGTGGGTTAAGCCCAATAAGTAATTTTATAAGTGTTTTACTAACTAGTCGGGTTTATAGTCCAATAAGGCTACTTTGGCCCGTTAATGTCTATATGTTGTAAAGTTCGGGTTTTATCGGTTTTTACTTGTTATATAAGTTCATATATCAGTATGTGAGTTTATAAAAGTTTATATTAGACGGGTACGGCCGTCTAAGTTTTATTTGACAAAAACGTTAATCTTTCGGTTTTAGCCGAAAAGACGTAAAACTTAGTATATAGTTTTTTAACTTATAAAACTTACCAAACTACCATTTTTATATAATGTCCATTTATTTATCCTTATGCATATTTATATAAATTAAATATATAAGTTAGTGGGTTTTAATTTCACATTTTATACTATATTATTTGAGTGCTTATATAATATTATTAAACTTTAATTTCACAAAATCTGATTTTTAGTTTCACTTTCACCATTTTGATCATATCTTGAGTTATATAAGGAGATAGAAGCTCATTTTTGGATGAAATAAACTTCATATTATGTGCTACAAATAAGTTAGATATAGCTACTGCTCAATTCATGTCTAAGTATCCTTAACAGTCCCTACAAAACAGACTATTCAGAATGGTATACAAATTTTGTTTTGACCATATCTCACTCATTTTGATTATTTCCATTGCATGGCCAACTATCACATGTGTATGACATCTAATAATTACTGTAAATTGATTCCACCATGCTATTTTATTAGTTTAACATTTGGTTACTTACTGTTTTTATACAGCCATCACATTAAGCAAGATTTTAACCATTTTACATGTGGTTTTCCATCTTTTTACCCATGTTTATCAAATCTATCAATACCAAATCCCCACATAATATTTTTAATCATCATTCATCATCATATACATATACATAAATAAATAAAATACAAGATTTCATATTAAAAATAACAAGAGGATAGAAAGAAATAATCTCTATACCACTAAAGTGATGAAATGATGACTTTTTGGATGAACAAGACTTGGTTTAAGGTAACCAATTTTATGAGATATCAACACCACTTCTAGGATCACCAAGTATTTGTAGACTCCTCCAAAAATCATCCATTTATCTCCATATAAACTCCTTTTTAGTTGTTAAAATCACCTCCAATTTTCATAACTTCAATGTGTTTTCATCATATATAAATTATACATATGATTTATGGTTGAATTTTTTATCTAATGGGGTGTTTTTGGGTGATATGGGACGTTCATAGGGATAGAGGAAGAGAGAAAATGTGTGAGTTGCATGAGAGAAATGGAGGAACTAGTTTAGTGTTGGTGGTTTTTGTGAAAGATGGTTTTGATGTGTAAACTAGGACAAGTGTCCTAGTTTATACTATAAACTTTCCACATCTTTGATGTGGTGGTGGTGTGTTGGTCATCCCATAGTGGGGTGAGGCAAGTGTAAACTTGTCTCATCCCACTAATTTACGGGTATTCTTCTATTCTAGTTTCCTCGATTTGCGTGCCCTCAGATCGTTTTACGAAAAACGTTTTTATAAATTATGAATCAACGGAACAAAACGAATCTAATCAAAATTGTCTCATCAAAAACGGAGTTCAAAAACGTAAATACGTAATCCTAAGGTTTCCGGTTTGGTCGTGAAGGACGTTAAATTATAATCGTAAGTCCTAATCTCTTCTCGTAAATTTGTGAGTTTATGAAACAACACAAATTTAAAATCTCAAAATAATATTCACGGATAAATTTATTTTCTGAAATGTCGGACTGTCACCAAAGACGGTGTATGTAAACGTAAGCACGTAACGTAGAATCCTCCGGTTTATACGTAGTCGATGCTACTTCAAGACGTAAATCCAAATTTCTTCCCAAAAATAAGTGAGTTCATAATATAACATTAACATAATATTTTTAAATAATATTTGAGAATAAAATATAAACCATAAATTGACGGATTGTCACATTTGAAACAAGATGTAACATAAGATTTTTTTTAATCAACACTTATTTATTTCAAATTCTAAAAGACTTTCTTTAAAATAAAGCGAAATAAAATTTATTTCTACTTAAATAGTTTATATAAGTGAGCTTAATCAATATACGCCATTTATAATTATTTATGCAAGACTAAACAAAGTTCATGAAAATGTCACATACATTTATTTCTTTTCATTTAAAAAGGATTACGTTAATTACTAAGAGGATTCTTTAGTTTTTTTTTTAAAAACAACTAGTATAAAACTGTTTTGGTCATAACTTGTTCGTTTTTAAAGCTTTTTGGGTGATTCAAAAGCCTAAAATTATGTACTCGGAATGTACTTTTCAAATATTTGGTATGTATAGTCATGGGGTGTCAGTAGCTTGATCGAAATTTTGGTACAAGTGACGGGTTCAAGGTTGAGTTTTGAATAGTAGTTTTTTATGATTTGGGATGCACGGGATACCTAGTATTTGAGTTGAGTTTTGAGATCGTCTATAAGGTTGTTTGTAGATTGTTTGAGTCACATAGATGTGGTGAGGAAAGAAAAAAAATATTCTTTTGGAAAAGTCGATCTTGTGCACGGTTTAAATAATATGTCGCGGGGCATAAGATGTTTTGGTTGTCATTAAGTGTTTCTTGGATCATTTTTCATTGTCATGAGTCATTTGAATTGGTACATGTTTGAGTTTTCGTAGTTTGGTCTGTTTTAACTCGAGCACGTGAAATGTCGTTAGTTATCCGTGGGTTTGATTCGTTGATCGTATCTAGTGGATTCAGGATGTAGTTTTGGGTTCGTATTGATTGGGAGTGTTGAGGTAGACATATGAAAGACTTGGTCACGCCTACACGATAAAGTAGGTGGCCCTAAGAGAATGGTCGGAATGCCCTTAGTGGGGATGAAAGAGTTAAAAGTTCGTAGACGAACTAATGTGGTCATGAGGTCTCTTAGGAGTGCCAAGGGAGATGAATAGAGATTTGAATAATGTATGGATATTGGCACAAGTAACGTGCCATAGAGAGTGTTGGAAGGGGATATAATACCTCAAAGGTATTTATGATTGTTCGTAAGGCATGTAAGTTTTCCGAAAATTTCCTGAAATTTAGTAGGTTTGCCTATTATTGTGAGGTAGAACCATAAATAGAGCAAGTAGGAGAAGTGAGAGGAGTTATAGTTAGTGCCTTTCCAAGGAAATTGTTGATGGAATGATTTTAAGAGCAAGAGTTGTTGAAATTGCAACGGATGCAAGGTAAAATTTGAGTTGCTTAGTAGTAGATTGGCTGTGAAAAGTGGTTGAGTGGTCTGATAAGAGGAAGTATTGGTCTTTTAGAATACGTGTAGATTTTTTCGAGTAGAACGAGGTAGAAATTTATTCGTATTGATTCTAAGAGAGGGTGCAAGGAGGACGTAGTTGAAACTGCTAAGGATGTTGTATAAACGCTTTGGGTTTATGGTTATGATTTTGGCTTCGCCGAGGAGCTAGCAGTTTTCATGGAGTCAATGAACCGGGGGTGCATGACAATATATAAACGAGTTGTCATCGGGAGCATCGACGAAATCTTGATCTACTCAAATCTAAGAAGGAGAGTGAGGCGAATTATGAGTTGTTTTTGGAGTTGTTTGGAAAGGGAATTATACGTGAGATTTTCAAGTGTGAGTTTTAGGATTAAGGTGGCCAGGACGAGTAGTCAGAGATGATGGCATATCGTGGAACCAGCAAGGGGAAAAGTGAAGAAGGGTGAGGAAGCGTTTTAGAGGCTGAAGAGGTGGATTGGATAATGAGCAGATCTTGGAATTATCGGAAGGACTGGATGAATTCGCGAAGCATGACGATACGTGAGCAAGGATTTGGATGTATACGAGAACGACAAAGAAAGACGGTTGTTTATACGTTGTGGGAACTAAAGATTTGGAAGAACTAGATAGACTTAGTTAGTGGAGTTGGATTGTTATATCTGCCTAGAATGCTAGAGGCATTTGGGGTACGAGACGTAGAGAATGATCTATACAGATCATGAACGTCTCCAACACATATTTAATCATCTTGATTGAACATTTGGAAAAGGTGATGGGTGGAGTTAAGTGATGAAAGAAAATTGCAAGGCCAAGTACCATCTGGGAAAGGCAAGCATGGTTGATGAGACATGGAATAAGAAGAATGAAGTGAAGCTAAGACGAACTTGAACTATATGGATGACGTATTAGGGTGGTTTGGATGAAGGATGTAGGTTGCACGACTAGAGTTGTCTAAAGCAGAGAACGCGTCAACATGTATGTCACGCGGCTTGGACAATCATATGGAGAAAAGGGACGTAGACTATACTTCCTACATAGTTAGGAGTAGCTTAGAAAGGGCGATGTAAGGACGAAGTTGGTGAAAGGGATACATAATGGGGTGGAGGAATAAGTACGACGAGAGTTGGGTGATAGTCGATAGACTGACTAATTCATCTCATATTTCAAGAGGAATGAGAAGTCACGTAGTTGAGAAGTTGGAAGGATTGCGTACGGATGTGATGGAATAGAGGGTTTTGCGTAAAAGTTAGCCTAATATGTATGGAATGCCTTATGAAGGATTATGGAAAGGGAAGAAACGATGGGAAGCAAGCGTAGTATACCGTTGATAGCCTAATGTTTGGTATGGGCATACTATAGGGGTAATTGAGAAAGACGCCTAGAGCATTGGCGTGAGATTTGGAGATAGCTGGAGAACGCATTATATTAGGAAGAATTCTCCTACAAAGAGAGAGTCACCGGTGAGAGGGGCATATTCCCCATTGATGAGGATGTAAGGAATAAAGGAGGAAACACCTAAATTATAGGCTGAAGACGGGATATAAGATGGTATGGAAATTAAGATTGTGGAGAGACAAGCGAAAAGTTGTATGGAGGAAGAATGATTCGAGGGAGCAAGAGGTTAGTAGTCACGAACAATGGAACGTCCACCTAGAGAAAAGGTGTAACACATGTTAGTATGAAGGATGGTTAGTTACTTGGTGCCGATCATGGGAAAGCAAGGATGAGGTGGTGGTTATGACATGTTTCTTGTGAATATTATGGGAAGCTTTTGGTTATGCAATCCTGCATATACCATTGGATGTGTTTAAGGTTGGGAGAACTTCCGAATGATGGAAAATCCGTAGAGGATAGAAGCCGTTAGGTATGGTGATAGGAATTGTAGTAGAAACTGCTTGAGTTAATTCATAGGAGATGAGGTGGATCACCGTTACAGTAGGATGAAGTAAGAAGCGGCCAACGTATTGGTTCGGAGGTGGATCGGAAAACTATGGAGGTGGTGGCAGTGACTAAGTAGAGGTTGAAAATAGCAAAGAACCGACAAGAGAGCTATGCGGACAAGAGGCGTAAGCCGTTGAGATTTGAGATAAAGTTATGCTAAAGGTTTCACCATGGAAAGGGGTGATGCGGTTTGGAAAGAAAAGGGAAGTTAGCACCTAGATTTGTGGGTCCATTTGAAATCCTTGAAAGGATTGGGCTAGTGGCGTATAGGTTGAGTGAAATGTATATAGTTGAAGTTCGTTTTCTCAGTTCTTAACAAATTGAAAGTCCTAACAAGATCGAGTTTATAATTGTTTTTGGTTGGTAAAGGTATTGGGATATTCTACGTCTAATTCAAACAACTCCTTGCTAAAATGAAAAATACAATTCTACTTATACGTAAAACAAGTTGCACAAACCAAATTTTTATTCAATTAAAATCACAAATGTAAATTCTATAAAATGAAAGGACTGAAAATATAAATTCTATGAAAATTAAATGCCAAAAATACAAAGTCTAAAAGTCTAAGGACTATTTATGTAAAAACAGTTAACAAAAATGTGAAAATGTAACTAACTAAGTACCTAACTTAAACTACTTTTGAAAACTAACTAACCAATTTTAACAAACTCCAAAACTAAAAGGACTTATACTTTGCAAAACCTAATTAAGTGGGAATTTAGCCTGAAATGAACACTGTTTAACAATCAAGGGACCAAACTACAATATTCAACTCAATTTTACCAAAAACGGGCTACAGAACAAAATAAGCTCGTATAAGCTCATTTCTTAACCAAATAAGCTCAAACAAGTTTTAAAAGACTTAAAATTGAAATTTAGCTAGACCAGTAACAGGAAATAAGCTGAAACTCCCTAAAACTCTTATAAGTTATTTCTAATAAGCACAAAATAAGCTACCCAATAAGCTAAACGTCCACAACTTGATTTTAATGTAAAAACCTGTTAATCAGATCAAAAGAAGAAGGGGAAGTCTTGTCTTATCAAATATGATCCATTAATAAGCTCAGAAAATGAAAATAAGCTAAAATGAGCTTATGTTGACTTTTGTTGACCAAAAATCCAAAAAGTTGAAAAGTTCAAATCTTAACCAGGAACACTTTTTTAAAGTGATTTGTGAAAGAAAATGGCTAAGTTTCTGAAGTGGATAAGCTAGAATGAGAAATCAGAATGGCTATTTATCACATGAAATTGCATTTGCTCAAAGGTTGAATCAAGTGCTTATTTCTAGCTTATCTTTGAATACTGTATAATTTCCAGCTACACTCTAATACTCTAGATGTTGTGTGATGAATAGAAAGTGGTTTCAAGCAAATCCATCAAGAAACAAAGACATGGCAATGAATTGAAAATCAAGACTTTCTGAAGTCAAGTTTACTCAAAGCTGACCCAAACTTTTTAGAAAACCAATTGCCTGTTTGACTACAAACTTGACCTGAAAACTTTGTAAACTAGATAGCCTTGACTTACTGAATGGACTAGAACCATAATTGACCAACTACAATCACTTGAACACATATGAATTCCTATTCCCAAACACAAGTTTAACTGAATTGATTGAACTTTTGTAAAGGATATTTGAGTTTAAAGATGAAATGATTAAAGACAGATATCAAACCAAGTGTAATGACTGAAATGTAATGAAAAAGAACTAAATTCAAGATATGAAACAGTTTAAAACTCTTAATGAACTAATGAGCTATATTGACTGATTTTAAGCATCTAGTAATGAGAATTAAGCTACTGAATAAGTACTAGACTACAAATGAGCTACTCAAACATCAACATCTACTCAGTAACACACTTGATCATGCATTAAAACACGATTACACAAGGAATTTAGCATGCCAGCAACAATTGAGAGGAATTTAAATGCAGAAAACCAAAACCTTTTAGCTTAGGCCTCCTTTGGGGAGTAGAGTAGTGCTGAGCTATCTAGCTAGTGCTAAACCACCACCTTAGCACTAGTTACTACCAATCTACAATCAATCAACAGCTAATTTCCATTTTTGAACTCAAAACCTTCAAAAATCTACCAAATTCTTCAAGTAGAATGATCAGAACAATGTATGCAGCTACTAGATGAAATGAACGGCAACAATCTTCAACAAGGCTTCTAATGATCAAGTATGATCACTAGAAACAAGCAGTAACAATGGCGTGTGAATAGTAATGAAGAACAATAGAGAATTTGAGGGAAATTTGAATTTTTATTGAATTAATAGGAAAGGTAGTTACAAGGTTGGTTACAACTAACAAACAGACTCTCAAGAGGTTGCCAGGCTCTTGAGAGTTGTTATCTACTAACTTGCTAACAAAATGATAGAGAGAGAAAAATTATAGTGTGTGTGTTTTCACACTAGCTAACTATGTACAAATGACAGACTGCTACCCTATTTATAGAATGAGAAAGTGAAGTTGTTGGGGAGAGTGACGTGTCCAATCCAATCAATGAGCTCCACGTGTCCCAATTCTGCTAATTGAATTTTGCAAGTGAAGAACTTAATTGGGTATTTTTGATTGAGTTGTTTTCATGTTAATTGGATAGTTGGGATGAATTCGTCTTTGGATTTTGAACACTTTTCATGTTTATAACTTCTTCTGAAATGCACTCTAACTCAATCCCGTTTCTGGCAATTTGTTTGGAGAAGAAGGCCACGTGGCAAGTTCTTATTGGGTAAGAAATAATCACGTGGATCATTATCCAAATTGGTGAAATATGATTAGCTGATAAGAGAAGTGGTGGATCACACTATTGTGATTGGGTATTAAAAGAAGGCGGCTGTGAGTGGGGTTATGTGGCAATCCTTGTCACTTAATTCCTTGCTTCCCATTGGCTTAAACCATCTCACACGGATCAAGCACAAATATCTTTCCAAAATTGACAGAAATGGTCCTTGTACTTGTCAGTTTGATATTTTGAGCTAGAATCTTTATTTCTTTGACAATTTCAGTCCTTCCACTTGCATTTTTGAACATTTAAGCCCTTTGACTTGGTTGACTTCATTATTGACCATGTTTGACTTTGATCTTGACTTTGACAAATTTACACTTTTGATCCTTTAACTTTGGCAGATTGTCAAGATAGGTCCTTTGTCTTCAAATAACTTGTCACTTTTGATCCTTCTTTGTCTTTTCATTCAAATTAGCTTGATTTTCTCCTTGTTTGCTTGAAAATGCATCCTTCTTACCTATTTGTACACAAACATAGAACATACCACATAATACTGCTTTTATAGCACAAAAGTTAGGTATTTGCTATGTGTTTTAGGGTGATTTGTTGATTAATTGATATGAGTTTTTGCTCATATCAAATCCCCTACACTTGAACATTTTCATGTCCTCATGCAATGCTATATTTTAAAAGCACAAATTTACATTCTCCTCATAATTAATCCACCTTGGCCATTATGGAATGCATCTACACTACTCTACACTATATGATGCATGATTTTGATTTTTAACAATGCAATGCACAAGAAACAATTCTATTTATATCTTTTTGGATTTTCTTCAAATGGTTTGATGGAAATAACTCATAAAGAATTCAATGACTTTGATTAGGGCTTGGGTACCATGGACACTTATCACCCTCAAGTTTCGCTTTCCCCATACCAAGCATAAAAATGGGATCATTGTATTCACAAGTAAAAAGTGCATCAACTTATTCATGACAATTAAATGTGGAACCGGTTATTAATTGAGAAAATTGCTTGTGGGCAAATTTGTCATTATTTCAAGTGTGAAGTATAATAAATGCAAAATCCAAAAATAAGGAAGCACGGTTTTAATCCTAAGTAATCCTCTCATCTATTACTTAAAAAACCACTCACAATTAATATAAGTCCGTTTCATGAGTAATAAGTCATTCGCCTTATGTGTAAAATCCTCATGTCATGCTTTCATAAGTAGCTACACACTCGCTAAGGAAAGAAAAATAAAACTCATGCAATAATTTACATGCGTCGCCTTTTTGAGACTTTGGATCTTCAACCCCGCAACCCGTCAAGGTAATATTGGATTGGAGAAACTATTAAATCTCCGCAACCCGTCAAGGTAATATTGGAATCTAATAGTTACTATAATTAACACTTCACTTCTCCTTTTGGGAGTCTTGTATAATTATTTTTTTTCTTTTCTTTTTTTCTTCTTTTTTCTTTCTAGCCACTCATTTTTTTGTAAGCCGCTCTTATTTTTCTTTATTCCTCACAAAGAAAGTTGAAAAGAATAAAAGGAAAAATACCCGCTAAATATTAAGCATGACATAAGTCTAGTACACATAGAACGTTCTAACTTAGAATCTTAAGACGTACTTATACCAACCATGAATGATTAGACAAAAATGCATAAGAGATTACAAACCAATTAAAACCGTTCTTGATTATTTATTAACATATATACATGCGAAGAAAATAGAGGTTAAGAAGAGAAGGGTTTAGCCACAAGTAATTATCATGAAGTTTATCTAGCCCTTTTATACTTGCTTCAACTCTATCATTTCCTATGCTCCACAAATTTAAAATCTCAAATAATGAGATTGGTGGATGCTTAGCCTAATAGACCAATGAAGGACTACATGGTTATGGATACTAGCTAGAGATTGCTAAGATAAGCAAACTCAGGTTGAGTCAAAATATCCATGGCGGGCCTAATATGTCAAAGAAGTCTAAATTTGTTAAACCATGTTTTTATTATATATTTTTTTTATATATTTTTGATGAAAAATAAAAGAAGAAATGTATACAATGCAAATGTGTTATGCAAATGAAAAATGATAGATGCAAAAACTTATGAATGCATATTTTTGGTGGCCAAAGTAGATCAAAAATTTGAAAAATGTTTGAAAAATTAATTTTCCAATGTTATCATGAAGATCAATGACAAGTTCTAGGTAAGGTCACTTCGATAGAAGACCCCTCCTACACTTAAGCTAAACATTGTCCTCAATGTTTAAGAGCATGGAAGTATAAAAACTTCCCTTACACTTATGACAATGAAAAGACTTTGCTTAACCCAAGTTAAGGAAAGGTCAACTATTGGTGAATTCATGTTTAAGCACAAGGTGTGTATGAAAAATCACAATAGTAACAAAGTGAACCGGATACTAGGGCCTCCTCCATAAGCTCCAAAGCATGAAATGAGTGAGCAACCCTACAAACAACATGAAGACAAAAGAAGGCCTCCCCCTACACTTATCCTCAATTCTATACCCTTATTTCTAACCTACAACACTCTAAACCTAGTTATACGATGCTTGAGTTAAGGAGTCTCTAGCTCGACTCGTCCCTCAATGAATTAATTCATGGGGAAAATGGGGATCTCTTGGACCATTTCAACGGAAATGTCATCCCCAAAATAATGTTTCACACGGTGACCATTCACTTTAAAATTTGGACCATCAGGTTGTGACAACTCAATAGTTCCATATGGAAACACTTGGGCAATAGTGAATGGACCGGACCATCTCGACTTAAGCTTGCCCGCAAAAAGTTTTAACCTTGAGTTAAAGAGGAGAACCGGCTCTCCAACTTTAAACTCACGGTTCTTGATCTTAGCATCATGCAATTTCTAAGTGTAACAAGATCCCCGGCAGCGGCGCCATTTGAAATGTGTATAGTTGAAGTTCGTTTTCTCAGTTCTTAACAAATTGAAAGTCCTAACAAGATCGAGTTTATAATTATTTTTGGTTGGTAAAGGTATTTGGATATTCTAAGTCTAATTCAAACAACTCCTTGCTAAAATAAAAAATACAATTCTACTTATACGTAAAACAAGTTGCACAAACCAAATTTTTATTCAATTAAAATCACAAATGTAAATTCTATAAAATGAAAGGACTGAAAATGTAAATTCTATGAAAATTAAATGCAAAAATACAAAGTCTAAAAGTCTAAGAACTATTTATGTAAAAACAGTTTACAATTTGGACTAAATGTGAAAATGTAACTAACTAAGTACCTAATTTTAACTACTTTTGAAAACTAACTAACCAATTTTAACAAACTTCAAAACTAAAAGGACTTATACTTTGCAAAACCTAATTAGGTGGGAATTTAGCCTGAAATGAACATTGTTTAACAATCAAGGGACCAAACTGCAATATTCAACTCAATTTTACCAAAAACGGGCTAGGGAACAAAATAAGCTCGTATAAGCTCATTTCTTAACCAAATAAGCTCAAACAAGTTTTAAAAGACTTAAAATTGAAATTTAGCTAGACCAGTAACAGGAAATAAGCTGAAACTCCCTAAAACTCTTATAAGCTATTTCTAATAAGCACAAAATAAGCTACCTAATAAGCTAAACGTCCACAACTTGATTTTAATGTAAAAACCTGTTAATCAGCTCAAAAGAAGAAGGGGAAGTATTGTCTTATCAAATATGATCCATTAATAAGCTCAGAAAATGAAAATAAGCTAAATTGAGCTTATGTTGACTTTTGTTGACCAAAAATCCTAAAAGTTGAAAAGTTCAAATCTTAACCAGGAACACTTTTTAAAGTGATTTGTGAAAGAAAATGGCTAAGTTTCTGGAGTGGATAAGCTAGAATGAGAAATCAGAATGCCTATTTATCATAGGGAATTGCATTTGCTCAAAGGTTGAATCAAGTGCTTATTTCTAGCTTATCTCTGAATACTGTATAATTTCCAGCTACACTCTAATACTCTAGATGTTGTGTGATGAATAGAAAGTGGTTTCAAGCAAATCCATCAAGAAACGAAGACATGGCAATGAATTGAAAATCAAGACTTTCTGAAATCAAGTTTACTCAAAGCTGACCTAAACTTTTTAGAAAACCAATTGCCTGTTTGACTACAAACTTGACATGAAAATTTTGTAAACTAGATAGCCTTGACTTACTGAATGAACTAGAACCAGAATTGACCAACTACAATCACTTGAACACATATGAATTCCTATTCCCAAACACAAGTTTAACTGAATTGATTGAACTTTTGTAAAGGAGATTTGAGTTTAAAGCTGAAATGATTAAAGACAGATATCAAACCAAGTGTAATGACTGAAATGTAATGGAAAAGAACTAAATTCAAGCTATGAAACAGTTTAAAACTCTTAATGAACTAATGAGCTAAATTGACTGATTTTAAGTACCTAGTAATGAGAATTAAGCTACTGAATAAGTACTAGACTACAAATGAGCTACTCAAACATCAACATCTACTCAGTAACACACTTGATCATGCATTAAAACAAGATTACACTAGGAATTTAGCATGCCTGCAACAATTGAGAGGAATTTAAATGCAGAAAACCAAAACCTTTTAGCTTAGGCCTCCTTTGGGGAGTAGAGTAGCGCTGAGCTATCTAGCTAGTGCTAAACCACCACCTTAGCACTAATCTCCATTGTTGAACTCAAAACCTTCAAAAATCTACCAAATTCTTCAAGTAGAATGATCAGAACAATGTATGCAGCTACTGGATGAAATGAACAACAACAATCTTCAACAAGGCTTCTATTGATCAAGTATGATCACTAGAAACAAGCAATTAACAACGGCGTGTGAACAGTAATGAAGAACAATAGAGAATTGGAGGGAAATTTGAATTTTTATTGAATTAATAGGAAAGGTAGTTACAAGGTTGGTTACAACTAACTAACAGACTCTCAAGAGGTTATCATACTCTTGAGAGTTGTTATCTACTAACTTCCTAACAAAATGAGAGAGAGAGAAAAATTCTAGTGTGTGTGTTTTCACACTAGCTAACTATGTACAAATGACAGACTGCTACCCTATTTATAGAATGAGAAAGTGAAGTTGTTGGGGAGAGTGACGTGTCCAATCCAATCAATGAGCTCCACGTGTCCCAATTCTGCTAATTGAATTTTGCAGGTGAAGAACTTAATTAGGGATTTTTGATTGAGTTGTTTTTGTGTTAATTGGATAGTTGGGATGAATTCGTCTTTGGATTTTGAACACTTCTCATGTTTATAACTTCTTCTGAAATGCACTTTAACTCAATCCCGTTTCTGGCAATTTGTTTGGAGAAGAAGGCCACATGGCAGGTTCTTATTGGGTAAGAAATAATCACGTGGATCATTATCCAAATTGGTGAAATATGATTGGCTGATAAGAGAAGTGGTGGATCACACTGTTTTGATTGGGTATTAAATGAAGGCGGCTGTGAGTGGGGTTATGTGGCAATCCTTGTCACTTAATTCCTTGCTTCCCATTGGTTTAAACCATCTCACACGGATCAAGCACAAATATCTTTCCAAAATTTACAGAAATGGTCCTTGTACTTGTCAGTTTGATATTTTGAGCTAGAATCTTTTTTTCTTTGACAATTTCAGTCCGTCCACTTGCATTTTTGAACATTTAAGCATTTTGACTTGGTTGACTTCATTATTGACCAAGTTTGA
The DNA here is from genome assembly GCA_025667525.1 of Glebionis coronaria. Taxonomy (NCBI): domain Eukaryota; kingdom Viridiplantae; phylum Streptophyta; class Magnoliopsida; order Asterales; family Asteraceae; genus Glebionis; species Glebionis coronaria. Next base: position 184,213 of record JANFOE010001228.1, read on the forward strand.
CTTTGATCTTGACTTTGACAAATTTACACTTTTGATCCTTTAACTTTGGCAGATTGTCAAGATAGGTCCTTTGTCTTCAAATAACTTGTCACTTTTGATCCTTCTTTGTCTTTTCATCCAAATTAGCTTTATTTTCTCATTGTTTGCTTGAAAATGCATCCTTCTTACCTATTTGTACACAAACATAGAACATATCACATAATACTGCTTTTATAGCACAAAAGTTAGGTATTTGCTATGTGTTTTAGGGTGATTTGTTGATTAATTGATATGAGTTTTTGCTCATATCATTGAGATTACCTGAAGAGTTGAGTAGTGTACATGATGTGTTTCATGTATCAAACTTGAGGAAATTCTTGGCAAGAACTAACTTGCAAGTATTGGTGGACGATATTAGAATAGATGCGAGTCTTCGTTTTATTGAGGAGCCGGTAGAAATTATGAACCGTGAAGTTAAAACATTGAAAAGAAGTAAGATACCGTTAGTTAAGGTTAGGTGGAATTCAAATCGTGGACCGGAGTTCACGTGGGAACGGGAAGTGTTTATGAGGAATAAGTATCCTTAGCGTATTTACATTAGGAGGGAGTGATGTGACAACCGTGGTTTTTAAGTTCGTCACTTGGTCCTATTTTCAGGTTAATTTATGTGTGACTATATGATTAGCGTATTTACATGTTTATTTTTGCGTGAACGAGGTTGGTGTGGATATCGTATATGGATATAAAGTACTCATACGTAAATCGAGGAACGGTTATTTCATGTTCATGAGCTCACAATTAGTGATTATGAAATGAAATGGTGCTATCTTGGTGTTTACGTATACGTATAAGTATTATAGTAAATTGTATTTTTTTTAGGATTTGGGGTTTAGCATTTAGAGGTCTCGGGTAAGGTGTTTAGTCATGTGAGTATTTTTCGGGATAGTTTTAATTCATTTAGGACTTAGTTATAAAGTTTATTTCAAAATTTAATATTTTTTTTAAAACTGTATATTTTACGTTTTTTTCGGTATACGCGTAAAATTGACTAGTTTTATGGTTTTAAGGTTTCGGAGGCTTTAGGAGCTGAAATAAATTAAGGTATTATTAATAACATAATAATAAGTAATAAAAAGAAAAAAAATAAAAAAATAAATGTTAAAGTCGGTTTAGGCCGATTAAAAAGAAAGAAAAGGGAAAAAAAAGGAAAAAAGGGAACCGGGCTTTTGTAATGGGCCAAGGACTTGTTAGGAAATTATATAAAGACTTTTTATTAACTAAAAACACATCATAATCCCCTGGAGATCAAGCTTAAGTCGAAATCAATGGAGTCTATTTAGGGTTCTTCCTTAATTTTTCTTCTTTAAAAAATTCTAAGGTAAAATCTTCAATACACTTTTTAATTAAATTGTTTTTTAATTCTCTTACAATCAATACATGATGGATCTAGGGTTAAGTTAATTATGAATTATGTATTATAATGGTATAAACATGATTAGATTAATTAGATATAATAACTATACATGGTGATGGTAATTAATTAAGCTAATTGTGTTAAATTCGTTTTTAAAAACTGGGCAAAATTTTATGTCACTTGTTTTGATCATATCTAGAGTTCTACAAACCCTTATTTTGCGATCCAAGCATCCCTGAATAGGTATTTGAAGTGGCTTTCAAATGAAAGAAACGAGAACTAAATTGGAGGTATGGAGGTGGGTCAAATACAGGGTAAACAGTCAGAGGTCAAAACAGTTTTGAAATCGGTCGGGTTTAATTTAATGTTTTAAGGTGATTGGGGTACTTAGGAGTACACTTGAGCCCTCTAATGAGCATGGTAGTTGGTTTATATATTAAATAAGAGACCAGAAGGGTGGCTAATCAAATGGGTTAGGGTAAGACCCCCTAATCATAACAAACTTTATGTATGTTCAAAATCGGTAATATGCGGATACGTAGAAGTATATATATATATATATCGGGGCCTTAACAATAGCTTTAAGTTGGGGCAAAAGGGTAGAGTTAGCTTACATATGTAAGGGAATAGTGTTTCCTTTACAGAGATCATGGGTATGGTTAGGTGGGCGTTTGACTTACAGTTTGGAGACCTAAAAAGTTGGGACTGTTTTGTGTAAAATATGAACGGGATAGGTATCAAACTTAACCAATTTAAGGACTTGTTAGGGAAGGGTAATGGGGTGTTTAGAACATATGAATGAGGAACATATATGGGAGAAGGCTATATGTCCATCATAGGTTGATTAGCCATTTTAGTGTTTGGTTCATGTTTTGATTGTGTGCTTTTGTTTGTTAGCTTTTTGCTAGTGCGCGGATTTTTGGAGAAGCTGAGTGAGGTGAGTTTCATAGTCCCATGTCTACTAATGATTTTGACTTTCAGATGGGATGGAAGAGACACTGTCTTGTTTTTATAAATTATGCTATGAATGTTTTGTGTTGGGTGATGGACTTGTGCATACTTATGTGATTAACTGCTAGTTGATTCATGATTGTTTTATGTTTTGACTTGGTACCAAAGGGATGATGACAAGGCGGGGCCTTGGTGTTGGTTCATAGGTGTATGGGCGCCTATGGGACCATGGTGTTTGGTAAGGCTGGGAGCCTTGGATTTGGATTTGGATTTGGTTTGGTTTGTTAAATCTTAAATATTAGTTGTTAATGCCTGTTTGTATCACATTGTCCATATGTTCTTAAATTTGGTTGTTATTCACAGCTTATGGTTTGATTTTAGCGTTGGAGTCTAAACCTATGAGTCTGACCAACTTTATGTTGACGTGTTTTAGTGTCTCTTTTAGGTGAGAATGTGGTTAAGCTTGAGAATAGAAGTGGCTAGTTTTGGAGGCATTAGGATTGCATTTAGAAGGAGATCCCTGTTCCTTCTTAGTTTATTTCTATGTGTTTTGAATAAGTGATACTTTGTGGACACCTTTATGATGTTTTGTTTGTGGTAATTGTTTGTCTTGGGTAAGAGGTAGGACTGTTACCTACTTGCCTAGACTCCTACATTTTGTGGAGATATTGTCATGACATTTGTGTCACCATTTTATGATATTTACATTTCATTTAGTTATCTCTATAGACACGCCATGTTGTGATGATATACATACGTCGCGCCCCATATTCCGCCATGTTGGGGTGTGACAGTCCTCCTCAGGATTCTCAATTATGAAATCTGCCAAAATTTGGCCTTTGATGGCTGTCCTTGGTCTATAGGAGATGTTGTACTCCCCTAGTAGGATGCTCCACTTCTTTAATCTTCCTACCACGTCTGGTTTGGAGATCACCTGTTTTATTGGTTGGTCCATGACCACTACTATTGGGTGCGCTTGGAAGTACCGGCGTAACCTTTATGTAGCATAAACCAATGATAAGACCAATTTCTCCATTGGTGAGTAATTCAGCTCTGGCCCTTGCAGTGCTCTGCTTATGAAGTAGACCAGAGTCTGGACTGAATACTGATCAGTCATGAGAAGAACGCTTATTGCTCCATATGTAGCAGATAAGTACATGATTAGTTCCTCCTTAGATCACGGGGCGACTAACATGGGAAGAGCCGCGAGATGTTGCTTGAGCTGCCCAAATGCCTCTGTGGCCTCTTTTGTCCAGCAAAACTCTCCTTTCTTTAAGCACTTCTTGAGTGTTTTAAATAAAGGAAGTGACTTTTCTGCGGACTTTGATAAGAACCTATTGAGACCGGCCAGCTATCCATTAAGTGACTGCACCTCTTTGAGTGTCCGAGGGGATGGAAGCTGTATCACGACGTCCGTCTTCTCCGGACAAGGCCTGATGTCATTTGGATTAATCATTTACCCAAGGAACATTCCTTTGGTTGCTCCAAAGGTGCATTTTTGGCATTCAGTTTCATGTTGATTTTTCTCAATGTGTCGAATGTCTCTTGGACATCGCGGAGGAGCTCGTCCTCCGTATGACTTTTGATAACCAAGTCGTCTATGTAGACTTCAAGGTTACGACCTGTCTGTTAGTCGAAGGCTTTACCCACAAGTCATTGATATGTCGCACCTGCGTTCTTGAACCCGAACGACATTTTAGTGTAGCAATATATGTAAAACCCGTAAAAATAAGGTCATAATTTAATTATACTTTTCAAATATTTTTAAAGTATTTTCTAAGTTAAATACTATTTTGCTTAACGGTTTAAGTTGAAACCGATATTAAGTATTATATTTTAATATTTTGACAAGTAACGAGGACTACTAGTGATCGCGATACCGACGGATGCCTAAAATTTTATATTTTATTATCGATCGTTTCGATATTTAATACTTTCGACGATATCGTTTTAATTACGCATCGAGTCGTTATATTATTATTTTTCGTGTGCGTTTAAACTTAAAAAAAAGTATTTTTACGAAACCCGAGTCCCGTAAATATTTGTAAAATTTACTTTAGTCATTTCCCACTTTTTAGCTAACTATTTTCATTTTGGACCAAAACTATCACAAATTGGCAAAATTAACCTTTCCACCACCATATAAAATGATTTTTCTTACTTAACATCACACACACACAAACTAGCTACAAAAAAAAAATACTCTCATCCTTTCTTCTTTCTTCATTTTGCCAAAACCCCTCACACACCTAAAATCACCATCAGTTTTTTTTCTAGCTTGATCCAAGAGAAACCAAACAAAGTCCCTATCCTAAAATCATCTTGTGAGTATTTTGGTACCATTTTTATCCACATGCAACCATATAAATTTTTCAAGAAAAGTTGGTTATGTTTGATCCAAATTTGTTGTATGCATGTGTTAGTAGTGATGATCAAAAGATTTTCATGCTATGTTTTTTTTTAAAAGTTGATTTTTAATTTTTGGGTTTTTGATTTTGATGATGATACAAGTGTTAGGATTGGTTTATGATGATATTAGAGGCTTAGGTTGATGACAAAAATTGTTGGAATTGATAAAAAACATGATTTTGCAAGAGATTTTAATAGTCAATTTTGGGCAGTAGGTTTGAGGTCATTTTCGGAAATCTTAAGTCTGAATATAGGTTTTTATTATTGGATTTTGTCGTAGAGAATTTCGTTAGCTTCGATTTGATATAAAGTAGGCCTTCCAACTTCAAACGAGGTGGGAGATACACTAGTTTGATTTTCGTGTACCGGGAGACGAGTGTCGACACAATCCGAAAATTGTTGTCGATATTTGGATCGAATCTCGGGGACTATAAAATGAGTTTCAAAATGATTCAAGGGCTGTTCTCAGGCTCTAAGTTTAGCATTTTGAGTCTATTTTTAGAATCAAGTGGCGGTTTTACAAATGGAGTTGTTTAGAATGGTCAAAATGGTTTCGTAAGTCAAGGTCGCTAAACTGTCCGGATTTTGTAATTCAAAGATGAGTCGGGCAGGGAACTTTATAAGTAAAATCTTTTAATGGGCTCTTGGGAGGACTTTCTACATATAGTAAGTGAGTTTTCTGAGTAGTATCATAAAAAGTTGATATGTTTAGGTATGGGAAAACGGCTTGGACATTCGGTATGTTCCGACAGATTTTTATTAAAGGCATAAAACAATAAAATGAATATATAGGAGAGTGTAATAGTATCACTTGTATCGTTTTCTCTCGAGTTTGTCGTGATTTTATGAGTCGAGTTTTATATTCTTATGTATGGTTTATTTCTCGAGACTATTATTAATGAACGCACCTCATTTGATAGGTTGCGGTTCTCGTGTTTGAAAGGCATCATCTATCGTCGGCGATCGTCTCATTACCACTATTGGCTAAGGTGAGTCTATAGCCTCGCTTTATACTAGTTATTAAATGTTTTTAAACCCGCGAGGGCGAATACATGTTTTATAAACTTAGAACACAAGATTTTTATGGTATGCTTTGTCCCTCTATGAATGGACCCGTGGTTGCCTTTAAATTGCATTAAGTGATTGCCTTTGTTAAAACCTCAATTATGGACCGTTAATTAACCTATGATGGGTTAACCGCTAGTACAATTAATAGATCTATGGGGGAAGCCGCCCCGGTTCAGTTTTTGTGGACTTGTCATAGAAGCATAGGCCCGACCTCCACACTGTTTGAGCATATTGTATTGAGAAGTCAGGTATACGGCAATGTACCATTAATCTAGAGGTAACCGACAATTAATAAATCTACTGTCTTATCAGACCTCTAAAGGGAGTGTCTAAGGGCTCGGTTCCATGAGCTTATTGCAATTTATGCTATATACAATTATCATTGTTGATGCAAATTATTATTTGATGCTTATAAGCATGCTACAAACTTATAATCTTTGCTTGTGTTCAAATTGATTACATAAACCTATAGATTCACTCGGCATTTTTGCTGATATTTTAGTCACATGTATTTCAGGTAATCAGGAAGGGTGAAGCTTGGAAGCCACGGGAATGAATGTTGTGCACTACTTTGCAATATAAACTCTTTGAATATTTGTCGTTCCTTTTGTTCAAAACAATTTAAATCTTTTGTTTTGGTTGTACTTTGGTTACGATGTCTTGGGACTACGCTACTCTGACAAATGTTTTAGGAACGATAAATCTAAAACGTCTCTTTTTGAGTCGTTCTTTATAAATTATGTGTTGTAGTATCATTGTTTAGCACCCAAAGATGTATTCCACTGCGTGTAAATTTAGGGGTGTTAAAATATACGCCCTAACTGTATGGAACACCGTTTTCTCCTCGTCTTTCTCCGCCATCTGGATCTGATGATATCTTTTATATGCATCCAAGAAACATTTAAAAGGGTACCCGCATAAAGATTCCACCTTCCAATCGATTTCCGGTAGTGGATAGCAATCTTGTGGGCAAGCTTTGTTTAAGTCTGTGAAGTCTACACACATGCGCCAGCTTCCGTCATGCTTCTTGACCATGACCGGATTAGAGAGCCACTCATGGTAATAGACTTCGTGCATAATTCCTGCGTCTACCAGCATCCGTACCTCATCCAGTATTACCTGGTTGCGCTCTGGTGCTTGACCATGCTTCTTTTGTTTAACAGGGGGATATCCAGTGTGGATTTGAAGCTTATGTTCTGCTATCGAACATGGTACGCCCGTCATATGCCTTGGCTCCCATGCGAATATATTAAGGTTTGCTTCTAGGAGGGAGCACATGGCCTTCTTCCCTTTTTCAGAGAGCGTTCCCCCGATAACTACCTCTTGTTCCGGGTAGTCAGGGTGGATTACCACTTTCCAATGGGGGAGGGGGGGGGGGGTGATCCCTCCTTTATGGGAGCTGGATGGATTGGTGTTGTCACGACGTGACACTCGAATGCCGGCACGATTGAATTGTAAATAGTAACAATTCCCCCTTCGACCGGAAACTTGATCATGCCATGTGTCATGGACGGTACTGCCCGTATGGCTAGGATACCTGGTCTTCCAATAATACCTACAGAGAACGTGAACGTATCACCATAAAGTTCATCCACACCGTGGTGGAATGCTCTTTATCTCTAAGGGTTACTATTAAACGTAGATGTCCTATTGGCCAGATAGTGTCTCCATTGAAGCCAATGAGCGGCGACGTGGCTGGCATCAATTGGCTTTTGATCTCTGGTCATAGTTGTACGAAGTAGTGTTTGTAGAGTACTTCCGCCGATGATCCTCGATCCACATACATGCGACGAACATTATGGGTTCCAATGCTTACCTCGATCGTGAGAGGTGCATCAACCACGTTGCTAGCCGTGATAGGAGGGAATGAGATTTCTTTGCCACGTGAAATTTTTTAACTAACTTTCTGCTTCGTCCGGCGCTGCCATGATTGAACCATATATATGGTCATAGGCTTATCCTTTTGGGAATCTTTTTGTCATACTTTTTGTTATCCTTTATATCCTACTAATTCTTGACCAAGTGTTTGAGTTTGCCTGATTTAATCAGCGACTCTATATGCTTCTTAAGCTGGATGCACTCCTCCGTTCCGTGACCTTTATCATTATGGAACTCGCAGAAGCAAGTGCCTTGACGACGGTCAACTGGAGTTGTCATCGGAGGAGGTCTTGGAAAATTTGCTCCTTCTGTTAGCAAGATATCCCGATAAGTCATCTTTAGAGGGGTGAACTTGTCATTCGACCGTCCTCCTTTTGCCTGGTTTTTGTAATCCAGACTCCTCCCATTGCCGGGGTTACTTGGGCCACCTGTGTGACAATCGCGGTTTTGAGGTTCGTCACTTAGTTTTATTTTGTTCTAGTTACGTGTCTTTACGTGTTTATGTGCTAATTGGTGTGTATAGATTGTGGTTTGGATATCGTTTCAGGTACGGGGTACCTTGTGAGTGAAACGATGTGTGATGATTTCATTTTCATGAGCTCACATGGTAGTGACTATGAAATGAGATGGTGTTATTTAGTGGTTCACGTATACGTATATGTATTATAAAAAAATCGTATTTTTACGATTTACGATTTAGCATTTAGAGGTCTCGGATGAGGTGTTTAGTCATGTGAGTATTTTTCGGGATGGTTTTAAGTCATTTAGGACATAGTTATAAAGTTTATTTCAAATTTTGATATTTTTTTTAAAACTGTATATTTTACGTCTTTTACGGTAAACGCGTAAATTTGACTAGTTTTACGGTTTTCAGGTTTTGGAGGTTTTAGGAGCTGAAATAAATTAAGGTAAAATAAGATTATTAATAACATATTAATAAGTAATAGAAAAGAAAAAAATAATATATATATATATATATATATATATATATATATATATATATATATATATATATATATATATATATATATATATATATAAAATATATATATATAGGCGGTTATGGGACGATCAAAAAAAAGGAAAAAAAAAGGAAAGTTGGGTTTGGGTAGGACTAGGATTCACCCACACCCTTTATAATGTTTTATACTAACCAAAAATTCATTATTTTCTCCTGGAGACAAAGAAAGTCGTGGGTTTCATAAAAAAATTAGGGTTCTTCATAAAATTTTGGGGTTTTCATAAATCAAAGGTAAATCTTCAAATCCCTTTTCTATATAATTGTTTTTGATGTTCTTATAATCAATGTATGATGGATTTAGGGTTTATTCTAAATTAAAAACCTGAGTTTTTATGATTAACAATGATTAGAATAATTAGGGTTTGTGATTAAACATGATGAGGGTAATTAATTAGGTTAATTATGTTAAATTCGTTTTTAAAAACTGGGCAGAATTTAGGGTCAATTGTTTTGATCATATAGGGAGTTATACAAAGTCTTATTTTGCGATCCAAGTATCCCTGGAAAGGTAATTGAAGTAGCTTACAAATGCAAGAAACGAAAACTAAATTGGAGGTCAGGAAGTGGGTTAAAAATAGGTTACAACAGTCGGAGGTCAAAACAGTTTTGAAATCAGCGTGTTTTCTTTTTATGTTTTTGTTTGTTTGGGGTACTAAGGGTTTTATTGGGACTTTCAAACGAACAAGGGAGTTGGTATATATGTTATAGGAAGTATCTGCATTGGGGCTAAGAATGTGGGTTAGGGTAAGACCCCCTAATCATAACAAACTTTTTGTATGTTCATAATCAGTAAAATCCAGATAGACGAAAGTATATATATATATATATATATATATATATATATATATATATATATATATATATATCGGGGCCTTAACAGTAGCTTTAAGGTTGGGGCAAAAAGGAGGATTTAGCTAACATATGTAAGGGAATAGGGTTTCCTTTACAGAGATCATGGGTATGGTTAGGTGGGCGTTTGGCTTATAGTTTTGAGACCTAAAAACCGGGACTGTTTTTGGTAAAATGTTAACGGGACGGGTAATGAAGTAAACAAGGTTAAGGGCTTTATAGAGGGGTGTAATGAGATGCTTAGAGCATATAAATGAGGTGAAGGCTAGATGTCCATCATAGGTTGATGAGCCGTCTTTGTGATTGGTTCATGTTTTGATTATGTGCTTTTGTTTGTTAGCGTGTTGCTAGTGCGCAGACTTTTGGAGAAGCTCAATCAAGTGAGTTTCATAGTCCCATGTCTACTAATGATTTTGACTTCCAGATGGGATGGAAGAGACACTGTCTTGTTTTTATAAATTATGCTGTGAATGTTTTGTGTTTGGTGATGGACTTGTGTATACTTATGTGATTAACTGCTAGTTGATTCATGATTGTTTTATGTTTTGACTTGGTACCAAGGCAATGTTGACAAGGCGGGGCCTTGGGGCGGTACATAGATGTGTGAGCATCTATGGGACCAATAGATAATGACAAGGAGGGGCCTTGGGATTGGTACATAGGTGTATGGGCGCCTATGGGACCATGGTGTTTGGTAAGGCTGGGAGCCTTAGATTTGGTTTGGTTTTTAAATCTTGAATATTAGTTGTTAATGCATGTTTGTATCACATTATCCATATGTTATTAAATTTGGTTATTATTCACAGCTTATGGTTTGATTTTTGCGTTGGAGTCTAAACCTATGACTCTCACCAACTTTATGTTGACCTGTTTTAGTGTCTCTTTCAGGTGATATTATGGTTAAGCGTGAGAACATGAGTGGCTAGGATTTGGAGTTGCGTAGGAATGCATTTAGAAGGAGACCCCCGTTCCTTCTTAGTTTATTTTTCTGTTTGTTTCATTAAGTGATACTATGAACCTATATGTTGCTTTGTTTATTTAATTGTTTGTCTCCGGTAAGTGGTAGGGCTGTTACCTACTTACCTAGACTCCTGCATTGTTGATATATTGTCATGACATTTGTGTCACCATTTTATGACATTTCTTATTTCATTTAGTTATCTCTATAGACAGGCCATGTTGTGATGATATCCATACTTCGCGCCCCATATTCCGCCATGGTGGGGTGTGACAGAATGGTATCAGAGCCAATGGTTATAGAGAATTAGGTTGCCTAGTCGCGTAGCCTAGTCTATAGCTTAAGGGTCCTTGCATATAGGCGTCATAGGAGTATGTGTGCATTTTATAATAATTGATGTGTTGGATGTTATTTTTGTGATGTTTGTTAAGATATGAACTACTATGGTTCATACTTAGCCACATGTTATGTTCTTTTCGGGTTGTGACTAGTACGGGTTGAACCATAATCGTCCACGCTAGTCATTGTTGTATTTTGCTTAAATTGTACATTATAGTACATAATTTGGTACAAGGTAGTTTCTATCTTTTGTTGAGTTATTTTATGTACCTGAGGTATGTTATTTTTTTCTTTTGATGTTTAAGTCATGTTCCCTAATAATCGTGTGGTGGTTCGAGTTACTAGGAGTACATGGGTAGGAAGGATTTTAAGGTGTTTCTATTCTGATGGGCGACATGACGTATAATTGATTATGTTTTCATTTTGGATTTTGTCTATGCTGTTTTAGCTAGACTATGGATTTCTATATTCCAAGAGTTTGACTATGTAATTTTATTAGTTGGAGTTTTTGACCTTATTTTTTATGTGGTTATGTGCTTAGGTGAGTTGATGGATTTATGTGTTATGTGTTGTATTGATTCTTATAAGTGTCATTATAGGAGGGAGTGCATTGGCGAAAGGGTAATTGTATAAGTACGGTGGCCAACATAGTTATACAAGTACCACAACTTCAATGGGTTCCTAAGTATGACTGCATGAAAGAGGGTTAGTACATGCTTGTATATGATGAGATGTGGATCATTGGTATGTATAGTATATGGGTTTATGTAACGGTTGCCTACGATATGGATATTTTTGAGTGTGTTATTGTTTTGGGTTATAGTCATGTTGTGTGATTATGGGGTCACACGATATGGACTGGTTTTAGTGATGGGTTTTATGCCTTTTGGTAAGATGGTGGTTACTTGTAAAAAAAAATGAGTGTATGACGCGATTGGTTGATCTGACATGTATGGTAACGAGTATGTTTAGGGTGATTTAATAGGTATATATATGCGGATGTATATATACTACTATGTGTTAAGTTTGGTATATGGTCGTTCACTAGTTATTATAACTTGAACGTACCTTGTGTTTGTTCGTGTTTTATGGCGCTGGAGTTTGATGGAGTTCCAACGACGTTTTGAGTCTTTTGGATGTGTGTCTACATTCGGGTATCTATTTTTATTAATGCGAACTACTAAATTTTCTTACAAATAAGTGTGGCTGATTATGGGAAAACGGTTTTGAAAAAAAAATTGTAAGTGTATGGTATGATATCGTGACTTACATATTTTTTAGCTTGTGGTAGTAAGCTATAAAAAAATTTGTCTTGAAAATAATTGGATTAGTTTTCTATGTAACATGTGATAATACATTTTAAAGGGGTAAAGAAATTTTACAAAAAATTTTCTTAAGTGTAGTGAAAATTTTAGAAGTATTTAACTAGACGGCAAGAGTAAAAAGGGAGATTTTATTATAGTAATGATAATAATAACACCACACCTTGTAAACGTGTAGTAGTTTAGTTATAACCAGCCTAAATGGATTTTTTAAAATAATAATAATAATATAGAATAAAATGGGAAAAAAGAAAAAAAAAACATTGTATTTTATAAACATGTATTAGTTTCATAATAACAAGTGAAATAAGTTTAATATGGGTAAACAAGATAATGGTTAAGATTGTAGTATACTAATTAGTTGATATCTTGATAAAATGATGAAGATAAAGGATGAGTTTATGGTTAATAATGATTATGATTAGTTTTAGTAGTATGGGAGTTTGGTTCTTATGAGAAGTAACTAATTGGGATGAAAGTTTTAAATTTTCTAACGTATTAAAATTTGTTAATACTAATCGTGACGAGTCTAATTTTTTCGTTGTTGGAACACTCCATTGATCTTTCGGATTACATTGTTTTGTTTTCAGTTGTTTTGGCTAGGGTTCGTTTTACCCTATATTTTATTTTGGGACACGATTGTTTGGAATTCTTTGGTTACACGTCATGGTTGATTTATTATTACGGTTGTGGGAACGTTAGGATGAGAGGATAGAGTTGGGTAGTATTACTTATGGTTAGATACTATAATGGAGAGATGTGTTTTGGTTTAAAGGTTGTGTTGAAGGAATGATTAAGATTTGTAGAGTTTTGAAACTTAGATTAGTTACGGGAATAAGGGAGTAAGTAAAGTTAGTTGAGTGGTCATATGAACGAGAGGTCATATTATGAGAAGTTGGTTGAAGTACCATTAGGAGATTGATGAAAGTACTAGCGGATGTGAGGGTAGGGTAGAAAGTTTATACTAATAAAAAGGTTGGGTAAATAACACGCAAGGGATTGGTATAGTTATGGAGGCAAGGTAGTAGTAGACACGTGAAGGAAAACAGGAATGTGAAAGAATGATTGGTAGGAGGCTGATTAACGGTGAAGTACAACAAGTAAGGAAGAGTGAGCCATTGAGGGGTTGAAGTACTTTTAGAAATATTGTGGTAGATGAGTTGAAGTTAGAAGCTACTGGTGGTGTGAAGTTCCTAGGTAACATCATGGAGACGAGAAGGAGTCCGTAAAGAGCTACATCGCGAAGCAAGGAGCTGAAAGGACTACATGTCGGCTGCAAGAAGGATGCAAGAGATTTCGAAGGTGTCACAAAAGTTGCGAGGACTGGAAAAGTGACAAGCACTATGATGGGAAATTTACTTATGGTTTGTGACGAAGAAGGGCAGATCGAGTATCGGAGTGGAGCTACAAAGAGTTGAACCGGTGGATCATGATGAAATGAATACATGACATGGGAGATTAAGAACTCGTGGAAGTAACAAGGGGAGTCGAGTGACTACGCGGATAGAATTTTTGAGGCAGTCAATATCGAGGGATGAGAAGTGAAGCTGAGCTGAATAAGTTTCGTGGAGAAGTGATTAGAGAGTCGGTTTTGTAAAGGTGTTATGAAATATCTTTGGAAGAGACAGCTATTCATTATCGAATGCACTAGTGATTTCCATAGATTTGATAAATGAAGTATGGAATTTTTGTTGGACGGGATAGTGTAGGAATAAGGGAGAACCATGGAAGGAGAGAACCAAGTATTCCTAGAAGATGATGATTGAAAATACCTCATGTTGGGTGCAAGATCAAAGTAGAAGTATGAGATTTGAATAAGAATTCAAAATATGGCTTAGTAGACAAATGGAAACTAATGTGGGTATAAGATGGGAGTGTGATCCGCATGGAATCAGATGAAACTCTAGTCCGTCTCTATATGGAGGGAGTAGAGAACTGGTTGTGAGAGAAAAAAACAAGTGAAGCTACTTGGAAATTTTTTGCGTATAGATGACTAGATAGACTTAGTTAGTGGAGCTGGATTGTTATATCTTCCTAGAATGCTAGAGGCATTTAGGGTACGAGACGTAGAGAATGATCTATACAGATCATGAACGTCTCCAACACATATTTAATCATCTTGATTGAACATTTGGAAAAGGTAATGGGAGGAGTTAAGTGATGAAAGAAAATTGCAAGGCCAAGTACCATCTGGGAAAGGCAAGCATGGTTGATGAGACATGGAATAAGAAGAATGAAGTGAAGCTGAGACGAACTTGAACTATATGGATGACGTATTAGGGTGGTTTGGATGAAGGATGTAGGTTGCACGAGTTGAGTTGTCTAAAGCAGAGAACGCGTCAACATGTATGTTGCGTGTCATGGACAATCATATGGAGAAAACGGGACGTAGACTATACTTCCTACATAGATAGGAGTAGCTTAGAAAGGGCGATGTAAGGACGAAGTTAGTGAAAGGGATACATAATGGGGTGGAGTAATAAGTACGACGAGTGTTGGGTGATAGTCGGTAGACTGAATAATTCATCTCATATTTCAAGAGGAATGAGAAGTCATGTAGTTGAGAAGTTGGAAGGATTGCGTACGGATGTGATGTAATAGAGGGTTTTGCGTAAAAGTTAGCCTAATATGTATGGAATGGCTTATGAAGGGTTATGGCAAGGGAAGAAACGACGGGAAGCATCACATCGTGATGTATGGTATGAGTCGAGGAAGAAGAAGGAAGTGTGTATAGAAGGGAAGCATGATTGAAATAGGCCGAGATAGGAACCGAAGGTAAAACTTTGGTAGAGCCTAATGAGTAGAATAAAGCATAAATCAAGCTAATACTGTCGTAGTGTGGAAAAGGAATTGGCACTAACCTATACTGATTGATTGGGAGGCTTAGTATCGATAATCGAATGGATGAGGAGTTATAGGTGTGATGTGCCATAGGGACGAAGGGCTTGGTCTAACTAAGACAAGATGAGGAGAAATATGACCTTCAAGGTAAGACATTGTGTAGGTATAAAGGAAGTGTTGAGTATAAAAAAAATCATGAAGAAAAGTGAGAAAAATGTGTATAGGTGCTACTAATGAGCTATCCAAATTTAGTGGAAGTAGTTGTAGCATGAGTTTGGATGGCAGTTGATAGACTAACTGAGATAACCGTCCTTTTGATGATGTGTATAGATCATAAGTTGATTTGGATTGGAAGAACTAATGGATATGTGAAAGACCGTCATAGGTCACTTTGTAAGGAAATTGGAATTTTTAAGTAGTTTGCGGTATGGACTAAAGGGAGTTGATGAAAATAATTGGATATGAGTATATCCAACTAATTTGAAAATGATGGACGAAGTGGGAAATTGATACAAGTATAGGACTCGTGTTGAGAGCTTGGGTGACTGATTTAAAGGGATGTGGGAAACTCGTTAGCGATGTCTGAGTTTTCATATAATGATAGTTTTCATACTAGAAGTCGATTAATGCCATTTGAGGCACTATATGGAAGGATAGGGTGAGTTGTCCTTATGGTGGACTTAAATTCGTGAGAGAGACTACTAATGTGGAAATGGTGTTTATGGAAAGGATGAGAGTACCAAGAGATGATATGTTGAAAAAGAGGAAATCACTAGAGTTTAGTGACAAAGTTATGTAGGAAGTTTCACCCATAGTAACGGGTGGTATGTTTTGGTAAAAAGGGAAAAGTTGATGTCAAGTTTTGTAGGTCCATTTATGATCTTTGGAAAGATCAGACCAGTAGCTTATGGGTATAGAATTATCTGGGGAATTAAGTGGTGTACATGATATATTTCATTTGTGAGATTTATTGACTGTGAGGTCAAGAGTTTGGCAATGAATTTAAATATTGTTTGTTAGTATATGTGGTAATTTGAGTCTTGAACTAAAGTTCATGTAGAAATGAGAGGAGTTCATTTAGAACAAGTATCCTCAGTTTTTTTTGTTAATGGTATGTTTGATCCTAAGGAGTAAATCTCGGGACGAGATTTCTATTAGGAGGGAGTGATGTGACAACCGCGGTTTTGAGGTTCGTCACTTAGTTTTATTTTGTGCTAGTTACGTGTCTTTACGTGTTTATGTGCTAATTGGTGTGTATAGATTGTGGTTTGGATATCGTTTCCGGTATGGGGTACCTTGTGAGTGAAACGATGTGTGATGATTTCATGTTCATGAGCTCACATGGTAGTGACTATGAAATGAGATGGTGTCATTTAGTGGTTTACGTATACGTATATGTATTATAAAAAAATCGTATTTTTACGATTTACGATTTAGCATTTATATGTCTCGGATGAGGTGTTTAGCCATGTGAGTATTTTTCGGGATGGTTTTAAGTCATTTAGGACATAGTTATACAGTTTATTTCAAAATTTGAGATTTTTTTTAAAACTGTATATTTTACGTCTTTTACGGTAAACGCGTAAATTTGACTAGTTTTACGGTTTTGGAGGTTTTAGGAGCTGAAATAAATTAAGGTAAAATAAGGTATTTGTAATAACATAATAATAAGTAATAAAAAAGAAAAAAAATAAAATATTTATATATATAGGCGGTTATGGGACGATAAAAAAAAAAGGAAAAAAAAGGAAAGTTGGGTTTGGGTTGGACTAGGATTCACCCACACCCTATATAATGTTTTAAACTAACCAAAAAGTCATTATTTTATCCTGGAGACAAAGAAAGTCGTGGGTTTCACAAAAAAATTAGGGTTCTTCATAAAATTTTGTGGTTTTCATAAATCAAAGGTAAATCTTCAAATCCCTTTTCTATATAATTGTTTGTATGTTCTTATAATCAATGTATGATGGATTTAGGTAAATCTTCAAATCCCTTTTCTTTTTATAGGTCAAAAACAGGTTACAACAGTCGGAGGTCAAAACAGTTTTGAAATCAGCATGTTTTCTTTTTATGTTTTGGTTTGTTTTGGGTACTTAGGGTTGATTGTGACTTTCCAACGAACATGGGAGTTGGTTTATATGTTATAGGAAGTATCTGCATTGGGGCTAAGAATGTAGGTTAGGTAAGACCCCCTAATCATAACAAACCTTTTGTATGTTCAATATCAGTAAAATCTGGATAGACGAAAGTATATATATATATATATATATATATATATATATATATATATATATATATATATATATTATATATATATATATATATATATATATATATATATGTATATATATATATATATGTATATATATATATATATATATATATATATATATATATATATATATATATATATATATATATATATATATATATATATATATATATATATATATATATATATATATATATATATATATATATATATATATATATATATATATATATATATATATATATATATATATATATATATATATATATATATATATATATATATATATATATATATATATATATATATATATATATACTATATATATATATATATATATATATATATATATATATATATATATATATATATATATATATATATATATATATATATATATATATATATATATATATATATATATATATATATATATATATATATATATATATATATATATATATATATATATATATATATATATATATATATATATATATATATATATATATATATATATATATATATATCGGGGCCTTAACAATAGCTTTAAGGTTGGGGCAAAAAGGAGGATTTAGCTAACATATGTAAGGGCTTAGGGTTTCCTTTACAGAGGTCATGGGTATGGTTAGGTGGGCGTTTGGCTTATTGTTTGGAGACCTAAAAACCGGGACTGTTTTGGGTAAAATGTTAACGGGACGGGTAATGAAGTAAACAAGGTTAAGGGCTTTATAGAGGGGTGTAATGAGATGCTTAGAGCATATAAATGAGGTATACATATGGGAGAAAGCTAGATGTCCATCATAGGTTGATGAGCCGTCTGAGTGATTGGTTCATGTTTTGATTATGTGCTTTTGTTTGTTAGCTTGTTGCTAGTGCGCGGACTTTTGGAGAAGCTCAATCAGGTGAGTTTCTTAGTCCCATGTCTACTAATGATTTTGACTTCCAGATGGGATGGAAGAGACACTGTCTTGTTTTTATAAATTATGTTTTGAATGTTTTGTGTTTGGTGATGGACTTGTGCATACTTATGTGATTAAATCCTAGTTGATTCATGATTGTTTTATGTTTTAACTTGGTACCAAGGGGATGTTGACAAGTCGGGCCTTGGGGAGGTACATAGATGTGTGAGCATCTATGGAACCAATGGATCATGACAAGGCGGGGCCTTGGGATTGGTACATAGGTATATGGGCACCTATGGGACCATGGTGTTTGGTAAGGCTGGGAGCCTTGGATTTGGTTTGGTTTGTAAATCTTGAATATTAGTTGTTAATGCATGTTTGTATCACATTGTCCATATGTTCTTAAATTTGGTTATTATTCACAGCTTATGGTTTGATTTTGGCGTTGGAGTCTAAACCTATGACTCTCACCAACTTTATGTTGACGTGTTTTAGTGTCTCTTTCAGGTGATATTATGGTTAAGCGTGAGAACATGAGTGGCTAGGATTTGGAGTTGCGTAGGAATGCATTTAGAAGGACACCCCCATTCCTTCTTTGTTTATTTTTCTATTTGTTTCATTAAGTGATACTATGAACCTATATGTTTCTTTGTTTATGTTAATTGTTTGTCTCAGGTAAGTGGTAGGACTGTTACCTACTTACCTAGACTCCTGCATTGTTGAGATATTGTCATGACATTTGTGTCACCATTTTATGACATTTCTTATTTCATTTAGTTATCTCTATAGACACGCCATGTTGTGATGATATCCATACGTCGCGCCCCATATTCCGCCATGGTGGGGTGTGACAACCTGACTGCCTTCTAGGCTGATCGTTTGATAGGTAGCTGTGGTTTCCTTTCATGGGGTACGCCGCAGCAACCGTGATTTCGCCTTCCACAAAGTTTCGAACCCTTTCCATGAGTTCATCAAACTTCTCTGGTCGTTTATCGTTGAGGCGTCTGATTAACTCCTTGTCCGTTGTGGCGTGCATATAGTCAGAAATTTTAGGACTTCTAGATACGCTTTGGTACGCATAGACTCGTCATTGAAACGCTCCGTGAAGTCTTCTATAGATTCTCTGGGCCTCTGTTTGACGGTTGCCAGTGAGACCGGATCCCTATTGTACTTCTTCCGCTGAGTGTAATTGTTTTTTAACGCAGTAGTTCGCCGAAGCTATTGATGCTCCGGTGAGGGAGCTTTTCAAACCAATCGCGGGCATTGCCAATAAAGGTTGAATTAAACATCTGGCACCATATAGGCATTGACCATCGTTCAATTTTAGCCTGTGTATCAAACACTTTTAGGTGATCGTTCGGATCACCAGATCCATCTTGGGTTTTAACGCACACCGACATACGACGCTTCTTTTCCTCGGAGTAGTTTCGTATGCGAAGAGTGAAGGCGTCCTCTCTGTCGTCGCACCACGGAAGGGAGAGATCTTTCTCCTCTTCATCATGATAGTAGGGATTGTCGTAGCGTCCCTCATCGTCCGATGGTGGTGGTGGGGAATACCTAGGTCGACGACGTCTGAGGGGATGGTCATCCGAATCAGACCCAGAATGGTCATGATGGGGGGGGGGGGGTGCCCCACCTCTTGGTTGGATATGATGAGAACTTTTGTGAGAAGGAGATTCCTTCCCTCCAGAGTTTATCCTACAATACACACTTGTGCGGCGATTGTCTACGGGAGTTTCCAACACCGGGCGTCCAGTGGAGCCGTCAGATTTATCCCCATCTTCCTAGGCTTCTTGCAATTCATGCATGATGCGATCCCCTATGCGCTCGAACACATTCCTTGGCGAGGGGTTTCCTCGAAGGAACTCTATTCATGAGCTCACGTCTTCCTTCCCCTCTTTTGATCTTAAGGGGGAGTACAGTGCGCGATGCTGCCAAAGTTAAGTCTGGACTGGAGATTCCGTCCCAGATTTAACGTTGCCGAGGTGCCTGGCATGATTCTGTCGAAATTTTGCGTCAGTACGCGTTCGAGGTCCTCATTGTCGAGTGAATCAACTTCCAATTCTGCCTCGACCACTGGTGGCTTTTGCGGCTCCTTGGTAGGGGCCTTTGGCGCAGCTCTAGGATCGGGGTTATCCAAAGTGATGGTTGGTGGTGGAGTATTATCAGACGTGCCTGCCCCACCGAGAGACTGAAACGTGTTTCGGTTATACAGTCCTCGTGTTTGGCCACCAGAGGGCTGGGTGGAGCTGATTATCCCATCACCCGTGGACTTCGGATTCCTAGGATTCGTGTTCCTCGGGTTTCTGTGAAAGTTTCCCTTCGTCATTGGGAGAGATTAAGATTTAGATTTAGTGTATTGGTCCCACGCATGGAGCCAACTTATTGATACAAAAATTGGATGATCCTTGCTTGATCTGAATTAGGCTTAAGATAGATTAGGCTCCGGCTCTTGCACCAAGTGAATGTCTTGCTGAGACCCTACACACTAAAACAACACGCGTTAAGATTACCGTGGGAACGTATCCCACGATTTGACTCCAGCGTGAGAGTAAGTAATCGGTTTAGGGTTATGAATCGGTAGTAGGTTGAGAGTATGAAGAATGTGATACCTTTGTGGAACCCTTGGGGGTTCCTTATATAGGCGGTGAGACCCTAATGGGTTGTCACTGATTCTTCAGCCCCAAGCAAAGGATAAGTGACACAATTAGTTTGATTGTTATCTTCTAATTATGGTTAGTGTATATCCTCTACGTTGGGGTAAATCCCAATCCTAATAAGATTGTGATTTTGTCTCAACCTGTACCGGTCGTGCCGGGCCGTGGGCCGCACACATCTGTGCGGCCACTGTTCATTCGAAGACCATAGGATTAAATGACTTAATCCAACCCATCAGTAATGGGCCGGATGCGGGTAGTACCCGTGAGCCGGATTCATGACCCGGTTTGAGACTGTACGTCATCACAGTTCCACGTGGCCGACCCGAACCAGACCCCGAACCGACCCACCAGAACCAGACCGGACCCGGTTCAGCCCGGTTTAGACCAGCCGGTCCAAACCCTAACCAGACACGGTTGAACCCAGTCCAGACCGGGTGACGTCAACATGACATCAGCAACACGTGGCGGCGGCTGGCCAATGCCTGCGCGCCACGTGTCACTAATATCTACTAATTGTGCAGGTGTACGAGATTGACGTGGCGGCGACTGACCAATAGGAGCACGCCACGTGGCAGTCCGAGGTTGCAGAGGCGGCGCTGACACGTCAGTCTGACGTGTCAGTACGAGGTGTCAGGGAATTACAGACATGGAAGGTGTGGAGTGGCGGCTGGCCAATAGGGTGATGACACGTGGCGGCGGCGCGGCCACGTCAGTACGAGGTGGCAATATCAGTACGAGGTGGCAGTGTTGCAGTGGCGGCTGGCCTATAGGAGAGCGCCACGTGGCATTTCAATGAAAACAATTAAGAAAGAGGCGTGTGCCAGGCTCAATTATGAGGGCGTCAGCCAATCTTGTGCAAAAGATCCCAATAATTCTTCTAGAAGGCGATGAAAACAAAGAAAAAAGAACAGCAGGCACCAAGGCTGCGTATTTTCCAAGCCAAAAAGAAAAGAGAAATTACAAAAATACCCTCAAGGGTTGAGCTTATATATACTCTCCCCATATCATTGTATTTAGGCTAGTTTTCCTTTATAGTTTACATAGATAGCTTATTTCACATAGTTATTGTATTTTCTTTTTAAATCTTGTACTAGCTTATTCATTAAGCTTTTTCATATTAATAAATTAAACTTTTAGCTTAATATCTTATCTTATTCTCATTCATCCTTTCTTTTTATTTTCTTTATAATCTAGCTTATTATTTGGGATAAGTTTTTATAACTTTTTTCTAATAAGGTAGATTTATATACAAGCTTATTTCAAGATTATTGTTGCCTTATTTTCTTAGATCTAGCTTATTGTTAGAGTATTTATTTAATTAGATTTTTAGCTTTTTAAATCTCATAAGTTCTAAGCTTAGGCTTACAACTTATTTATAAGCTAGCTTTTTATTAAGTACTTTTAGTTTTTATCTATTAGTTATTTAGATCTATTAGATTTAAGTTTTACGAATTAAAAATACTTTTGTAAAACCAAAAAAATAGTTAGATCTATTAGTTTTTTATACTAATTATTTTAGATCTATAAGTTTAGAGTTTAAAATTTAAAGTATTTTTATCAATCCTTAAAGAATAGTTTAGATCTATTAGGTTTTTAAATAGATTAAGTAGATCTATAATTTTTATCTTTAAAATTTAGAATACTTTTATAAAATATTAAAAATATTCTAGATCTATTAGTTTTATTTAAATCTCTTGACATAATATTAATAGTTGCTTATTATTCTAACCTTTTGTGTTTTTTTTGTGATCTTGGTGAATCGATCGATCAAGTTTGGTTAAGAGCTATGGTTGATTAATTTGGTTTGAGTTTGATTTGGTTGGCCGTGTACTTTACGGGCTGGGATACGCTTAGCTTTAGTATTAATTTGGTTGGCCGTGTACTTTACGGGCCGTATCTTATTGCTTTTGGTAGGTCGTGTACTTTACGGGCCATGTGTTGTTGATTTTGTTGATGTTGTTTTAGAGCGTTATCTTCGGAATACAGGTACCAAAATTCTGTTCTTTTTATTTTTATAGCTTTAATCGGTTAGTTTAAATAATTAGATTAATATAGTTCAAATTGTTTATAAAAAATTATTTTTCATAAACATCGGTTTATTTAGTATTAGATATTATTATTGTTTTAAAATATAGATTAAAAGGTTTAAAAATTAGATTTCATTTAGATAAGCTTATTATTAGTATAAAGTTTACACCTTTTTGTGATTATTAAGCTTATTAGTATATAAAGCTTAAAGCTTTATCATCTAAAAAGATTAATAAGCTTAAAAGGTTGAAGCTTTACGCTTTATTTTTTAGTTTATCTTTGTGATTTCATTTTTTGTCACTTTTATTTGCTATTACGTGCTTACATTTAGTTTAATTTTGCATTTAGAATTATTTATTAAGTTCCATTTTAGAATAATTTTATTTGAACTATTTGCGCTTTTATTTTTATATATTCCTTAGCCTAAATAATTTTCCGTATTTTAGTTTAATTAGACAATAGATACCAAGAAATTATTATTAACCAAAAACAAAAAAATCTTGTGTTAAGTTGTAAATCAATTCGAGTCGAGTCGAGGAAAACAATATACTAAAAGAACCAATATTAAAATAGCGCCGCTGCCGCATCGAT
This sequence comes from Glebionis coronaria, assembly GCA_025667525.1. Classification (NCBI taxonomy): domain Eukaryota; kingdom Viridiplantae; phylum Streptophyta; class Magnoliopsida; order Asterales; family Asteraceae; genus Glebionis; species Glebionis coronaria. The sequence goes on from JANFOE010001228.1 coordinate 207,698, forward strand.
CTCGTGGACGATTGACGATTTTTCGTGAGACGATTTGGATTTTGGGATCCGTTCACTTTTGAACGTAACTTTCTTGCTAAAAAATCAAAAACATAAAAAAATAAAAAATATAAAAATAAAAAAAATAAAAAAATCACAAAAGCGAATTCTTTCCTAAGATTTGCACCAAAAAAATTAAAAAAATCCAAAAGTAATACTTTTACTAAAGTATTACACCAAAAAAATTAAGTACTATTGTTATTTTTCTTATTTTGATTTATCTTAATTTTTATTGTGAATATATTTTTCTTAAAATACAAAAAGATTTTTCTTTTACTATAGATATTACGTATAAGAACCTTAATACATAATATTTCCATAAGTATTGCTTGCAATACCCCGTATTTGGAGGCGTTCCGATTCCTTATACGTGTATCGATCAAACAAGAATAAAGGCAAAAATAGATAAATAATTTCGTTAAGCAATTATTCAAAAAATACGAACTTTAAGGTGAATAGAAAGGCGACGTGCTATAAAAGGCTGTCTAAGGGAAGCTAGGTACTTAAAGTGCTTCAAGCCACCTCATTCCCCCCATTAACTTGTAAGTATTTTGAAAAGGAAGGCTCATCGAGGGTTTTGCCGCCCAATTAGTATTACATATATATTTTTTGTAGATTTTTAATATTCAACCTCGAGAGGGATAATCCCTGTCCTCTCAAAGTCGACCGAGGTCTCCTACCGCATTCCTCGTGATTAGTTGTATGCGTACTCGGGCGCGTGCACACATACCGAGTGGTGTACCAAATACTTATAATTCTTCCAAAAAGAAGAAGAAGAACAAAAAGACCGTCACTCAAGCAGATCCCGAGAATCGAGCTTTGAACAATACGATGGCAAAGGATAATCGACCAATGATTGAGATCTTGCAATCTCACGTTAAGGGAAATGATGACGCGATTGTGGTGCCGGAAATTGGAGCGAATAATTTTGAACTAAAAACGGGTTTTATTCAAATGGTTTCCGCTACACCATTTTTAGGCCGTATTCATGATGACCCACACGCTCATATAAAACGTTTCATACAATTGGCAAACACCTTCAACTACAATGGGTTGCCACAAGAGGAAATTCGTTTACTCCTCTTTCCTTTTTCCATCGAGGGACAAGCCCGGATTTGGCTTGATAAGGAACCACCCCAAAGTATCACCACATGGGTGGATTTAGAGACCAAGGTCATTAACTACTTTATCCCACCATCACGGACCACCGCTTTAAGTATGACATCATTACCTTTGAACAAAAATATGGGGAAACGTTTAGTGAGTCATGGGACCGTTTTAAGGATCTTTTAAGAAAATGTCCACAACATGGTTTTACAAAAGTACATCAAATTGACACGTTTTACAATGGTTTAACTCTAAATGACCAAGACTCACTTAATAGTGCCACGGGGTTAATATTCTTGTAAAATCCATGAACGAGGCTTGGGCAATCATTGAAAACAAGGCAAAAGTTCAAACCAAGAGTGTAAGGGCTACAATGGCTACTGCTAGTGATAATGAGGTGACTAATCAAATTAAGGAGTTTACTTCAATTGTGAAACAACTTGCTTTAAGAGATAACCCTCCCACTACACATGTACATGATTTAAAAGACACTTGTGAAACGTGTGAGACTTGTGGTGGACCACATTCGTATTATAACTATGACAAAGTTTATGACCCATATCAAAAAGAAGGCTATGCTTATAACACTTATGAGAGGGTGAATTTTAAACCGAATATCGATGTGAACAATTTATCTTATAAATCGACTAATTATTTGGATCCCCCGGGTTTTGTAGCTCCACAAAGACCACCCCCACCACCCCAAAATACCCAATACCAAAATAGGAACCAAGGTCCTAAACGAGGTAATTTTCAAGGAAATTCAAATGTGAGGAATAATTTTCTAGGGAATGCAAATCAAGGAATTTCAATGGTCAAAATCAAGGGTTTCCAAATAATAACTTCAACCAAGGTTTTAATAATAACAACGATTTTCAATCTCAATATCACAACAAAGGTTTTCCAAATCAAGGGTATAATCAAATGAACATGCATAATCCTCAAATGGACTTTGTTCTACAAAAATTAACCGAACATGAGAGAAACATGAAAGAGATGCAAGAATCGACCGATAGGAAATTTATGTAAATGCTTCAAACCCTTTGTCCACAAGGTGCCCTCCCTTCTAACACCGTGACCAATCCTAGGTCTAACGTTAATGCCATCACTACTAGGAGCGGCAAGACCACCGAAGAACCTTCGTTTTCCCCATCTACCATTGCTAAACAAGGACTCGATATTCCTTCTACTTCTATCCACCCTCATTCACCTTCTACTTATGAGACACCTCCCTTAAAGCCTTTGTATACACCTTATGTTCCCCTTTACCTCAATCTTATACCACACCTTCGGTTCCCAAACTGATTCCTTCACCTTTCGTTTCTATCCCTCCACCACCCAAGGATGTGTATGAGCAATCCAATCCAAAGCCTTCATCTCAAACCAATATACGTTATCCATCAAGGTCGAGGAAAGAGAAATTGAAGAATAAGGATGATATTCTAGTTTCGAACTTCCTAAAAATGTTCAAACAATTGAATTTTAATATCACCTTTGCCAAGGCTCTCGCTCACATGCCTAAGTATGCTAAGATGTTTAAGGACCTTTTAAGTGATAAGGAAAAGTTGCTTGATATTGCCAATACCCAATTTAATGAGAATTGTTCTGCGGTTCTTTTGAGAAAATTACCGGTTAAGTTAGGAGACCCGGTCGATTCCTTATTCCTTGCAATTTTTCGGCTGTAGAGAATTGTATGGCTTTGGCGGATCTCGGAGCGAGTATCAATCTTATGCGATTATCCGTGTGGAAGCAATTATCTCTACCCGAGCTAGTCCCCACTCGTATGACTTTATACTTAGCTAATCGTTCGATTTCTTATCCGGTGGGGATAGCCGAGGATGTTTTCGTAGGAGTCGACAAATTCACTTTCCCCGCCGATTTCGTTGTAGTCGACTATGTGATGGATACCTGTGTTCCATTAATTATGGGACGATCCTTCTTGAGGACCGGGCGTACATTTATTGATGTAGCCGCGGGTGAGCTTATCATGAGGGTAGGGGATGAAAAAAACGTCTTTAACATAGGTAAACTTTCTAAACTTCCCGATGAGCCCGAATCCGTGAATTTCATCGATGTGCTTGACGAAGCATGTGAAGAACATTTTCACGAAGCTTGTAAGAGTGGGATTTCTCAGTTACCTCATGTTGAGACCGTATCTTCTATTGCTCCCTCAATGAATCCATTTGGAGAAAGTGACTTTCTTTTCCAAGAATCTGAAGCAAGTTTAGGGGACGTGGACTTAAAATATTACGATTCTCCCACCGATTGGGAAGAAGACATTCGTACCATTGAGAGACTTCTCAATGAAGATCATATTTCTCCAGCTACTCCTAAGGAAGTTTAATGTAGGGATTTTTACTAGTTGAAAGTTCGTTTCTCGGAATCTCTTCGAATTGATCTCTGGTTAATTGTGCGACTCAGTTGTTCTTGGTGAATCAAATAAAAGAGTTGTCGTCGTCTAAAACTAATTAAAAGTAAAAACTTGAAACAAATAAAAATAAAAATAAAGTAAAGACGGTAAAGAAGAAACAATGAAAGATAAAAACTTGGCGAAAAGTAAATAACGAGAAAATTAAAAGGCAAATAAAGTAAACAACGCAAATTAAAACTTAAACTAAAAGGAAAGCGAATAAAAGTGCAAGTAAAGAAAAAGGCGGGGAAAATAAAGTTTAAAACTTAAAACTGAAAAACTCAATAAAAGGCTATTCGGAATAATCATGCTGTGCGGAATAAAAACCCTACTCGGAATAAAAATGCCTCTGCGGAATAAAAAGGGAAAAATACTCTACTCGGAATAAAAACTCTATGCGGAGAAATAACTCTATGCGGAATAAAAGCTCCTATGCGGAATACCAACCCTTATACGGAATAAACTGAACCTTCCGAATAGGGACTCCTATGCGGAATATTTAGATATTCCGAATAGGGACTCCTATTCGGAATATTCAGATATTCCGAATAGGGACAAAGAAATCAAACCATCCGGAATAACTGGCAAAAGATACAGTAACATTAACATGAAGAACATTAGGAGAAATGGAACACGAATTTGATCAAAACTAACCAAAACAAACCAAAAGATTAAACCAAAACAACCTCAAAGCATCAACTAACAATAATCAATCAAAACAAATCAACAAAATTAACAAACATAACCAAATCAATCAAAACCCACTTGATCAAAACCATAAAAACTCAAGAACATGAACAATGAAAATGAAGAACAAATCAAACAAGAAAGGTAGGAGGTGATTAACAAAAAATTAAAGATTCAACAATAATTAAATGTAAACTTACTTGGAATTAAAAGGAATTTAAAGGTACATTACATGAAAATTAAGGTGCAAGAAAGTAAAAGCAGGGAATGAAAAAATGGGGAAGGATGGGTTGTCAAGCCACCAACAACCTAAACAAAATGAAGGTGGACACTATATATAGGGGAATTAGGGAGGAGCTTAGGAAGCTTCCTCCCTCTTTCTTTTTTTCCTTAATTGCACACTTAAGTCCTTGATCTTCTTAATCTTTTGTTAACCTTCTTAATACTTGGACTTTGTCTTGGGATTTCTTCAAACTCGTCTTGTAATCTTTAATAAATTAGACTTGAGTTCTTCGGCTTTTTAGTAAACTTCCGTCTTTTGACGTTTTCTTCGATAAATCTTCAGAATTGGTCTTGGAATTCCGTTCTTTTTCCACTCTTGATCTTTTGACTTCATCTTTCGTCTTTTTCTTCGATAAAAGCCCGTGAAATCCCGTGTTTTCTCCACTTTTCACCTTTTCGTCCTAAATCACAAAAAAAACACAAACCACGCATAATTCCGACATAAATGACATAAAATACACGTTTTGGCTCGGTTATTATTGTAATTAAGTGGTAAAAAGATGGGTTTTTTCACACCTATAAAATCCCCTACACTTGACCATTGCAATGTCCTCATGTAATGCATTAGTTACAAAGCAAGATTACATTTTCCATCATAATCAATCCACGTTGGACTTTATTAAAGAGATAGAAAATTATAAACATGCAAAGTAAAGAAATCAAAAACATACCATTGGGTTTTGGAAATGTCGTGAATGATCGTCATCCTCAAGTTTTCACTTTCTCCAAACCAAGCTTAGAAACGAGATCATTGTTATTATAAGTTAGTAAACTAACACGAACTCATGTGGGCCAATTATTCACTTAGACTCCCTTATTCCTAGGGGTATCTCTTATATTTTATTGTTGTCTTGAATGATCACGAGGATGCATTTTTGACTTATTTCGATAGTTATTTAGTCCGAAAATAAAGTGAACGATTTAATCAATAGTTGGCTAAAGGACAAAATCTTTTAAAACTGCTTCTCGGGACCTCATAAAGTTCATATCTTGGCATAACTCGCTTCACGATTTGAGACCTTTCTCGGACCGATATTTGGCAGCGACTTCATACTTCAAACCTTGAGAGACGTTCATGAAATTATGGTCTTCTCTTCTTATAGGAATTTCTTCACTTGAAGTTTTGAGAGATTCTTCATCTTTGGACCACGACTTCTTCATTTTTCTCCAATCTTTATTTTGGACTTTGATATACAACGATCCACCTCCTTTTATGACTTGGATCTATTTATCATCATACCTTGCTAGGGTCTTTTCGGACACACTTCTCCATGACTTTTGGGGAGTATTTGCTTTTCGTCGTGTGTCTCGATCCTTCATATTGATTTTCGATAAATGATTCTTCACATCACTTTTGGATCTTTAGCAACAAAATGTAGCCCTCATACCTTATTAGGGCCTTTTCGGACTCGCCAATCTTCGCATCCCGCTTCAATAAGTTATGCCTTGGCTATGAACTCTAATCCATACCGAGCAACTTTTAAACGATCTTGGGCTAGAAGCTAAGTAACTTTTCAAATCGTACAACCTTATTTATTGCAGATAAATTGATTAGCAAGCGATGGGAGAATAGGCTTATAATTAACTCACATAAATTCACGAAAGAATACCAAACTTATAATTGGCTCTATCATCTCTCGTTCTCCATAGTTTAAAATCTCAAAGAATGAGACTCGTGGATGCTTAGCCTATTTAATCAAAGTTTTGGGTTTTCGAGTCGCCTATAGGATCTTGCAATTTCTTAGACTTTTTCAAGTTTAGAAATCGCATTTTAAAGTTCCCTTGATAAACAACTCTCTAGGATCAATTATAGGAACTTACGAAAAGTTCTTGTTCTTAACCCGTGAGAGTTAAGACTTTCGCGTTTTATAGCTCCCCATATAAAAGCCTAGCAAAACTTGACTTAAACATGTTAAGGATACTAGCTAGAGTAACTTAGATAAGTAAACTAGGGTTGAGTCAAAAGATTCACAACGTTTGAAAATTTAAAACCACTTATTAAAAATTTATTCTAATAAGGAAAGAAAATAACTATACAAAGGTAAAAACAACTAGGCCAAAATAGATAAAAAATTTTGAAAAATGTCGAAAAACTGATTTTCCGGTTAAAATGAGGACAAATACAAGGTGCAGGCCACTTAACTTCGATAGAAGTCCCCCTACACTTAACATAAACATTGTCCTCAATGTTTAAGCATGTGGGAGTAAGCTCCCCTACACTTAGGACATTGTGCACTGTGTTTAAATCTCGCTAAGGAAGAGTCAACTAGAGAGATTCCTATTTTAATATTGGAAAATATAAAATAGTGAATCGAAAAGAGTTTAGGATAGAACCGGGAAGAAGGGAACACGGAATCACGGTTCGTCAAAAGTCATCAAGAGTATGTCTTTGAAGCTCTAATCCCTGCACATGATAAGAAAGAATGCAAGAAACACCACGGGGCTCCCCCTACACTTATGGGGAAAGTAGATAGATAATTGGGTTGCCTCCCAAAAAGCGCTTGTTTTTGTTACCCGAGTCACAAGCCTGACTCGTCCCCGAATTAAATAGTCCGTGGGGAAGCCTCGAATGTGATACCGGGATCAAAGACCCTGTCCTCGTTCCCGGTTGAAATCAACAAAGGAGAGGCGGGGGGATAAGTCTTGAATGGGAGAAAAACCCTTTCAACATACGAGAAGTATGTGAATTCAAGAGCCAAGCGGCAAGCGGCAAAGCCGTATTGTTATCAATCATAGCATAATCAATGTCACCTCCCGGGTCGAAGCACTCATCCTCCGTAATAGTGGCCAAAGGGGAGGATGAAAAGTGCTCGGGAGGGGGACTTGGGTCAATACTTTCCTGCAGCAAATTATCAAAAATAATGTCCCCCTCCATATCATTATCATCAATACCTGGAGGCATGGAGTAGATGTCGATTTATTCCAGCAATAGGTCATTATCTTCAACGGGAGGGATAGATGGAGGTAAAGACTCGGAAAGAGAAGGAGAAGTCAACTCTTCGATTTGAGCAATAAGAAGGTGCACTTTCCGTAACCTATCGCGAAGAAGCACGTCTTCCACCTCATCCACAAGATCAAGTTCATCGGTGAACTTCTCGTAAGCTGAAGAGAATAAATCGTCATCACCCGCATCTCCCGGTGGAGATTGAGAAATTTCAAAAGTGAAATTCTCATAGCTTGGAGAAAAATCGTCATCATTAGGATCGACCTCCTCCGTAAGAGCAATGTCGTCCTCAGGCTCCATAGCAGGTAAGTCACAAACCTCATCATCACATAATTTATCGAGACCAACATCACTAAGCTCATTCAACGAATCACAATCCTTAGACACGTTTGGGATATTGAGAGAAGGGATGACAATAGCACTAGGGCATTGAGCAGTAAGATCATTCCAAGAAATAGTAGGCTCATCGTCATCATTATCATAATAGTATGGATACACCGGAGGAGGAGTATAAGTCTCGATATTCGATATTTGTTCTTTTCGTTGATCCTCTTGACATCTTTCGATGATCTTGTTGAAAGCTTCTTGAAGTTGTTGACCTTGCTTAACAAGAGTTGTCCATTGTTCGTGGGAGCTCACATGTTCGAAGGAGGATTGATGATCGATGATGTGTTGTGGGGGTTCAAATGGTTGAAAACCTGAATTATAGCATGGTTGTGGCTCATAGTAGTTCATCGGTTGAGAAGAATTAGAAACCGGGGTTGGTTCATAATAATCCATTGGTGAAGAAAACTGAGGACACGGATTTTTCTCATAATAATTCATTGGTTGACAATAATAGGTATCGTGAGGACCCCCACAATTTTGGCAACATGGGTCGGGAGAAAAATCGGGTGCGTCTTGTGGATAGCTATTATCATTGTCATAATTGTACCCCGGTTCTTGCCCGTGATCATACGGGTATTGAACCGGGCACGAAACATGCCAATGAGAATCGCTTCCATAATAGATGCACGGGGAAAGAGTAGGTGGGTTCAAAAAGGACGAATTAGTCGAGTTGCACAAAGGACAAAATCCGCATATGAATTGTGTATTGTTGATATCGTTTCCGCACCGCTCAAATGTACACCATTGACATGAGTCGTTCCCGTACAATCGTCTTCCACACCCGATACAATGGACATAAAAATCCATGAAGAAAATAGATAAGCAAGAAGAATATTTTTGGTGCAAAACTTTAAAAAAGAAATGCTTTTTATGATTTTTCAAATGTTTTTGGGATTTTTTGAAAATTTTTGATACGAAAAATAACGTTCACAAGTGAACGCATCCCAAAAGCCAACGCGTCTCTCACAAAAAACCTTTAATCCTCACGAAAAGAGCCGGCAGCGGCGCCATTTTAATGTAGGGATTTTTACTAGTTGAAAGTTCGTTTCTCGGAATCTCTTCGAATTGATCTCCGGTTAATTTGCGACTCAGTTGTTCTTGGTGAATCAAATAAAAGAGTTGTCGTCGTCTAAAACTAATTAAAAGTAAAAACTTGAAACAAATAAAAATAAAAATAAAGTAAAGACGGTAAAGAAGAAACAATGAAAGATAAAAACTTGGCAAAAAGTAAATAACGAGAAAATTAAAAGGCAAATAAAGTAAACAACGCAAATTAAAACTTAAACTAAAAGGAAAGCGAATAAAAGTGCAAGTAAAGAAAAAGGCGGGGAAAATAAAGTTTAAAACTTAAAACTGAAAAACTCAATAAAAGGCTATTCGGAATAATCATGCTGTGCGGAATAAAAACCCTACTCGGAATAAAAATGCCTATGCGGAATAAATGTTATGCGGAATAAAAAGGGGAAAATACTCTACTCGGAATAAAAACTCTATGCGGAGAAATAACTCTATGCGGAATAAAAGCTCCTATGCGGAATACCAACCCTTATACGAAATAAACTGAACCTTCTGAATAGGGACTCCTATGCGGAATATTCAGATATTCCGAATAGGGACTCCTATTCGGAATATTCAGATATTCCGAATAGGGACAGAGAAATCAAACCATCCGGAATAACTGGCAAAAGATACAGTAACATTAACATGAAGAACAGTAGGAGAAATGGAACACGAATTTGATCAAAACTAACCATAACAAACCAAAAGATTAAACCAAAACAACCTCAAAGCATCAACTAACAATAATCAATCAAAACAAATCAACAAAATTAACAAACATAACCAAATCAATCAAAACCCACTTGATCAAAACCATAAAAACTCAAGAACATGAACAATGAAAATGAAGAACAAATCAAACAAGAAAGGTAGGAGGAGATTAACAAAAAAGTAAAGATTCAACAATAATTAAATGTAAACTTACTTGGAATTAAAAGGAATTTAAAGGTGCATTACATGAAAATTAAGTTGCAAGAAAGTAAAAGCAGGGAATGAAAAAATGGGGAAGGATGGGTTGTCAAGCCACCAACAACCTAAACAAAATGAAGGTGGACACTATATATAGGGGAATTATGGAGGAGCTTAGGAAGCTTCCTCCCTCTTTCTTCTTTTCCTTAATTGCACACTTAAGTCCTTGATCTTCTTAATCTTTTGTTAATCTTCTTAATACTTGGACTTTGTCTTGGGATTTCTTCAAACTCGTCTTGTAATCTTTAATAAATTAGACTTGAGTTCTTCGGCTTTTTAGTAAACTTCCGTCTTTTGACTTTTTCTTCGATAAATCTTCAGAATTGGTCTTGGACTTCCGTTCTTTTTCCACTCTTGATCTTTCGACTTCATCTTTCGTCTTTTTCTTCGATAAAAGCCCGTGAAATCCCGTGTTTTCTCCACTTTTCACCTTTTCGTCCTAAAACACAACAAAAACACAAACCACGCATAATTCTGACATAAATGACATAAAATACACGTTTTGGCTCGGTTATTATTGTAATTAAGTGGTAAAAAGATGGATGTTTTCACACCTATCAAAGTTACAAACGATGATCCAAATGCGATTAAGCCTTCCACCGACCATCCACTGGATTTAGAGCTTAAGGATTTACCGTCTCATTTAGAATACGTTTTCCTAGAAGACGATGATAAGTTACCCGTCATAATTGTTAAGGACTTAAAAGAGGATGAAAAATGTCGACTTATCGAAGTGCTTAAGAATCATAAGAAAGCAATTGCTTGGAAAATCTTCGACATCCGCGGAATTGATCCTAACTTTTGCACTCATAAAATTCTCATGGAAGATGACTTTAAACCCGCAATCCAAAGTCAAAGAAGGGTAAACCCAAAAATTCATTAAATCATTAAAAATATGTTATCAAACTTGTAGATTCCGGAATGATTTACCCTATTTCGAATTCGCCATAGGATAGTCCCATCCATTGTGTGCCTAAGAAAGGCGGAATAACCGTTGTTCCCAATGAAAACAACGAGTTGATTCCTACTCGACTTGTCACGGGTTGGTGAGTTTGCATAGACTATCTTAAGCTCAATGATGCCACTCGTAAGGATCATTTTCCTCTTCCTTTCATGGATCAAATTCTCGAGCGTTTAGCGGGTAATGACTACTATTGCTTCTTAGATGGTTTTTCAGGATATTTTCAAATTCCTATCGATCAAAAAGACCAAGAGAAAACCACATTCACTTGTCCTTATGGAACATTTTCTTACAAAAGAATGCCTTTCGGCTTCTACAATGCTCCCGGGACTTTCCAAAGGTGTATGATGGCTATATTCCATGACATGGTTGAACAAACTATGGAAGTCTTTATGGAAGATTTCTCGGTCTATGGTGATTCTTTCTCTTCTTTCCTTGCCAATTTAGAACGTATGCTTAAACGGTGTGAAGACACTCGTCTCGTTCTTAATTAGGAAAAATGCCATTTCATGGTAAAATAAGGCATCGCCCTCGGTCACAAAGTTTCAAAAGCAGGTATCGAAGTCGACCGTGCTAAAGTTGATAGTAAGTGTGAAAACACTTATCCTTTTACCACTTAATTATAAATAAAACAAGACCAAAACGTGTATTTAATGTCGTAAAAGGGGAAATTATGCGTGGTTTGTGTTTTTGTTGTGTTTTAGGACCAAAATATGAAAAAGGAAGAATACACAGGCTTTCACGGGCTTTTATCGAAGAAAAAGACAAAAGACGAAGTCAAAAGATCAAGAGTGCAAAAAGAACGGAAGTCAAAGGCTTATTCTAAAGATTTATCGAAGAAAAAGACTAAAGACGGAAGTTTAACGAAGTCGAAGAACCAAGTCTAATAATAGAAGAAAATTAGAAGACGAAAAGACAAAGAGAAAGAGAGAAGCAACCGACACCACATCACCTCCTCCTATATATAGTCTCTTAATACTTCATTTAGAAGTAGTAGATTTTAGTTTAATTTTTATAAGTTAATTAGGAGTATATTAATTACTTTCTCTCTCTAGATTTACTTTCAAGTTTTCAAGCTTTTTCATCTTTAATCTTGTATTTGAATCTTTAACCTTCATCTTAATTTCAAGGTTTTCATAATCATTCTCATTCTACCTTTCTTGTTTTTAAATCTATTTTTTTGGTTTGATTAATGATGTAGTTTGTTTAATCTTGTTCTTTGTTTGATTGATTTTCTTATTTTATTGTTCTTATTGATTTGGCGTGTTTGATGTTTTAGCTTATTGTGCTTATTGCTTATTGTGTGTTTGTCTTATTTTTAATTAAGTGTTTTAAATAGTTTAATCTTTTAAAAGTTGATTTTTAATATTTTGATTATTTAGTTTTTTAAAGTTTTTTATTTGTGGCTTATTACTTTTTCTTAAAATTAGTTTGGTTTGATTTTTGGTTAAGTGCTTATTTGGTTTTTGCTTATTTTTAAGTATTCTGACTTAGTAAACCCTTATCCTGAATTAGATAGCAATTCACTTTATTTCGACTTACATAATTCTTGTTCATTCCGAATTGTATACAACTTAATATTCCGAATAAGGTGGGATTTTATGTATTCCGGATTAAGTGTGGAACACCATATTCCGAATTACCTAGTAATAGTTGATTTTGGATTGTGTTAGGATAGCTTATTCTGGATTAGGTTAAAGAATAGTGGTTCCGGATTGTGTTAGGATATCTTATTCCGAATTAGGTTAAAGAGTGGTGGATTCCGAATTACTAGTTGACATCCGATTCCGAATTACGTGGAGATCACTCATTCCGGATTAGGTGAAGATCCTATATTCCGAATAAGGTGGTTTGAGCTATATTCCGAATTAGGTGGTTAAGTAACGAATTCCGGATTACTTGTTTTCTTTTTATTCCGAATTACTTCAAGATTTATGCATTCCGACTTATGTTTAGTTTTTTTTTCCGGAATTAATTTCTTAGACTTTTATCCCGAATTGTTTTAACTTTTATTCCCCGCCATTTTTTTCTTAAGTATTATTTTAAATTGTTTTGTCTTAATTTATTTTCAAAGTTACTTTCATCAAGTTTTAATTTTTTGTCATTTATTTTTTAAAGTCTTTATTTTTAGTTTATAACTTTAAAGCTTTCATTTTATTTTAAAATAGATTATCAACGACATTTGCTTTTTACACCAAGAACAACAGAGTCACATGTTTAACCTTTTTCAATTTGAATCGATTCGAGACGGTTTCACCTTTAATAAAATTCAGTTATTAAAATGGCGCCGCTGCCGGCTCTTTTCGTGAAGATTAATGGTTTTTTGTGACAGACGCGTTTGATTTTGGGATCCGTTTACTTTTGAACGTTATTTTTCTTTCTTAATTTTCTAAAAAATTTCAAAAATCCAAAAAAAAAATAAAAAAAATAAGAATTTTCAAAATCCAAAAAAAATTAAAAACATCATAAAAACTATTTATTTTTCAAAAGTTTTGCACCAAAAATATTTTCTTTTCACGTTAACTTTTCTTCTTCTATTTCTTTGCTTTATTTTTCTTTTGTAGGTGTATGCGTACCCGTTCACGAAGGAGGAAATCCATTCAAGCCGTTATCATCGAGCCGCCTGTTTTTAACACAATGGATAACCGTCCAATGATCGAGCTCTTGCAATCACATGTTGAAGGCAATGAAGATGCGATTGTGGTTCCGGCTATTGATGCAAATAACTTCGAGCTCAAGACCAGTTTTATTCAAATGGTCTCTGCAACACCCTTCTCGGGACGCACTCATGATGATTCTCACGATCACATCAAAAGGTTTGTTCACTTAACCAATACCGTGAAATACAATGGGGTCTCACAAGAGGCGATTCGTGTGTTCCTCTTTCCTTTATCTCTCGAGGGACAAGCCCGGACTTGGCTTGATAAGGAACCACCCCAAAGTATTACAACATGGGCGGACCTAGAGACAAAATTTATCAATTATTTCTTCCCACCCTCACGTACTACCGCTTTGCGGAATGACATCATTAACTTTGAACAAAAGTACGGTGAGACATTTAGTTAATATTGGGATCGTAAGGAACTTTTAAGAAAGTGTCCAAAACATGGCTTTACAAAGGTACATCAAATTAATAATTTTTATAATGGATTATGTTTGAATGACCAAGATTCACTAAATAGTGCTTCGGGGGGAGGGGGGCTAATATTCTTGTTAAATCAATGAATGAGGGTTGGGCAATCATAGAAAACAAGGGCAAAGTCCAAACCAAGAGTGTTAGGGCTACTATGGCTAGTGCTAGTGAGAGTGAGTTGACCAATCAAATTAAGGAACTTACTTCAGTAGTAAAACAACTTGCTTTAAGAGATACCCTCCTAATCAACATGCTCATGCTCTTAATATAACTTGTGAAACTTGTGATGGACCACACTCTTTTGCTAATTGTGATAAGGCTTATGATCAATCTCAAGGGGAAGTGTAAAAGCCGCATGCTTTTACCATGAACAATACATATATAATCGTACGTACATGATTAAAACTTTCCTTATATAACATGTTTACGTTTCACGAATGTTAATTACAAGTATTACGTACGTGTTATTACACGATAAGTATTAAAGCATATTAATACACGATAATTATTATCAACAATAATTATAATCACAAACATGAAAACATGAACGTAAATAATCACGAACCTATTATTATGTATTTACGTAATTATGATTACGATTATGTATAAGTATATATTATAACACGAACATTAAATAAATAAATCATGTAAACACAACCACGAGAACATGTAATATTTTAGAACACGAAAAACGTCGGGTTTCCCCTTGTGGGCCCCACCTACCCGCGGCAAGACAAAGAAAAGGGGCCAAGCCTACTGTTATTTATAACTAAATAGAAAAAGGGAAAACATGTTTTCATATTACAGAAGATTTTAGAAAAGAACAAAACCCTAGCTCCTTCTTTTTCTCCCTCTTAGACCGCCAGTTTTAACACCACAAGGAAGAGCTGTTTGTTGATTTTTGGTGATCCAATTAAAGTGAAATCGTTCGTGTTTTCTTTCTCCTTTTGTTTCACGCATTGGTAATCCTATAACCTTTTCTTTTTAATTATTTTATTTGATCAAGAACACATGAAATCATGAGTTTATTAAAAACTAGTAAATAAAACATGTTAATTAAATCACAGGGTAATAAACATGGTTTGTTTTGGGTTGTTTGGTTCGGCCGACGCAAGGAACCGAGAGCCGAAGCTCTCGGTGGTCTTCGAATCACCACCAGCCGAGACCCCATGGTCTCGGTGTGGTTTTGTGTGTCTCGGCCGCAAGGAACAAGGGACACCGACGCATGTCAGGGTAGCCTTGTGGTCTTTTGGGGGTCTCGGGATAAACAAACAAGCACCACCGGCCAAGTCTGTGGCTAGATCGACCAAGCAAGGGCAACCGGCCGAGCTGGGTACCACTGTCAAGGGGTGTTTGTTTGATCCGGTTCAAGGGTAAAGACGGTCTACGACATTTCTACATTAAACACACGCGTCCTGTTCACGACTTATTTTTACAAGCCTAATTAATTTTTACAAGTTTAATTATTTACAAGATTAATTAAATTAATTTAACATGTTCTATAATTAATTTAATTAAGACATGACATAGGTTATATTATTATTATTAATAATGCATGATTTTAACCTAAGTATTTTATTATGAAATTTAGACTAAACTAATTAATTAATTATTAAAACATGGCATATAATTAATTAATTTCCATGACTTAGGTTATATTAATATAATTATTAATACATGTTTTGACCTAAATATTATATACACTTTAATTTAATTAAATCATGCTATATTTAAATAAAGCTTATAACATATAATTTATTTAATTTACATGTATTAATTAATAAACTATACTATTAATCACATGACTTAGAATATTAATCAGTAAAACTTAAGCTTATGTTATTAGCTTAATAATGCAGCGTATTTATAAATATGGAAACTTTCTATTTTTAGAAACTTATTTATTTTAAGCAGCTAATCTATTTATGGAAACTTTCTATTTTTAGAAACTTATCTATTTTAAGCAGTTAATCTATTTTTGGAAACTTTCTATTTTTGGAAACTTTCTATTTTTGGAAACTTTCTATTTTAGGAAACCTAATATTTTTTGAAAGTTACTTATTATTACACAGCAAGTACAATAATACAAGAAATACAAGTAATACTTAATCAGAATATGCAGAATACATGATAAACACAGCATAACGATAAAATCTGTAAAACAAGACATGAACATATAAAACAAGCTAAGATACAATATAAAATCAGTTACATACTCAGTAAATCAGAATACTTATACACGTACACTATTTATGTTGCATTAGTAAGATCAAAGTAGGACTCTCTTTCATTCGTCTTCTTCGTTCACTAGACATAAGGTACAGATTCTCCGTCCTTTCAGTATGGACATTCTTTCCTTATTAGGATTTCCCCGTAAGCAGCCAACTGTTTTCCCAGTATATGTTTTATATGTTTTGATTTGCTTATGTTTAATTAAATGCCTAATCCATATACATGCATGATCAGTTTCACCTAGTTATGGAGGTACCATAACCATAACACTAGAGGCACCAGTGTTATGACTTCACCACGGCGGAGTGATAGCTCGTGGCGTCCCTTTAAGCTTTTGTCCATATTATTATATTATCATGTGGGGCGTATGGGTGCATCCTAGTTTACATGTTTTTACAGATTATTCAGGTGAATGTGGTGTGTGTCTTGCATCCTTCACAAGGAGCTGATCCCTCCTACCTAAGCTTATATTAATTAGAGGCAGCCCCTCTAATTGCATGATGAGGTTACCCCTCGAAGTATTCATGCATGTTGATATTTCATGACCTATATTGGCTAATGGTTAACATGTTAAACAGTTTTCATAAGATAAACATAAGGCTTTTCAAACTATAAAACTAGTTTTACTAAGTTATACCAGGTTTTCCAGGACTTAATCATTTCCGATGCTATATGTTGTATATGCTTATGTTATTCATTCTATGCTTGTATATCCGTGCACTGAGCGTTATGCTCAGCCGTTTTCCTTTCATGTTCCCAAAATGGCAGGTACTCCGGGACGCTCGTAGACTTTTAACGTACGTGCATATGGATTGGAAGCTTTCTAGCCTTCATTACTTTATGCATTTATTCATACTTTTGCTACTCATTTCCATGGACATTGTTTAGTCCTTTTTATTTACAGTACTTATGTTTGTGTGTGATGAGCGTTACTTTGGGGTACCGATGTTTGTTTCCGGTATTTCCTTTGTGGTCACGTAATGTTTAAGACATTTATCCTTGTATGCTTTGATGACACGCCATAATCACGCGTGACATTCCATTTACCAAAATGGGGTGTTATAATTATGGTATTAGAGACACGGCTTCGACCTGTAAGCTCTCAAAACACGACCTATGATTAGTGGGTAGTCACTATGGTCTTCTTAGAACTGACAGTTGGTTTTCATACATTCATTGTTTTCATGCATTCATATATATGTCATTGTCGCAGGTTTATGACTAAGTAATGGTTGGTACAGGACTGGCCCTATTTAGTCGCATGTGTTTTATCGAAACTTTTAACTTTGGGACCGACCCATTGGCGTCCCCTCGCCATGTATTTTGTTTTGAGTGAACTGACCATAGGCGTTCACTCTCGCGCATATAAAAGTTTTCATAAAACTGCATCATGCATTCATGTACTAGTTTTCCTGCATAAAATTTTTCTCATGATTTATTGGTATAATTTTTTTTCATGTATATATTTTATGTTTTGATCAGTTTAATCATGTATTTTTATGTTATACAGTCAGATGATTCTCACACGCGAGCAAGAACAACTCAATGCAGCAGTCCAAGTTGCGATGCAAGCTATGCTTCCTCAGGTGATGAATGAAATCAGGGCTGAGGTGCAGGTTGCCAACAATCAACAACAGCACCCAGTACCTCCTCCTCCTCCTCTAGCAACATTGGTCACATGGCTGGAGAGATTCGATAAGCTACGCCATCGATCTTTCGAGAAAACGGATAGCCCCAGCGAAGCTGAAAGCTGGTTGGCTCAAATTGAGAAGATTTTCGATGCAATGGTCTGTGACCCCGTATTCGAGTCGAGGTTGGCCTATTACAGATTCGAAGGTGATGTGAGGCACTGAGCAGTCTGACGGAGGTGATAATTGGGTGGCTGGTTTGACTTGGGCTCAGTTCAGGGAGTTAGTGATGGGACAGTTCTTTCCCAAGGCTGAGCAAGACAAGCTGAAAAGAGAGTACCATGGAATCAGACGGAGAGCTGGGGAGACCACCAACGAGTTCATGCAGCGCTTTCTTCGTTTTGCTGGTTTTCTTGGCACAACAGCAGGTACTCCCGAAGAGCAAGCATACCACTTTCGGTGGGCTCTTCATACATCGGTCGCAAACAACTTGGTGTGCACTACGTTCAACATGGTGGCACAAGTGGCCGATGCAGCACGTAAGCTGGAGATGCTGCAAGAAAGAGATGAGTTCGGGGAAGCAGAGAGACCCGAGAAGAGGTAAACATTCATTATTCAGCGGTGACCAAACCGTATTCTTTCAGTATATGTCAATATTTATATCTCTTTTATATTGCATCTTCCAGGTAGAAGATTGGGGACCGGTCTCAACCGGCTACTCAGCAACAGCCTACTCAGCCTAAGGGAAATGTTCAGACTCACGACCGTTCTGCTACGGATAGGCGTGGCAGTAATGATAATTATCGTAAAAACGCTGGAAACTCCAACAGCAGCAGGTCCTTACACTTACTCATTTTATTATGTTACGCGTTATGATTCATAATTCTGACACTTTAACATCTTCTACCAGGAATCATGGTAACGGAAGGGAGCAGGACCGTAGAGGTCCACAACCTAACTGTACAGCTATCACTTGTATTATGTCTTACGATTTTCCGCATCGTCCTTTTGTACCTATAAACCATGTCTTATGTGTACTTTTCCGAACAGGCTCCTAACCAGCAAGGGCACCTGCTGGAGGGTATACTCACCCTCTCTGCACTACCTGCAACCATAGGCACCAGGGCCATGTCGCCGCAACAACGATGCTTGCTTCAAGTGTGGCCTTACTGGTCATCGCATGAAGGACTCCCGCAAGGGCGAGATGGAGGGCACATCTGGACATGCCGATTCCAAGCCACCTCCTACTAGTGGGCGGGTGTACACGACTTCTCGCGATCAGGCCAACAAGTCTACAAGTACCATCACTGGAATCTTGTATATGTACGGTCAAGTTGCATGTGTTTTATTTGACACGAGTGCTACTCATTCGGTCATTTCTACTGCTTATGCCAAGAATGTTAGGGTATCCCCTATGTCATTAAAGAATGTATTAAACATTTCCACGCCTTTAAGAGACTCTGTACGCAAAACCAATGGGTACAAGAGCCTTCCCCTAGAGTTTGACGACAAGATTCGTCCTGTTGACGCACTTCCATCGGATATATGCGATTTTGACATGATATTAGGCATGGACTGGCTATCCAAGCATCACGCCACCATTGAATGCCATACATATCGGGTCATCTTCGATGATGTAAATGCACCAGAGTACATTCACAACGGGTTCGTACCCGGAAGGTCTATACAAATAATTTCAACCTTACAAGCACGTGCACTACAGTCACATGGTTATGAGGGCTATCTTGCGAATGTTCATGATTTGGAGGTCGAATCCCCATCCATCCAAAATCAGTTGATCGTGTCAGAATTCCCAAACGTGTTTCCAAAAGAACTCCCGGGCATACCACCTGCTCGTGAAGTGGAGTTTAATATTGAGCTCATCCCAGGAGCTGAGCCAATTTCCAAGGCTCCTTATCGCATGGCTCCCATAGAGCTGAAGGAGTTAAAGGAACAACTACAGGAACTATTAGAACGCGGTTTCATTCGACCTAGTGCTTCTCCATGGGGCGCAACTGTGTTGTTCGTAAAGAAGAAGGACGACAGTATGCGTCTGTGCATAGATTATCGTGAGCTCAACAAGATCAGCATCAGGAATAGATATCCATTGCCACGCATTGACGACTTGCTTGACCAACTCCAAGGGGCCATACTTTTCTCCAAGATTGATCTGAGGTCGGGCTATCATCAGTTACGGGTTAAAGAGCAGCACATCGCCAAGACTTCTTTCCGTACATGCTATGGGCACTACGAATTCGTAGTCATGCCTTTTGGCCTTACCAATGCTCCAGCTGTCTTCATGGACTTAATGAACCGTATCTTCCATGAGTTCCTGGACAAGTTCTCCATTGTCTTCATTGACGACATTCTGATTTTCTCTAAGTCAAAATAGGAACACGAAGACCATCTTCGTACTGTACTACAAATACTTCGCCAGAAGCAGCTATATTCCAAATTCTCCAAGTGTGAGTTCTGGTTACACAAGGTGGCGTTCCTAGGCCACATTGTATCAGCAAAAGGAATCACCTTGGATCCAGCAAAGGTTGAGGCTATTACCAAGTGGCCAAGACCTACATCAGCGACCGAAGTTCACAGTTACCTAGGCTTAGCTGGTTATTATCATAGGTTCGTAGAGAACTTTTCCCGTTTAGCACTTCTATTGACCAAACTGATGCGGAAAGGGGAGAAATTCGTCTGCACTGAAGAAAGAGAGAAGAGCTTTGAAGACCTAAAGCAGAAGTTAGTATCTGCACCAAATCTTACTCTCCCATCTGGTACATGTGGATTTCAAATCTACAGTGATGCTTCAGGGAAGGGAGTCGGTTATGTTCTCATGCAACATGGGAAAGTGATTGCTTACGCGTCACGACAACTTAAGCCTTTTGAGGAGAACTACCCTACACATGACTTGGAACTAGCAACAGTCGTGTTTACATTGAAGATATGGAGGCACTACTTGTATGGAGAATCATGTGATATCTTCACCGATCACAAGAGCCTGAAATACATCTTCACTCAACGTGAACTGAATATGAGACAGAGAAGATGGTTAGAGCTGTGGAAGGATTATGACATTAATCAGCAGTATCATCCCGACAAGGCGAATGTAGTGGCAAATGCACTTAGTAGAAAGTCCGGTATGATCAACGGCATTAAGATTGAGGAAGAGATTTTAAGAGACTTGGAGCGAATAGACATTGAGATCATGGTACGTGAACAACATGGTTACTGGGATAATCTTAGAGTGGAACCTGAGTTACTCTCTAGGATCAAGGAAGCTCAGAAGGATGATGGTGAAATTTGGGCGATCATTCAGAACTTGGATTAGTAAACGGAGTTTTAGTTGGATGACGATGGTATCTTATGGCAGGGCACCAGACTTTATGTTCTTGACGATCTTACACTCAGGGAAGCATTATTAACTGAAGCTCATAGCTCCCCATTCTCCATTAATCCTGGATCAACCAAGATGTACCACGACATCAAGCAGTACTTTTGGTGTAGTGGTATGAAACAGGATGTTGCTACTTATGTCTCCAAATGTCTTACCTGCCAGCAGGTTAAGATCGACCATCAACGGTCTAGTGGTCTACTACAACCATTAGACATTCCAGAGTGGAAGTGGGACAAGATCACCATGGATTTTGTTACGGTCTTCCGCAGACAAAGAGGAGGCATGATACGATTTGGGTTATCATTGATCGACTTACTAAGTCAGCTCATTTCTTACCGATCCGCAAGGATGATCCGGTCAGCAAACTCGCCGATACTTACAAGAAGGAGATCATGAGACCTCATGATGCTTCATCAAGTATCATCTCGGACAGAGATCCTTGATTCACTTCGCGATTTTGGAAGAGTCTGCAGAAAGCTTGGGGTACAAAACTTAAGCTTAGCATGGATTTTCATCCTCAAATAGATGGACAATCGGAGCGGACTATTCAGACATTCGAAGACATGCTCCGAGCATGTACATTAGAGTGGACAGGAGATTAGGACGATTACATTTGATTAGTAGAGTTTGCATACAACAACAGTTGGCACGCCAACATTAAGTGTGCACCATTTGAGATGTTGTATGGCAGGATGTGTCGCGCCCCAATCTGCTGGGATCAGGTTGGAGAGCGAACACTTGAAGGACCGGAGATGATTGAGTTTACCAACGAGAAGGTCGTTGTAGCTAAGCAAAAATTACAAGAAGCTCGTACACGTCAAAAGAGTTATGCAGACAAGCATCGTAGGGACTTTCATTTCAACATAGGAGATCATGTCTTTCTTAAAGTATCACCGGCACGTGGTGTTAGACGTTTTGGAATTAAAGGGAAACTCAGTCCTCGATTCATCGGACTGTTTGATATCATCGAGCGAGTTGGTGAAGTATCTTATCGCTTAGCGTTACCTCCGCAGCTTTCTCACGTTCATGACGTTTTCCACGTGTCCTTACTCAGAGGGTACAAGTATCATCCCCTTCACATGGTTCAGTATCCACTGGAACAGATTCGTGAAGATCTCACCTTCATAGAGGAACCCGAACGAGTTCTTGACAGACAATAACGAGTCATGAGGAGGAAGACGATTTCCATTCGTCAAAATCTTTTGGAGGTATCATACCGAGCGGGAAGCCACTTGGGAAATAGAGGAGTCTATCCGGGCTTCTTACCCTCGTTTCATATTTTGAATTCGGGTATGTTCCTCTTTTCAAGTTTACATTATCTATAATTCGGGGACAAATTATTCTTTTTAGGCGGGAAGAGTTGCAAAACCCGCATGATTTTACCATGAACAGTACATATATAATCGTACATATGATAGGTGTGAAAACACCCATCTTTTCTACCACTTAATTACATTAAAACGGGACCTAAACGTATATTTTATGTCGTAAATGGCAGAATTATGCGTGGTTTGTGTTTTTATTGTGTTTTAGGGTCAGAATGTGAAAAGGGAGGAAAACACGGTCTTTCACGGGCTCATATTGAAGAAAAAGACGAAAGATGAAGTCGAAAGATCAAGAGTGGAAAAAGAACAGAAGTCCAAGACCAATTCTGAAGATTTATCGAAGAAAAAGTCAAAAGACGGAAGTTTACTAAAAGCCAAAGAACTCAAGTCTAAATTATGAAGAAATTACAAGACAAGTTCAAAGATATCCCGAGACGAAGTCTGAAAAGTCGAAGCATTTAAGAAGACTGAAAGACTAATGACCAAGAAAGAATGAAAGAAAGAGGAAGCCACCAACCACTCCCCTCTCCTATAAATACCACCCTCACAACATGTGAGAGGGTTGGTTAGTTTTAGTTTTAATTTTAGGATTAGATTAGGAGTAGGTAGTTTCTCTCTCTAAACTTATGCTTTCCCTCTCTAGATTAATTTATGTTTAAGCTTTTGTTATTGAATCTTTACTTTTTAATCAAGCTTTTAATTCATCATCTTCATCCTTTCTAGTTTGATTTGTTCTTATTCATCATTGTTCATGTTCTTGAGTTTTTTTTATGATTTTGATCAAGTTGGTTTTGATTGATTTGGTTATGTTTGTTAGTTTTGATGATTTGTTTCGATTGATTATTGTTTGTTGATGCTTATTTGTTGTTTTGGTTTAATCTTTTGTTTAAATCTCATTAATTTAAGGATCGACTGTTGTTACTGTACTTCCCCTGTTCTTCGTTTGGTTGTTACTGTATTCCATCATTCCCAGGCAACCTTCATCCGGAAGTCAAGAGTTCCGAATGAAGGAACCTTCATCCGGAAGTCTAGAAGTTCCGAATGAAGGAACCTTCGTCCGGAAGTCTAGAAGTTCCGAATGAAGGAACCTTCATCCGGAAGTCTAGAAGTTCCGAATGAAGGAACCTTCATCCGGAAGTCTAGAAGTTCCGAATGAAGGTCTGTCAGTCTTCTTTCTGTTTTTAATTTTATGTTTTCTTTTTTCAATTTCAAGTTTGATTCTTCCCGCCTTTTTATTTATTTGAATTTTTATTCACTTTTCTTTGAGTTTAAGTTTTTATTTGCATCATTTACTTTTTGTTAAGTTTTAATTTTACGTCCTTTCATTTTTCGTCATTTACTTTTAAAGTTTTAAATTTCGCACCATTTTCATTTCAACTTGTTTTAGTATTAGTTTCTCGTCATTTATTATTCAGTCTTGCTCATTTATTTTACCAAACCCAAAAATATTTGTTTCACCAAGAACAACTGATCTCACACAATTAACCGGAAATCAATTCGAAGAGATTCCGAGAAACGAACTTTTTCAACTAGCAAAAATCTTTATATTAAAATGGCGCCGCTGCCGGCTCTTTTCGTGAAGATCGAAGGTTTTTTGTGAGTGACGCATTGGATTTTGGGATCCGTTCACTTGTGAACGTTATTTTTCTTGTCACAAATTTTCAAAAATCCAAAAATATTTGAAAAATCATAAAAAGCATTTCTTTTTCAAAGTTTTGCACCAAAAATATTCTTCTTGCTTATCTATCTTTCTTTATGGATTTTTATGTCCATTGCGTCCGGTGTGGGAAACAATTATCTGGAAACAACTCTTGCCAATGGTGTACATGTGAGCGGTGTGGAAACGATATCGACTACACACAATCCGGATTTTGTCCCTTGTGCAACTCGACTAATTCATTCTTTTTGAACCCACATCCTGTTCCCCCGTGCATCTATTGTGGAAGCGATTCTCATTGGCATGTTTCGTGCCCGGATCGATACCCGTATGGTCACGGGCAAGAACCGGGGTACAATTATGACAATGATAATAGTTATCCACAAGACGCACTTGATTTTTCTCCATACCCGGTTTGCAACACCTGTGGGGGTCCTCACGATACCTATTATTGTTAACCGATGAACAACTATGAGCCACAACCGTGCTATAATTCCGGTTTTCACAATCTTGAGCCCCCACCACACTCACTCGATCATCAGCCTCGTCACGGGATGAGTTACCAAGAACCAATTGTCGATCTTGCTACAGCTTTTCAAGCGCAATCAAAAGAGCTTTTACACACGCTGCGAACTTGTATGGAGTCATTTTTACAGAAGCAAGATCAGACGAGTACCCATATCCCTGAGCATATTATTGGTGTTGGGTCTACTAGATGTAGATCTTGCAGCCTGTCAGGACCGGTGAATGAATTCTGTAATCACAAGTCAAATCACAAAGAGACTCTATACACAATATGAATGTAGAATATAAATATAATTAAGAAGAACAGAATAACTATAAAGACTTGATCCTTTCTAAGGATTTCTAATATTGATAATGACTAGAACTACGTTTTGTGAAGGTATGTATAACCCTTCTGCCTAAGGTTCCTTTTACACTACAAGGAAACCCTAATACAGCATTAAAGAAAACGTGTAAAACTGATATGCATATCCTTTCCTAACATATCTCATGCATATCCTAACAGAATATTAAGTAAATAATAAAGTTTGACTACGACTAGGACCAGGAGTAGGACTTGCTCCTACTACTACTAGGACCAGGAAAAACTACATACCTCCTAGTCTACCTATTACATATAACTATTACAATGGTCCTAACAATCCTCCCCTAAACTTGAATTTGACCTGTTGAGTTCAAGTTTCCTGGAAAACGTGCAAAGAAAGCCCGAGGATTGGATCAGCAAAACAAATAGAAACATCAACAAGATAAGAATTAGAGTAACCGCCGCAACATGAAACACTAGAAGCTTCTCCAAAGCTTGTAACAAATCAGCATCGTGTTGAATCTTTTCAGCAACATGAGCAGATTTGATGAGCCTTTACCAAGTAGCTGCTCGCTCTTGGGCTAGCTAGTCATTCTGGTGGAATAAGCATCACCCTGGGAGACCAGAACCCAGCCCAACTCTTAGAACGTGAATCAATGGTGAGTGAGAGTACCCTGATGATTTTAGGCAAACCATCACAGCCGTCAACGGATTTGATGCGTCTTTACCAGAAGCCGTACCCCTCTGGACTCGCCAACTCTTAGCAATGAAGCATCGGTGAGTTGAACACCCTATAGTTTTAAGCAAGCTATTACAGCTATCAACGGATTTGATAAGATATTTACCAAGAGCCGTACCCCCTTGGATTAGCCACAGTTCAGTCCAAGACTATGGCAAGTGAAAACCATCCAGTTTTGGGTAACCTGACAACCATCAACGGATTTGAGAATCGCACCAGGAGCCGTACCCTCAAGGTGAATCAACTTTTTCTTGTCGATTAGACATGGTAAGTTGAGAACCATTTGTTGTGTGGACCACGTCCAACACCAAGTGAAACCAAGTACCAGGACAAGCACAGTCAGTAACCAGAACCCACAATGTTAAGCAGCCAAGGGATATTATTCACAAGTATAAAATCTAAACTGTGTTAAAAGTATAAGCAGATATTATATAAAAGTATATTTTTTTTTATTTTTTTTTTATTTTAGTATAATTTTTTTTCTTGTTTTTTTTCTTAACTATAAAGAATGAAGTTCACCAAACACTGTACATATTGGTGAAAAGAATGAGAATAAGAACAAATGATCAAAATACAAAGCATAAACACTTACAACCCAATCATCTTACATACCAGAAGCAGCCTTCTTATCTGCTATCAACCGCGCCTGAATACCTTCTACCAATGTCGTGGCCATAGATGACTCATTTCCAGATGGAGCAGTAGAAATTTGCAAGTGACTTGCTAACATCGCCTCCATCGAAGAAATAGTCAAAGGATACTCCACATCCGTCAGCATAAACACCATATGACCAGATGCTAATTCCAACATATGAACTCCACATCTAGCATAGAGCTTCCAGCGCAGAATCTCCCATTGCATTTGATCCTTCCATATGCCCGAAACAGGAGTATTAGGAGGATCCAACATCATCTTGAGATCAGCCCAGATACGCAGACCAGGCCATGAAGACACAGCCATTGGGTCAAATGGCATACTAGAATCAACAAGGCCATACAACGCCATAAGATCCATACGGTCAGCCCAAGACAACACACCCTGCAAACCCGTTGCCAATCGCACAGACCCATCACTCAAAGTAATCCAATGGGATACGCCACCAGGAAGTGTTGCAGAACGCTCAACCGTATAACCAGTAATGTTCCCATTGCCCAAGGGTAAGTCAGAATCGCTGTCAGAAGCTGCATCAATTAAATTCTCAGGATCACGCTTCTCAAATGGAACTGTCTTACCACGGCGAATACGACGAGCCTGTTTCTAGCGAAGGGAACGTCTAGGTGTGGGATCAGAAGGTGTTGATTCAACCTTTACCTTAACCTCAACAGCAGCAAGGGAAGCAGTAGAAGAAGACTCATGAATGTGTCCAACCAATGGACCACTAGGAGCTGCATCAGAAGTAAGATTAGGTTGAGTTCCAGGAACTGGTGGTGATGGAGATGGCACAGCAGATGTAGTAGCAGTAGGTATGGTGGTAGCAACAAAGGTGCTTGCAGGAACATGTGTGGTGGTGGTAGTAACAGGTGTGGTGGTAGAAGCATGAGTGGTGGTGGTAGTAGCAAAAATGGTAGTAGCAGGACCAGTAGTAGAACCCATAGGAGCAACCAAAGGTGTAGTAGAAGGACCAACAGAAGTAGCAACAAAACCAGAAGGACTAGCAGCAGAATCAGGAGGGGGTGCAGATGAAGGACCAGTAGAAGCAGCAGGCATAGAAGAAGTCACACCACGAGGATGGTAAATAAATCTTTCCGGAATAGGTTGACTCTGACGCTTAACCATCTTTTCATAAAGGGCCTTTAGCTCATCAAAAGTCAAAGCCCGCACCCGTGCCCACGTCCAAGGAGCATTAAAATGTGCAGCAGACTGATATTTCACATAACGTTGCATCTGCTGGCGCTCCTCAGCCTGAGATAAAGGTCTGTTCCTTCTCTGTGTCTTAAGTTCTGCAGCAAGAGCCAACTGATGCTTACGCATCAATACCATAGCCCGCGGAATACAATTGTGTTCATCAACATCATCACCCAATAGATCCTTAAACTGAGCATAATCCCGAGTGAGAACAGTCAACACTTGCATCCATTCACTATCACTCCAATGCATGGCATCATGCTGAATTTATGCACGCCTGCGCTCTCGAAGCTCTTCCTCAGCAATCCTATCAGCTTCATCAATCTTAGCTTGAAACCGACGAGCAGCCTCCTCACCAAGCCTTTCCTCTTCAATCTGGCGACGGGTACGCTTGCGAGATGGGGATGGAGGATCAGTCATTGGGGCCTTGCCCTTCAAATCATGAGAGGGACCAGCATGAGAACCATCAGCAGGATCAGAATCACCACCCATAGAAGGGGGAATAGCACCAGGAGAAGGAACAATGGAGGACGTTGGAGGAACCAGCAAATCATCATAAACTTTATCAGCAAAGGCAGCCTTTGCCAACAACGTCAAGCCATCCTCAACATTCTCCGTACCCTTTTCATCAGAATCTGAATGGACCACATGTTTCTTGCGGCGACGTTGTTGAGTTTCCAATGCCTTGATGCGATCAGCCAGAGGAAGAACAAACTCCCTTGTAAGCTTCCGATGTTTGTTTAAATCAGCTTCCAAACAAATCATCCGCTCATGGTAGCTGCGCATAAGATCAAGCAAAGATATCAGTGTAGTAGGCTCCTCCGCCTGCCCACCAAGAGAACTTGGATCAGGGAAAGCATCACTGGAGCCCGAAGCAACATGTGGGTCAACCTGTGGAGTACTAGCATCAAACGGTTTATCAGTCGAGTGTGGGGCAGGACTAGGAGGTGGAGTCTCCACAAATGGAGACGTGTGTGGGACGGAAAAAGGACCAGCCTTGGAAGGGGATGGTTTTTCAACCACCGCCTCTTCAACCAGCTCCTCCTCAACCACAGGAGTGGCACCAACAGTAGGAGCCTCCTCCTCCATGGGGTCATCATCAAGCACAACAAACTCAGGAGCCTCCTCCTCCTCACCCATAGGACCCTGAGCCAATCCCAACATGGCTTCAGTCAGGGGCCTCCAATCCCCAGTAAACCCATTGACCATATTGTAATACACTTTAGCTGTAAGTTTAGACGGCACATGCTCAGTCCTATCACGTGGAATGCAAACAAGGATTTGCTGAAGAAACCTAGGGTACATAAGAAACTTCTTTCTCGAACCAGCATTAGACAAATTACTAACCATCCCCTCAAATATATAATGAGAAAAGTTAAAAACTCTACCCTGGGCTAAGCAGATAAGACCAGTAGCCAAAGGAGTAGGGAAAGCATCCCAACTCCCAGACTTGGGACTCATACAATGGATCAGAAAGTGGACCAGAAGCTTCCATTGGGGGGAAAACCGATTTTTCTGGAAGTTAAACTTCCCCCCATGTTCATAACCTAAAGCAGCCATCCCCTCCAATACTTCCGAATTGGGGATGGATTCAACACCACCCTCATCCTGAAGATGAAGAGAAGAGCGAATAGAAGCCTCAGTCACCACATATGTACGTCCATCTATGGTAGCATGGAGTGCACGTGGACGACCAGCCACATTCACAAGTTGAGCAGACACCCAAAATTGTCTAATCACACTATCATATATGGTGGGACATACAGTATATGCAAACCTTAGGTTGGATGCTTCAATGTAATCCAGGATGTCAGCAAAATGTTCACGATGGGGACCATCACCCAGATAAGCAACGCGGTTGTGAGCAGGTTGGTAAGCAAGAGCAGCCATGGATCTTGATTAATTGATGGAAGAAGGATGGTGATTAGGGTGAAGAGAGTAGAAGCGGTTTTGTGTGTGTGTTAATTGTAATGAGTGAGTCAAGGGTGTATGTTGACCATATATAAAGAAAGTTGTAACTGTTCATTGACCCCTATTAATGGGGGTTGCCCTTTCAAATTAAACCATAATTGCATAGTAACCACTTGCCCTTTTTAACATAGTTACCAACTCCCAATTAACCATGCTTTATTTAAACATGTAAATACCAGAATTGGAAGCGTTGACCAAAAGTCAAAGTACACAATTGTCATACCAGGAGCAAAACGTGATTAACAACGGACAAAAGGAATGAACAGTATGCCAGACCAATACCAGGAGCCAAACACCACTTGACATGGAAGGATTTTAAAACCACCAGAAGCCAACCAATTATAACTAGAAGCTGACCAAAGAGGACCAGAAGCCAGTCATGCAAGGCCATATCCACCAGAAGAGAGCAAAATCCTCCATCAGAAGCACCACACACCATCAGAACCAAGAAACTATGTTGTTAAATACTAGCAATACGTTAGTCTGACCTAATATGTACACAAAGCCTCCCCTTAGGCTTTGACTCCCCTCAATCCTAGACCTCAAGGATTGACCATCCCAATATGAACCACCAAGTGGTTAAACCGAGGACCATCAAAAGCCTTAGTCAGCAAATCAGCAACATTGTCATCCGTATGAACTATAAGAATCTGTATCAGCTTCTTCTCATTGGCATCCCGTATAAAATGATGCCGAATCTCAATACGCTTCGTCCGCTGATGAAATACGGGATTCTTCACAATGCAAATAGTGCTTTGATTGTCAATAAAAATTTGGTATTCATAAAATTGAAACCATAATCCAACATCTGATTTTGGATCCACAAAACTTGTCCACAACAACTAGCAGCAGCAACGTATTCAGCTTCTGTTGAAGAAGTAGCTACGATTGTCTGTTTCTTACATTGCCATGAAATAAGCCGACGACCCAAAAATTGACAACCACCAGTAGTAGACTTCCTATCATTATTAGCACCAGCATAGCCACTATCACTATAGGCTTCTAGAACAAAAGGAGATTCTCTAGGATACCATAGACCCAATTTAGGTTGAGCCTTGATATACTTGAAAATCTTCTTCACTGCATTTAAGTTCGAAACCGTTGGAGTCACCTGGTGTCTAGAACAAGCACTTACTGCAAACATAATGTCCGGACGTGATGCAGTCAAATACATGAGGGAGCTAATCATAGACCTGTACATGTGAACATTTACCGGGGGGTCTGGCTTATTCTTAAGTTTGATTTTAGCAACTTCATAAGGAGTTGCTGCTGGTCTAAGAGGATCCATGTCAAACTTCTGAAGAATCTCATGGACATATTTATCTTGACTGATGAAAATCCCATCCGATTGTTGCTTGACCTGAAGACCAAGGAAGAATGACAGTTCACCCATTGCACTCATCTGAAATTCGCCTTTCATCAAGTGTTCAAACTCATCACACCACGCCTTCCTTGTAGAACCAAAGATAATTTCGTCTACATAAACCTGAACAAGGATAATATCCTTGGAATTCCGCCGATGAAATAGTGTTTTGTCAATAGTACCTCTTCTATAGCCATTCTTTAACAAGAAAGTTGAAAGACGCTCATACCAAGCTCTAGGAGCCTGATGTAACCCATAAAGAGCCTTGACCACCTTGTAGACTTTCTTGGGATGAAGTGGATCTACAAACCCCTTAGGTTGAGTAACATACACTTCCTCGTCAATTTTGCCATAGAGAAATGCACTCTTGACATCCATCTGGAACACCATAAAGCCAACATAAGAAGCAAAGGCCAAAAACAGACGAATGGCCTCGATCCTTGCAACCGGCGCAAAGACTTCAGTATAGTCAATGCCCTCAATTTGAGTGTGTCCTTGTGCGACAAGCCTAGCTTTATTCCGGTCGACAATTCCCCGTGCATCCTTCTTGTTTTTGAGAATCCATTTGGTATTGATAGCTGTCTTTCCATCTGGTAAGTCAACCAGAACCCAAACATTCTGAAACAAGAATTGCTGCATTTCCTCCTGCATAGCCTCCACCCAACTTTGATCCTCAAGAGCATGAGAAACAGACCTAGGTTCCACCTGTGAAATAAAACAAGCAAACAAACAGTGTTGAAAGTCCGTATGATTATTACGCTTTTGATCCTCAATATAGCACACAAGAGCATGATGATCAGACGAGGCCTTCTGCTGCATTCTGCGTGTCTTGATGGTAGAACCAGGATCTCCAATAATTTGAGTGGTAGGATGATCTTTATGTGATTGCAAGACTAGATTGGAAGAAACCTCCACTTCTGGTGCCAAGTTATTGAGATCACCAACAAAGTCAGCATCATGTGAAGCATTTTGGAAAATCCCATCTACCGGTTGTTTATGAATATCATCCAGCTTGGTAGAAGACTTCTTTTCATGGTTCCCCAAATCAGAAGGACTGGAGAAACGAGTATTGGAAGCAGACTCACTAGCCGGAGAACCAGTAGGTGATAAGCTAGCACTAGGAGCAGAAGCTGGAGTACCAGGAGCAACTTTGTCAGTAGGCTCAACCAAGGGAAACTCAAAACTACCTTGAGCAGCTGCTTTAGTAGCTTCTTGTTGTTGTTTGAGAAGAGTGTCAAGAGCTGCTTGGGAACCCTGTACATCTAATGGAGTTGCATCACTAGGAGGAGTAGGAGAAACCGTGGTGAAATAGGATGGAACCACAAAAATTTCATCCTCATCATCTGAATCAGAAAGACTAGAAGGAACACCAGTACTAGAAGTTGCAAATACTTGTGGTCCTGCATCATGGTTAGTTTTGAAACGAAAATATCCTAACGAATCACTAAGATAATCAAGATCAAAATACCATTCTGGACCTTTGCCTTGTATGTTTGACTTCTCCTCAAAATACCTGAGATTAATAGTTTCAATTATCCGTTTGGCTTGAAGATTGTAGATACGATACGCCCGAGAATGAGCTGAATATCCCACAATGTATCCTTCATCTGCCTTGCCATCAAACTTCCCCAAATAGTCACTAGTATTCAGAATGGTGACTGGACACCCAAAAGGCTTCAAATGAGCAATATTTGGAACTTTGCCCGTGAGCAGCTCATAAGGAGTCTTCTTGTAAGGATTGGTAATAGAAACCCTATTCAAAACATAACTTGCAGTATTAACAGCTTCTGTCCAGAACATGGTTGGAAGCTTGGAATCTGCAAGCATAGTTCTTGCTGCTTCTATTAGTGTCCTGTTCTTTCTTTCTGCCACACCATTCTGTTGAGGAGTCCTAGCAGCACTATAATCTCTTTTGATGCCCTTAGCATTGCAAAGTGCGATGAGGTCTTTATTTTTAAACTCGGTTCCATTGTCGCAACGAATACCTTTAACTTTCTTGGACAACTGATTCTCTATCAAGGTAAGAAAATCTCTAAGAATTGAGTAGGTCTCACTTTTGGCAGGCATGAAGAACACCCACGTAAACCTGCTATAACCATCAATTACCACCAAACAGAATTGCTTGTGGTCAATGCTCCTGATGGAAGTAGGACCAAATAAGTCCATGTGTAGAAGCTGCAATGGTTCAGTAATAAGACTTAGAGCAGTAATGGCCTTGAACGATGCTTTTTGCTGTTTGCCTTTGCTGCAGGCATTACAATTTATATTATTTCGAAACGTCTTGGGAGGTAAACCAGAGACCAGATTCAGATTTGCAAGTTTGTGAATGGTCTTGAAGTTCACATGCCCCATCCTTCGGTGCCATTTAGTGGCTTCATCTTCTGAGGCTTTTGCAACCAGACATGCTAGTTGACCAGTAGGGTTGACTTCATTCAACTTGATGCTATAGAGATTGTGTCTTCTAGGGATTCTGAGTAAAACTTGTGAGTCATCCGGAAGCTGAAAGTCTTTGGAAAGCACAAGTGCATCAGTATCGGTGAAGAGAACAAATTGCTTCTTGTCACAAATCTGAGAGACCGATATCAAGTTGAAGTGTTGAAGTGCTTCCACATAGTAGACCTGCTCAAAATTTAGATTTGGAGTCTTTATCGTTCCTTTGCTAGTGATTATGCCTTCACCCCCACCAAAATAGACCTTGCCACCATGAAATGGTACAAAGTTAGAGAGAAGACTCTTATTGCCAGTCATGCTCCTGGAGCAACCACTATCAATAATACCTAGACTAGGATCCTGGTATGGAGTAACCTACAACAACAAGAGAATAAAAATGCAAAAGTTAGTGTCTTAAGGGGACCCAAACCTTTTCAGGTTTGAGCCTGCCTTGTGGATCATTAGAAGAGTGCCAAGAAGATTGATGAGATCCACCGTTGTTCCTTGGTTGCCTATGCATCATATGGGTATTATTATTTGACCAAGAACAACCTGCTGAGGGCTTAACAGCAGTTCCCAAATTTCCCAAACCAAAATACGTGTGGTCTAAATTATGTGAATAGATTGGATTAAAATTTTGAAAATAATTACTGGTTGTTTGGAATCCACTATCTCTCCAATAAGCAGACGTGAAAGGAGAGGATACTCTAGAAGTATTAAACGTTGGAGCACTAGGATTAAGTCTTCTAGAAGCATATGAAGCAGCTCCTGGTGAACCAGGAGCAGGAAAAGCATGATTAACAGATGCATGTGTGTCATAATAATCACAATCTTTAATTAAATGAAAGGCACTGCCACAAACAAAACATGTTTTGAAAGACCTTTTATTAGAATGAGATTGTTTCATACAAGGCAAAGGTCCAGAATGGTATTTTGATCTTGATTATCTTAGTGATTCGTTAGGATATTTTCGTTTCAAAACTAACCATGATGCAGGACCACAAGTGTTTGAAACTTCTAGTACTGGTGTTCCTTCTAGTCTTTCTGATTCAGATGATGAGGATGACATTTTTGTGGTTCCATCCTATTCCACCACGGTTTCTCCTACTCCTCCTAGTGATGCAACTGCATTGGATGTACAGGGTTCCCAAGCAGCTCTTGACACTCTTCTCAAACAACAACAAGAAGCTACTAAAGCAGCTGCTCAAGGTAGTTTTGAGTTTCCCTTGGTTGAGCCTACTGACAAAGTTGCTCCTGGTACTCCAGCTTCTGCTCCTAATGCTAGCTTATCACCTACTGGTACTCCGGCTAGTGAGTCTGCTTCCAATACTCGTTTCTCCAGTCCTTTTGATTTGGGGAACCATGAAAAGAAGTCTTCTACCAAGCTGGATGATATTCATAAACAACCGGTAGATGGGATTTTCCAAAATGCTTCATATGATGCTGACTTTGTTGGTGATCTCAATAACTTGGCACAAGAAGTGGAGGTTTCTTCCAATCCAGTCTTGCAATCACATAAAGATCATCCTACCACTCAAATTATTGGAGATCCTGGTTCTACCGTCAAGACACGCAGAATGCAGCAGAAGGCCTCGTCTGATCATCATGCTCTTGTGGGCTATATTGAGGATCAAAAGCGTAATAATCATACGGACTTTCAACACTGTTTGTTTGCTTGTTTTCTTTCACAGGTGGAACCTAGGTCTGTTTCTCATGCTCTTGAGGATCAAAGTTGGGTGGAGGCTATGCAGTAGGAAATGCAGCAACTCTTGTTTCAGAATGTTTGGGTTCTGGTTGACTTACCAGATGGAAAGACAGCTATCAATACCAAATGGATTCTCAAAAACAAGAAGGATGCACGGGGAATTGTCGTCCGGAATAAAGCTAGGCTTGTCGCACAAGGACACACTCAAATTGAGGGCATTGACTATACTGAAGTCTTTGCGCCGGTTGCAAGGATCGAGTCCATTCGTCTGTTTTTGGCCTTTGCTTCTTATGTTGGCTTTACGGTGTTCCAGATGGATGTCAAGAGTGCATTTCTCTATGGCAAAATTGACGAGGAAGTGTATGTTACTCAACCTAAGGGGTTTGTAGATCCACTTCATCCCAAGAAAGTCTACAAGGTGGTCAAGGCTCTTTATGGGTTACATCAGGCTCCTAGAGCTTGGTATGAGCGTCTTTCAACTTTCTTGTTAAAGAATGGCTACAGAAGAGGTACTATTGACAAAACACTATTTCTTCGGCGGAATTCCAAGGATATTATCATTGTTCAGGTTTATGTGGACAACATTATCTTTGGTTCTACAAGGAAGGAGTGGTGTGATGAGTTTGAACACTTGATGAAAGGCGATTTTCAGATGAGTGCAATGGGTGAACTGTCATTCTTCCTTGGTCTTCAGGTCAAGCAACAATCGGATGGGATTTTCATCAGTCAAGATAAATATGTCCATGAGATTCTTCAGAAGTTTGACATGGATCCTCTTAGACCAGCAGCAACTCCTTATGAAGTTGCTAAAATCAAACTTAAGAATGAGCCAGACCCCCCGGTAAATGTTCACATGTACAGGTCTATGATTGGCTCCCTCATGTATTTGACTGCATCACGTCCGGACATTATGTTTGCAGTAAGTGCTTGTTCTAGACACAAGGTGACTCCAACGGTTTCGAACTTAAATTCAATGAAGAAGATTTTCAAGTATATCAAGGCTCAACCTAAATTGGGTCTATGGTATCCTAGAGAATCTCCTTTTGTTCTAGAAGCCTATAGTGATAGTGACTATGCTGGTGCTAATAATGATAGGAAGTCTACTACTGGTGGTTGTCAATTTTTGGGTCGTCGGCTTATTTCATGGCTATGTAAGAAACAGACAATCGTAGCTACTTCTTCAACAGAAGCTGAATACGTTGCTGCTGCTAGTTGTTGTGACAAGTTTTGTGGATCCAAAATCAGATGTTGGATTATGGTTTCAATTTTATGAATACCAAAATTTTTATTGACAATCAAAGCACTATTTGCATTGTGAAGAATCCTGTATTTCATCAGCGGACGAAGCATATTGAGATTCGGCATCATTTTATACGGGATGCCAATGAGAAGAAGCTGATACAGGTTCTTAAAGTTCATACGGATGACAATGTTGCTGATTTGCTGACTAAGGCTTTTGATGGTCCTCGGTTTAACCACTTGATGATCTACGGTTTTTCCCAACAAACCCTAGATGATTCAATTGATGTTGCTGCTATTGTTATTGTTCTTGTTGCTGAATAAAGATTGGTGTTCGTGATGTTCATTCTGCTAACTTTGGTGAGTTGATCCTTGATCAATGATGAACCCTAACAGGACTGATAATGCTCGCTGCCAAAGTGATCGGGTACTGATGGTTTCAAGAAATCAGGGACTTGTACCTTTTTATTCTCATTGCTTTATAATGTTGTGGACCTAAAGAACTAGAAAACAAAGGACAAGAATGTGTCACGTAAGAATGGCCATTGATTAAGTGGTAGTATTCAAGTACTTTAAGAAGTACAAAAGGTTTGACTTTCAATAAAATATAATGGAAGCAACTATATGACGTGATGAAAGTGACCCCAGCAAGGCGTTTAAAGGTACTACTCAGCCTCTTGATTCAGAATGGTCGACAAAGAATACATTTGCATTAAAAAAAGATGACATGAGAAGAAAAGGAGTGGTCCAACTTGTGGGCTTAACATCACGTGTGCAAGCTTCCAAAAGGATGTTGAGTAATGCACTGCTCCTGGTTCTAAAGGCAGTGTACAATATGGTGTCATGATGCTAGTACTTTTGATCTCAGGATTCACGTTTGGTACTGCTCCCATGACAAAACGATTGCTGTTTTATCAAGGCTTGATAAGGACCACACTTGTATCTGTTCTTGTTTGTGTTTCACATGACATGCTGTTACTCTAAATCTTGTCACCTTCAAGGTACTGTTTTCGTGTGTTTAATACTTCCCTTTAGTTCTACGATTTGATTTAAAGAAAGACGTGGGATGATAACAGTTACATGATGTGAATGTGTGACTCTCAAATATCTCTCGTATACTGTTGTTGACTTCTAATTTTTGGGAAATTTCTATTTCGAACGTGGAGTACATTAAATCGTCGAGGTAATTCTTGATTTTATGGGATATCACTATTATTTATGGGAATAATACGCATCATGAATTTTTGCCAAGTATAATAGTTGAACGTGTTATATGGGGCCAAAGACGTGTGATGCGACGTGTGAATCTCATTACCATAAGTTTCGGATTTAATTCCTAGGTTCATGGGAAATAAGTTTCGGATATAATATGGGAATGAATGGGACGTGATATGCTCTTCTCGTCAGATATGGTACATTCCTAATTTAGAGGGATTGTGTTTTAATTACTTATTCGGTATCTTGATATGATCAAAGCGAATTTCTTGGAAACAGTTAGTTATTGCGTGAATAATGGAAGAACACGGTTTGGTAATGCATATGTTTAGGGATTATTTCTTAGTCACTCAAATAATCTTCTAATTATTTTTGGACGTGGGTATGCAAGCAATTATGGTCTCTAAGGTCAAACGTAAATATGCGTGTCATGAAGAAAAGATTCTTTTTTTAGTTGCTGACTTTAGGAATTTCATTTATTCCTATTATATATCATGACATTTATCATAGAGGGTGACGTGGATTGCTTGGAACATTTATCTTAGTGGTATATATGGGTTGGGTACACAAGTTTTTATTGGAGAACTACATGGGCTCGTATATATGGACTGAGATCCATCTCCTTCATGAAACAGTCCATCTTCATTTTCATGCAGACAGATCAGCAACAGCAACGGTATAGCAACATCTTTGGCAACAGTTCTAGTGACAGTATATGAAAAAAATAAAAAAAAATAAAAAAATAAAAAAATGAACAGGGTTCGAGATGCTACTGGTGAGCTATGGTTTCTACTGGTCATTGACGATGCTGCTTGATTATTTATTTGATGTTGCAGTTGATTTTCGCATTTAGGTGAGCAATACACCTTGTCTTTTGTCTAAATATATTGTTATAGCTAACAACTAGCTCATAGTTGTGAAGGTTAGCAGTTCCCATGTACCAAAAACTGTTGGTGAGCAATACACCTTGTCATTTTGATCAAAAATATATCATTTTGATTAAATATATTGTTATAGCTAACAGCTGGCTCATAGTTGTGAAGGTTATCAGTTCCCGTGTACTAAAAACTGGGTAAAATGCATGATATAAGACACAAGTTTGGGAGGTTCCACTTCTTCATCAAATTCGTTATACTTGATTTTCTTCATCAAATTCGTTATACTTGATTTTCTTCATCATCACTCCGAGGAACCTATCAGATTGGACATGCACTTCTTCAGGGGAAGCATACATGGATCGAGGGGAAGCTTAGTCTTCCTGGAGGATTCCTACTAGTCGGTTCCTACTGGTCGTTTCTACTGGTCGTTCCTACTGGTCGTTCCTACTGTTCATTCCTACTGGTACGTTATGGTTCCTTCTGGTGGTTTTTGTTGGTTCCTGCTGTTCGTTTAAAAAAAAAAAAGAGTTCATCTTGACGGGGGGGTATAGATTGTTTCGGAGATTCAGTTTATGCTATAATTCTTAACTGGAATAGTTACACGCTCTTTTACAAATATTTGGGGGGCATATGATACCATACAGTTCATGATATGATCATCACAAAATTAGCAGCATGATCATAAGCATCGAGTGGTTTCTGGTTGATCCGTCAGAGCTCACTGAGACTATCGGCCATTGCATGTGATCGCCATGCATATATTGACTACAAGAATTATTCAAAGACATTTTATTACATGATATTGTAATAAGCATGTCTTTTTCATACTGAAGGAAGAAATGATCTATGCCACTGAGTTTAAGATTCAAGAGATGGTTAGTATGATTGTTTCTATACTTAACCATCTACATGCATCACTTAAGGGGAAGCGTCTACGAGTTGCACAAGACCCTATTTGTTGATTACAAAATGGGGAAGAATAGTTAGATGTGCAGCTTATTATCGTGATGACATGTTCGAGCATTGTTTCTTTATGCACATTGTTTTGTAATATCAAATAGGGGAAGATTGTTGGGACATACAGATTTGATGATTACAAAACCTATAGGCAGAGATGAAGACAGAAGAAACAATAAGGACCTAATATGTAATATTAGGTTAGCTTAGTTAGTAAGCTAGGGTTTGGCTTGTAAACCCTAGTCCCTCTATTATATAAAGAGGGTTAGACACACATGTTGAGCATCCATTCATATACAATGTAAACTAAAGGTGTGTGTGTGTTCCTCTTGGTGTCGAGCCTTTAAGGCACCAGGAGCAGTTAGTAGCTTATTAGTAAGCAGTTTATGAATAAGAAAGCCTTGTTCATAACTTTGATTGTGTTTGTTATTATGTTCCGCTGTGCATTACAATCATTGTTATATATCCCAGATGAGTCTAGATCCTAAGACTCAACAATTGGCCCTATAAATAATGAGGAGAGTGATGACGATATTGAGGTTATTTTCGACGAGGAGGAATTTCTAAAGCAAAACACCTCACTCCTTAGTGATGATGGTTTTCACATTCCTGAGATCGATGAGTTTCTTGATATTGATACACCCATGGAATACATATCCGGGTATGCTGATGTGGAAGGAGATATACTTTTTCTAGAGGATTTATTACACGATGACACTACACCTTCTATCCCAGAGGTGGAAAGATGTGAATCTACTGAAAAAGGGACGCAGGTGGAAGGTAATTGTTCTCATACTTCTCATATTATATTGCCACCTCATCCTCCCACGTGCACACCCAAGCGGGTGATGTATCACTTTTACTCTACTCGTTTTATACCAGGAAATGAGGATGAGTGTTTTGATCCGAGAGGTGACATTGATTATGCTATGATTGATAACAATACGGCTTTGCCATTTGCTCAGCATCCATTGTCTTTGGGGGATGACAATGTGCTTACTATACCCAACCCACCTCCCATGGATCTTGAATTCACATACTATACGTATGTTGAAAGGACCTTTCTCCCTTTCAAGACTTATTCCCCCGCCTCTCCTTTGTTGATGTCCTTCGGGAACGAGGACAAGGTCTTTGATCCCGGTATCACATTCGAGGCTTCCCCATGGACTATTTAATTCGGGGACGAGTCAGGCTCGTGACTCGGTTAACAAAAACAAGCGCTTTTTGGGAGGCAACCCAATTATCTATCTATTTTCAGCATAAGTTTAGGGGGGAGCCCCGTTGGTGTTTCTTGTTCTCTTTCTTATCATATGCAGGGATTAGAGCTTCAAAGACACACTCTTGATGACTTTTGAAGAACCGTAATTCCGTGTTCCCTTCTTCCTGGTTCTATCCTAAACTCTTTTCGATTCACTATTTTATATTTCTTAATATTAAAATAGGAATCTCTTTAGTTGTCTTTTCCTTAACAAGATTTAAACAAAGTGCACAATGTCCTAAGTGTAGGGGAGTTTACTCCCACATGCTTAAACATTGAGGACAATGTTTATATTAAGTGTAGGGGGAACTTCTATCGAAGTTAAGTGGTCTTTTCCTTGTATTTGCCCTCATTTTAACCGAAAAATCAAATTTTCGACATTTTTCAAAATTTTTAATCTATTTTGGCCTAGTTGTAGTTCCCTTTATTTTTGCTACTTTTCTCTTATTTTAATAAAATGGTTTTAACAAGTTTAGATATCTTAGATATATTAGGCCTGTTGTGAATATTTTGACTCAACCTGAGTTTACTTATCCAAGTTCACTCTAGCTAGTATCCTTAACCATGTAGACCTTAATTGGTTTATCAGGCTAAGCATCCACGAGTCTCATTCCTTGAGATTTTAAATTATGGAGAACGAGAAATGATAGAGTTGGTTACAAGTTTGGTATTCTCTCATTAACTTATGTGAGTTAATTATGATCTTTTTCTCCCATCACTTGCTAATAAATTATCTGCAATAAGTAGGGTCGTACGATTTGAAAAGTTACTTAGCTCCTAGCCCAAGATCGTTTAAAAGTTGCTCGGTAATGATAAGAGTTCATAGCCAAGGCATAACTTATGAAGCGGGGCGCGAAGATTGGCGAGTCCGAAAAGGCCCTAACAAGGCATGAGGATTCCATTTTATTGCTAAAGATCCGAAGTGATGTGAAAAGCATTATTCCCAAAATCGATATGAAGGATCAAGACTTACGACGAAAATCAATCAACTCCCATAAAGATGATGGAGAAGTCTATCCAAAAAGACCCTAACAAGGTATGAGGATAAATAGATCCAAGTCCGAAAAGGAGGCGGATCGTTGTATCTCAAAATCCCAATTAGAGATTGAAGAAATAATCATGAGGTCGTGGTCAACAAAATTGGCGTACCCCTCAAAAGTCTCCAAGTGAAGAAACTCTATTAACGATGAGAAGACCATTATCTCAAGCACGTGTCTCAAGATATGAAGTATGAAGTACATGCCAAATATCGGCCCGAGAAAGGTCTCAAATCGTGAACCAAGTTATGCCAAGATATGAACTTTTTGATATCCCGAGAAGCAGTTTTAAGAGATTTTGTCCTTTAGCTAACTATTGATCAAATCGTCCTACTTTGCTTTCAGCCTAAATAAATTATCGAAATAAGTCAACAATGCATCCTCGTGATCGTTCAAGACATCAATAAATTATAAGAGATACCCATAGGAATAAGGGAGTTTAAGTGATTAATTGAACCGCATGAGTAAATGTTTGTTATGCTAACTTGTATTAACAATGATCTTGTTTTTAAGCTTGGCATGGGGAACGTGAAACTTGAGGGTGATAAACATTCATGACACACAAGCCCTAATGTAAGTCTTAGATTTCTTTACATGTTTCTTGCTTGATTGCATCTTGTTATTTTCTATCTTTTTAATTTTCCTTAGTTGTTTAATAAAGGCCAAGGTAGGTTGATTATGATGGAAAGTGTAAACCTTGCTTTATTGCTAAGCATTGCATGAGGGCATTGCAATGGTTAAGTGTAGGGGATTTGATAGGTGTGAAAACACCCATCTTTTCTACCACTTAATTACATTAAAACGGGACCTAAACGTATATTTTATGTCGTAAATGGCAGAATTATGCGTGGTTTGTGTTTTTATTGTGTTTTAGGGTCAGAATGTGAAAAGGGAGGAAAACACGGTCTTTCACGGGCTCATATTGAAGAAAAAGACGAAAGATGAAGTCGAAAGATCAAGAGTGGAAAAAGAACAGAAGTCCAAGACCAATTCTGAAGATTTATCGAAGAAAAAGTCAAAAGACGGAAGTTTACTAAAAGCCAAAGAACTCAAGTCTAAATTATGAAGAAATTACAAGACAAGTTCAAAGAAATCCCGAGACGAAGTCTGAAAAGTCGAAGCATTTAAAAAGACTGAAAGACTAAAAGACTAATAACCAAGAAAGAATGAAAGAAAGAGGAAGCCACCAACCACTCCCCTCTCCTATAAATACCACCCTCACAACATGTGAGAGGGTTGGTTAGTTTTAGTTTTAATTTTAGGATTAGATTAGGAGTAGGTAGTTTCTCTCTCTAAACTTATGCTTTCCCTCTCTAGATTAATTTGTGTTTAAGCTTTTGTTATTGAATCTTTACTTTTTAATCAAGCTTTTAATTCATCATCTTCATCCTTTCTAGTTTGATTTGTTCTTATTCATCATTGTTCATGTTCTTGAGTTTTTTTTATGATTTTGATCAAGTGGGTTTTGATTGATTTGGTTATGTTTGTTAGTTTTGATGATTTGTTTCGATTGATTATTGTTTGTTGATGCTTATTTGTTGTTTTGGTTTAATCTTTTGTTTAAATCGGATTAATTTAAGGATCAACTGTTGTTACTGTACTTCCCCTGTTCTTCGTTTGGTTGTTACTGTATTCCATCATTCCCAGGCAACCTTCATCCGAAAGTCAAGAGTTCCGAATGAAGGAACCTTCATCCGGAAGTCTAGAAGTTCCGAATGAAGGAACCTTCGTCCGGAAGTCTAGAAGTTCCGAATGAAGGAACCTTCATCCGGAAGTCTAGAAGTTCCGAATGAAGGAACCTTCATCCGGAAGTCTAGAAGTTCCGAATGAAGGTCTGTCAGTCTTCTTTCTGTTTTTAATTTTAAGTTTTCTTCTTTCAATTTCAAGTTTGATTCTTCCCGCCATTTTATTTATTTGAATTTTTATTCACTTTTCTTTGAGTTTAAGTTTTTATTTGCATCATTTACTTTTTGTTAAGTTTTAATTTTACGTCCTTTCATTTTTCGTCATTTACTTTTAAAGTTTTAAATTTCGCACCGTTTTCATTTCAACTTGTTTTAGTATTAGTTTCTCGTCATTTATTATTCAGTCTTGCTCATTTATTTTACCAAAACCAAAAATATTTGGTTCACCAAGAACAACTGATCTCACACAATTAACCGGAAATCAATTCGAAGAGATTCCGAGAAACGAACTTTTTCAACTAGCAAAAATCTTTATATTAACGTACATGATTAAAACTTTCCTTATATAACATGTTTACGTTTCACGAATGTTAATTACAAGTATTACGTACGTGTTATTATCCGATAAGTATTTAAGCATATTAATACACGATAATTATTATCAACAATAATTAAATACATGAACATGAAAACATGAACGTAAATAACCACGAACCTATTATTATGTATTTACGTAATTATGATTATGATTATGTATAAGTATATATTATAACACTAACATTAAATAAATAAATCACGTAAACACAACCACGAGAACATGTAATATTTTAGAACACGAAAAACGTCGGGTTTCCCCTTGTGGGCCCCACCTACCCGTGGCAAGACAAAGAAAAGGGGCCAAGCCCACTGTTATTTTTAACTAAATAGAAAAAGGGAAAAGATGTTTTCATATTACAGAAGATTTTAGAAAAGAAAAAAACCCTTGCTCCTTCTTTTTCTCCCTCTTTGGTCGCCGGTTTTAACACCACAAGGAAGAGGTGTTTGTTGATTTTTGGTGATCCAATTCAAGTGAAATCGTTCGTGTTATCGTTCTTGTTATCATCAATGATAGGTGTGTAAACACCCATCTTTTCTACCACTTAATTACAATAATAACCGGACCAAAACGTGTATTTTATGTCTTTTATGTCG
Source organism: Glebionis coronaria (assembly GCA_025667525.1). Classification (NCBI taxonomy): domain Eukaryota; kingdom Viridiplantae; phylum Streptophyta; class Magnoliopsida; order Asterales; family Asteraceae; genus Glebionis; species Glebionis coronaria. The sequence continues at coordinate 252,255 of JANFOE010001228.1, forward strand.
GAATTATGCGTGGTTTGTGTTTTTGTTGTGATTTAGGATGAAAAGGTGAAAAGTGGAGAGAACACGGACATTCACGGGCATTTACGGACTTTTATTGAAGAAAAGGATGAAAGACGAAGTCAAGAAGTCAAGAGTGCAAAAAGAACGGAAGTCCACGACCAATTCTGAAGATTTATCGAAGAAAAAAGTCAAAAGACGGAAGTTTATCAAAAGCCGAAGAATTCAAGTCTATTTTATTGAAGAATTTAAAGACGAGTTCGAAGAAATCCCGAAGCCAAAAGTCCCTTAAGTCCAAGTTTAAAGAAGATTATAAGAAAATGACTAATGACGCAATTAATAAAGATTAAAGGAGGGACTTAAGCTTGTAATTAAGAAGAAATGAAAGAGGGGAGGAAACTTCCTAATCCTCCCCTATAAATAGTCATTAGTTGTTTACATTTCATTTTGTTGGCTAAGTGTGACAATTAGTCTTCCACCATTTAATTACCTTGCACCTTTAATTACCTTGTCAATTTAAATACTTGTCAAATTTAATTACCTTGTCTTGCACCTTAATTACCAATTAATTCAAGTAAGTTTTTCTTTTAAATTCTTGTTAATCTTTATCTTTATCTTGTTAATCTCATTCTTCCTTTCTTAATCTTTGATTGTTATTGTTTATGTTTATGTTCTTGATTTTGGTTGATTTATTTAAGTGGGTTTTGATTATTTTGATTAAGTTTTGTGAGTTTGATTGTTTTGGATTGATTGTTTATGTTTAATAGTTGTTTGGTTATTAGTTTGACTTACTCTTTTTGTTGATTTGGTTAAGTTTTTGTTAGATCCGTGCGTTTTTATCTTTCCTTGTTCTTCGGTTTATAGTTACTGTAATCCCCAGATATTCGAGCCCAGAAACATTCCGAGTAATCAAACTTAAGGGTGTTCTGTTCGGAATATTGGATATTCCGAATAGAGGGAACTTTCCGAATTACCTAAATTTTCCGAATAGGCATTCCGAATCAAGGGTGTTATTCCGAATAGGGATAACTTTCCGAATAGGGCTGGATATTCCGAATAGGAATATATTCCGAATAGAGCTGACATTCCGAATAGGCCAATATTCCGAGTAGGCACTTTATTCCGAATAGGGACAGATATTCCGGATAGAGGTATTATTCCGAATAGGAGGATTATTCCGAATAGGGTTGAGTATTCCGAATAGGAATTTTATTCCGAGTAGAACTTATTCTGGATTGGTGACAGTTTTCCGAATAGGTGTTTATTCCGGATAGGGGTTATTTTCAGTTTCTTCAAATTTAGTTTTTAAGTTTCTGCCCTTTTATTTTTGAGCTTTATTTTTCCCGTCTTTTTCCTTAATCGCACCATAAGTTTATTTTCCTTAGTTTAAGATTTAGTTTTAGTTGCGTTTTAAGTTTACCTTAGTTAGATTTAAGTTTGCGTTATTTTCATTTAGTGCCTTTTAATTCTCGTCTTGCTTTTAATTACTTGCACCATTTATTTTAATTAGAGTTATATTTACTTTAATTGCATTTTTACTTTATTTGTTCTGCACTTTTAATATACTACAACGACACATTTTTGTTTCCACCAAAAGACAGCTGAGTCGCACATTAAACACAAGTTTTTCAATTCGAAGAGAACAACACAACGAACTTTAATATTTTTATACAGGGTGTCAAAAGCCATGTATCAAATGGCGCCGCTGCCGCCTCTTTTCGTAAAGATCAACAGTTTTCTGTGAGCGACACGTTGCTTTTTGGGATCCGCTCACTTGTGAACGTTATTTTTCTTGCCTAAAAAATTCAAAAAACCATAAAAATTAAAAAATTGATAAAAAAAAATCCATAAAAATTAAAAATTTCAAAAATCCAAAAAGATTTTCTCTTTATTGTGTATATATATTGTTTTTGTGTTTGGTTTTGTTTTATTTTGCATTTTCAGGTGTATGCGTACTAGATCTTCTAATTATCAAGATCCCGAGCCTCAAGAAGATTTAGATATGGCAGGTGTCAACAACAACATTCCACCGCACCTCAATAATAATAATAATAACAACAATGCTCTTCCACAGCCCGATCTTCGGACCATGGAGGAACTTTGTCAACCAACAATGTTTGGACGAGGAGGACCGATTGCGCCGATGCAAATCAACGCTCCTGAGTTTTCGTTGAAGCACCACATGATTCAGCAAGTGCAAACAAACCCATTTAGAGGATTGCCTGATGATGATGCCAACAAACACCTCGACAAGTTCATTACAATCACCCAAAGCATGAAGTTGCCTGGGGCCACAATGGATGTACTCCGCCTACAACTCTTCCCACATACTTTATCGCATCATGCCGAGAAATGGTTTGATCGTCTCCCGAAGAATTCTATTCACACTTGGGATGATATGACTCAATGCTTTTTGTCGCGCTACTTTCCACCATCCATGGTCACAAGCCTTCGCAATCAGATCAGCGGTTTCATGCAAGACCCTGATGAATCTCTTTTTGACGCTTGGGAGAGATATAATGTCTTGATCGACCGTTGTCCAAACCACAACATGCTTCCCGTCACATTGATTGATACTTTCTACAACGGATTGACTTTTCGAGATCGTGATACGATTAATGCAGCCGCTGGTGGCACATTCATGAAAAGGAGACCCGAGGAGTGTAGAGAGTTAATTGAGAACATGACCACTCACCACAAGAACTGGGATTCCTCTGCTTCTTCAAGGAACAACCCGAGAGTCAATGTTTCCTCCACCTCAGCAAACCCTGAGATGACCGAACTCACCCGCATGATGGCCGAAATGAGCAAAAGTATTACGCTTCTCGCTTCAAACCAACAACAACAACAAGTGAAAGCGGTTGCTAATCCTTGTGAAACATGTGGCGGTCCTCACTCATACACCGATTGTCCTTCGACACAAGGAAATCCGGAAAATGTGTATGCTGCTTACGGTAATTATTCACCGGAAAATTACCAAGCTAGACAACAAGGGGATAGAAATCTGCTGAGTTACCGTTCCAACAATTACCTTTCACCCGGTTTTTCTCCTCAAAACCAAAACCCCGCCAACAACTACAATAGAAGCAACCAAATCCCACCAAGAGCTTCTAACCCTTATCAACCACCCACCCAACAACACCCACCCATAAACACCGATGTTGATGCCATCATGAGAACCCAAGGTGAGCAAATCAAGAATCTACAAAGCTAAATAATTAATTTGAAAGGAGATATCTTGAAGCAAGGTAATGACATCAGAACCGAGGTTCGTGATAATCTTCAATCCTCCTTCATCACTCAAACAACTGAATTAAAGAATCTGTTGGCTAGTTTCTTGCCCGAAGCTCAACCTTCTTCTTCTTCGGGTTCTCTACCTTCAAACACCGTCACTAATCCGCGAGCTAATGTGAGTGCTATAACTACGCGTAGTGGAATTACCATTGTCAATCCACCTACCCCACCACCATCATCTACACCTCCTCCACCACCATGTATCCCTACTCCTCCTACACCTAGTGTTACTACACCATTACCGTCTCTGCCTCGTCATGACGATGTATCTCGTAAGGACCCTTCAACATCACAACCTTTACCAACTACACCTTCATCGTCTCCCTATCAACCCAGAATCCCATACCCTTCTCGCATAGGCAAGACCAATGATCTAACCAAGAATGGCTGTCAAGTATCGAAATATGTGGATATGCTATCTAAAATGACCATCAACATTAGCCTTGTTGAAGCACTTTGCCACATGCCAAAATTTGTCAAAGCATTCAAGGAATTGCTTAGCAAGAAGGAGAAGCTGATTGAACTCGCCAACACACGCTTAAATGAAAACTGCTCAGCAGTTATTCTTAAAGAATTACCGGAAAAGCTTGGAGATCCCGGTCGTTTTGTGTTGCCTTGCGTGTTCAACAAAACTTAAGAATTTACCGCCCTTGCTGATCTCGGGGCTAGTATAAATTTGATTCCTCTGAGTGTTTGGAAAACACTATCATTACCCGACCTCATTCCAACAAAGATGACTCTCGAACTTGCAAATCGCACTCTCGCTTACCCCGTTGGTATAGCCAAAGACGTGTTTATCAAAGTTGGCACATTTACTTTCCCGGTCGATTTTGTCGTAGTTGATTATGAAATGGACCCTCGTATTCCTTTAATACTTGGTCGTCCATTCTTGAGAACCGGACGTGCTTTAGTAGATGTGGCCGAAGGTGAGTTAATCTTACGAGTCGGGGATGATTCAAAAGTTTTTAAAATGGGGAAGCTTACAAGCAAATCCTTTGGAGGCCGAGAATCAGTGAATATGATAAATGTGCTCGATGACTTTACCGTCTATGACAATCCTCTATTCGAGTCTTCCACTGATAATCCACTCTTTGAAGATAATGTGGATGATTCTCACTCTACTTTGGACGCTTCTCCCATTTATGATTCTCAACCGGTCTTTGATGCTTATGATGATGATTCTAGCTCAGATTCGGATGATTTTGATTGTACTTCTGAGTATCCCGAGCTACCCATTTTCGATGATTTTGATGAAGCTGATACTCTCTCGAGCGATTCTTCACATGATGAAGATCCTCCGCCATCACTCGATCCTACTTTGGACGATTATTCATTTGAGGAAAACTTCTCTGAATTTCTCAACACTTAATTCCCTCATGAGAGTGATGCCCCTCCTTATGACTTTGAAGATTATCGTCTTGATCCTACTTTGGATTTGAAGAGCATTATGTCAAAGGAGAAGAAACCGGTCGACACCGAAGTCCGTTGCACATATGATTTGACACCTCTTTGTCCCCCTTCTGAGGATGAGGTTGTGCTTCTTTGCGGATCTTCTTCACACTCTGCTGAGCCTGAGTGCTATTTTCCCTTTAAGGAAAAGGTGTTCGACCCCGGTATTGAAGTCTTTAAGCCATCTCAGTATCCACCTGATGAAATAAAAGGAAAAATCCTTGGAAATCTTGAAGACATGCTTGCACCACTTCACCCTTGCTCCCACCGTGCTCCATCACTGCTTAAGGGAACCTTGCCTACTCTTCTTTGGCTTGCCTTGTTCGCCTTAAGCTTGTGTTATTTGCTCGATGAAAACTATGTCTTTGATCCTGGTAGATATGTTTCACGCTTCTTCCGTTGATGATCAAGGTCGAGTCAGGCTCACGACTCGGTTAACAAAAACCAAGCCCTTCTTGGGAGGCAACCCATGCATCTATCTTTTCGCTTTCTTTACCATAAGTGTAGGGGGGACCCTTTGGTTTGTTTTTCTCTCCTCACTTCTTAATCAGGGATTCGAGCTTCAATGATCCACTCTTGATGATTCTTGATGACCCGTGATTCCGTGTTCTACTTCTTCCCGGTTCTATCCTAAACTCTTTTCGATTCACTATTTTATATTTTCTCAATATTAAAATAGGAATCTCTTTAGTTGTCTTTTCCTTAGCGAGATTTAAACAAAGTGCACAATGTCCTAAGTGTAGGGGAGTTCACTCCCATATGCTTAAACATTGAGGACAATGTTTATCTTAAGTGTAGGGGGACTTCTATCGAAGTTAAGTGGTCTTTTCCTTGTATTTGTCCTCATTTTAACCGGAAAATCAATTTTTCGACATTTTTCAAAATTTTTGATCTATTTTGGCCTATTAGTTTTACCCTTTGTATAGTTATTTTCTCTCTTTATTAGAATAAATGTATTAATAAGTGGTTTTAATTTTCAAACGTTGTGAATCTTTTGACTCAACTCGAGTTTACTCTAGCTAGTATCCTTAACGTGTTTAAGTCAAGTTTTGCTAGGCTTTTATATAGGGAGCTATAAAATACGAAAGTCTTAACTCTCACGGGTTAAGAACAAGAACTTTTCGCAAGTTCCTATAATTGATCCTAGAGAGTCGTTTATCAAGGGAACTTTAAATTGCGATTTCTAAACTTGAAAAAAGTCTAAGAATTTGCAAGATCCTATAGGCGACTCGAAAACCCAAAACTTTGATTTAATAGGCTAAGTATCCACGAGTCTCATTACTTGAGATTTTAAACTGTGGAGAACGAGAGATGATAGAGCCAATTATAAGTTCGGTATTCTTTCGTGAATTTATGTGAGTTAATTATAAGCCTATTCTCCCATCGCTTGCTAATAAATTTATCTGCTAATAAATAAGGTTGTACGATTTGAAAAGTTACTTAGCTTCTAGACCCAGATCGTTTAAAAGTTGCTCGGTATGGATTAGAGTTCATAGCCAAGGCATAGCTTATTGAAGCGGGACGCGAAGATTGGCGAGTCCGAAAAGGCCCTAACAAGGCATGAGGGCTATGTTTTGTTGCTAAAGATCCAAAGTGATGTGAAGAATCATTTATCGAAAATCAATATGAAGGATCAAGACACACGACGAAAAGCAAATACTCCCCAAAATTCATGGAGAAGTGTATCCGAAAAGACCCTAACAAGGTATGAGGATAAATAGATCCAAGTAATAAAAGGAGGCGGATCGTTGTATATCAAAATCCAAAATAAAGATTGGAGAAAAATGAAGAAGTCGTGGTCCAAGTATGAATCTCTCAAAAATTTCAAGTGAAGAAATTCCAATTATGAAGAGAAGACCATTATTTCATGAACGTCTCTCAAGATTTGAAGTATGAAGTCGCTGCCAAATATCGGTCCGAGAAAGGTCTCAAATCGCGAAGCGAGTTATGCCAAGATATGAACTTTATGAGGTCCCGAGAAGCAGTTTTAAAAGATTTGGTCCTTTAGCTAACTATTGATCAAATCGTTCACTTTATTTTCAGACTAAATAACTATCGAAATAAGTCAAACAATGCATCCTCGTGATCAATAAAGACAATAATAAAATATAAGAGATACCCCTAAGAATAAGGGAGTCTAAGTGAATAATTATCCCACATGAGTTCGTGTTAGTTTACTAACTTATAATAACAATGATCTCGTTTTTAAGCTTGGTTTGGAGAAAGTGAAAAGTTGAGGATGATGATTATTCATGACATTTCCAAAACCCAAGGTATGCTTTTTAATTTCTTTGCTGTGAATTTTTGTAATTTTCTATCTATTTAATAAAGGCCAACATGGATTAATTATGATGAAAAAGGTAAACGCGCTTTGTAACTAATGCATTGCATGAGGACATTGCAATGGTCAAGTGTAGGGGATTTGATAGGTGTGTAAACACCCATCTTTTCTACCACTTAATTAAAATAATAACCGGACCAAAACGTGTATTTTATGTCTTTTATGTCGGAATTATGCGTGGTTTGTGTTTTTGTTGTGATTTAGGATGAAAAGGTGAAAAGTGGAGAGAACACGGACATTTACGGGCATTTACGGACTTTTATTGAAGAAAAGGATGAAAGACGAAGTCAAGAAGTCAAGAGTGCAAAAAGAACGGAAGTCCACGACCAATTCTGAAGATTTATCGAAGAAAAAAGTCAAAAGACGGAAGTTTATCAAAAGACAAAGAATTCAAGTCTATTTTATTGAAGAATTTAAGGACGAGTTCGAAGAAATCCCGAAGCCAAAAGTCCCTTAAGTCCAAGTTTAAAGAAGATTAGAAGAAAAGGACTAATGACGCAATTAATGAAGATTAAAGGAGGGACTTAAGCTTGTAATTAAGAAGAAATGAAAGAGGGGAGGAAACTTCCTAATCCTCCCCTATAAATAGTCATTAGTTGTTTACATTTCATTTTGTTGGCTAAGTGTGAAAATTAGTCTTCCACCATTTAATTACCTTGCACCTTTAATTACCTTGTCAATTTAAATACTTGTCAAATTTAATTACCTTGTCTTGCACCTTAATTACCAATTAATTCAAGTAAGTTTTTCTTTTAAATTCTTGTTAATCTTTATCTTTATCTTGTTAATCTCATTCTTCCTTTCTTAATCTTTGATTGTTATTGTTTATGTTTATGTTCTTGATTTTGGTTGATTTATTTAAGTGGGTTTTGATTATTTTGATTAAGTTTTGTGAGTTTGATTGTTTTGGATTGATTGTTTATGTTTAATAGTTGTTTGGTTATTAGTTTGATTTACTCTTTTTGTTGATTTGGTTAAGTTTTTGTTAGATCCGTGCGTTTTTATCTTTCCTTGTTCTTCGGTTTATAGTTACTGTAATCCCCAGATATTCGAGCCCAGAAACATTCCGAGTAATCAAACTTAAGGGTGTTCTGTTCGGAATATTGGATATTCCGAATAGAGGGAACTTTCCGAATTACCTAAATTTTCCGAATAGGCATTCCGAATCAAGGGTGTTATTCCGAATAGGGATAACTTTCCGAATAGGGCTGGATATTCCGAATAGGAATATATTCCGAATAGAGATGACATTCCGAATAGGCCAATATTCCGAGTAGGCACTTTATTCCGAATAGAAATTCTTTCCGAATAGGCCAAATATTCCGAGTAGGCACTTTATTCCGAATAGGGACAGATATTCCGGATAGAGGTATTATTCCGAATAGGAGGATTATTCCGAATAGGGTTGAGTATTCCGAATAGGAATTTTATTCCGAGTAGAACTTATTCCGGATTGGTGACAGTTTTCCGAATAGGTGTTTATTCCGGATAGGGGTTATTTTCAGTTTCTTCAAATTTAGTTTTTAAGTTTCTGCCCTTTTATTTTTGAGCTTTATTTTTCCCGCCTTTTTCCTTAATCGCACCTTAAGTTTATTTGCCTTAGTTTAAGATTTAGTTTTAGTTGCGTTTTAAGTTTACCTTAGTTAGATTTAAGTTTGCGTTATTTTCATTTAGTGCCTTTTAATTTTCGTCTTGCTTTTAATTACTTGCACCATTTATTTTAATTAGAGTTAGATTTACTTTAATTGCATTTTTACTTTATTTGTTCTGCACTTTTAATATACTACAACGACACATTTTTGTTTCCACCAAAAGACAGCTGAGTCGCACATTAAACACAAGTTTTTCAATCCGAAGAGAACAACACAACGAACTTTAATATTTTTATACAGGGTGTCAAAAGCCATGTATCAGTCAACCTGATCTTGAGTTTGCTATATGTATGTGTGCTAGGTATCAAACTCGACCTACTGAGTTACACTTAGCTACTTTAAAACGGATCTTTCGGTATCTTAAAGGAACCATTAATCGGGGACTTTGGTATTCGAAGGACTCTTCGATTGCGCTTATGGAATATGCAGATGCGGATCACGCGGGTTGTCAAGATACAAGGCGTAGCATGAGTGGAACTTTGCAACTACTAAGAGATCGACTAATCAGTTGGGCATCTAAAATTGTAGTAACCCAAACATTAAAATCAATATTTAGACTGAGCTCTAATCTTATTTCTAATATTCGGACCAATATTTACTACTCTCCTTTTATTTTTCATGTTCATTCGACGAATAATATTGAATTCTCGGCTAACCGGCAAGGTTAAGGCTTTAACGTATCGGATATGTGTCATTTATTATTTATCAGCAAAGCCTATGTTCGTCATCCACCATAAACATTTTTGTTATGACATAGAAATATTTTCTATTGTCGTTATTTTTATTTTTGTTTTACGAGCCTTCTTCGTAATTTACGTTAAGCCTTTAGGCGTCATTTGTTTATACGACGTGTTAATGTTTATTAAATTATAAGCCATTGTTTAATTATAAAAATATCAATGTTCACCGAATGTAAATTTTTTTATTTTATATTGAGCGTTTAATTTTCGTGATTCTACACGTATTTTCTAAATCACGTTACTTTTAAAATATCGAAATTCAATAATACCCGCGTTGTCATTTATTTGTCAAACATTTAGCAAAACAATAATAACAGCATCAACCTATTAAAACCAACATACGGTTTTGCCCCAAACCAAAACCATGTCCCATGTTTTGTCTCATTGTTATTAAATTTGTTAAGTCTTGTTATAACAGGTGTCACTACACCCTTGTTTACTCACCATCATTTCCACATTTACATGAAAACAGATGTAGAAGTCATCTTCTTATCTTCTTTTTTTTCCCGAATACACCAAGAAAAAGAAATGGTCATCAAATAATTTTATTCATGTTTGAACATTTGGAGTTTGAAGATAAATTTTTATAGCTTGTTCTTGGGGTGTTTTAAACATAGACATCATCCTCTTCATTATTTTTGGGTTATAAGGGCTGATTTAAGATCATCACTTGTATGTGATGATCTAGGTTTAAGTAAGATATTGGTGTGCTGGATATGTTAAGAAAGCAATAGAAGTTTTGGTGTCCTCATTGATCTTCATCTTTTGTAAGGATCTTTCTACTAAATTTCTTTTGTAATTTCTAATTTTATATTAATTTATAAATATGTAATTATCATTTTACTACTGATATCATTGATGTAGTAGTTTATTTGAGAAGTCCTGGACATTGTATATGGTTTTGATATTTAAAAAGGATGATAAACAAGCTTGTAGTATTGATTTTGATTTTCACAAACAAATCAGTAGTAAAGGTTGTATTTCGGTATAAATTCAGTAGGTTTTGAGGCCGGTTTGAATTCATATATTGATAGGTCTATGTTTTGTGGTGATTTTTCCGGGTGGCTAGTCCCGTGACGATTTTTAGAAAGTGAGATATGACAAAAATACGAAACTAGGTCAGATCTGTACATGCTGTATAAATCGTCTAAAATCTTTTAGGTTCTTACAGAATCAATGAAAAATGTAAGACTATAGGTTGTAGATAAAATCATGAAGAACTAGAATCAATCAGATAGTTTACCAATTCATTATAGTTTGTAAATGACGACCGAAACGGTGAGAACGAGATTGGCAGCGAAAAACAACCAACTCTTCTAAGTGAGAAAATAGGCAAATGAGCTATGATTAGTATATATTAGTGGTAATTGAACTTATAATAAGTAAACTACATAAGTTAATAATGACTTTGGTAAAAATAACTCATTTATATTATTTACGGTTTAGGAGAAGCGATGTAATCTACGAGGGATGTCGGAAAATTGTAAGAATTGAAATATATTAAATTAACGTTTAACGTGGCGATTTTTATAAAACCAAAGTGGTGTGACCCACTTATCGGGAATTAGAGACCCATTTACATACTGATAATTAGAATACCCGATACCCAACCAACATGAAATATTATGTGGACATTGTTTGGAGGCGTTTTAGGACCCGAAAAGCATATTAAGTGGATTTGGGCCACAAAAGCCCAACATACACTTTAATGGCTATTGAGCCATTATTGGGCTTGAGATTTATAATAAGTTTGATATTGATTTTGAAATGGACTTAACATACATGAATATGTAAAGGGTCACTAATGAGCTTTAATGGGCTTAATTGTCAAAATGGGAAAATATATGGTAAATTGTTATCGAAAGTCTTATGAAAAGTTTTATAAAACTTATACAATGTCCAAACTTACTAAAGTGAACTATTTACATATATTTATGACTTATGTATAGTCTCGAGCCTAAGACGCGTCTCGTCATTATAGGTCTCGTTCGGTCATGTATCGACCGTTGGACATTTCGTTCTCGATTAAAGAGCAATTGATATCTCGTGAAGTCGTGTGTCGACTATTGGATGTTTGTTCCTCGATAAACGTGTGATAGCTATATCAGGTGAGTTCATACCCTCGCTTTTACTGCTTTATATGTGTTTATAAACCCGCGAGGGGGAATACATGCTCTTGGTATAAAAATATATATTAATGCTTTTGAGAGAATACATGTTTATGAATAAAAATGCAAGGTCTGACTACATGATATGAACGAATACAAGTTGCTGTTAATGCATGTAACATGTTGATTAAATGCTTTTGAAAGATGAACACAAGCGTTGATAGTATTGATTGTGAACCGCTATTGCTAAGTGTTGTATTGCCAAAATTTGAAAGTCCCTAAAACCCATGAACCGTTAACTACCTCTAATGGGTAGGCGCTGGTACTGATGGATGGATCCATCGGGGATGGCCCCCACCTGGGCAGGTCACACCTGTGGGTTGGAGGCTTAGCCAGGTGTGTTGTATTAGAAGTAAGGGGGTATTCGGCAAAATACCTGACTAGGGCATTATTATACTTAAGGCTTCGGTGTCATGGCTTAGTAGAATAGCGCGGACTTTGAGTATTGTATGTGTTACAATATTGACAGTGGATGATGTTCTTGTGTTCAAAAGCTTTATGGTTTATTTAAAAACCCATTATTGTTTATTAAAACCTATGAATTCACTCAACCGTTGTGTTGACATGTTAGCATGTATTCTTAGGTGTGTAGGTTTTAGAGCAGCTGGAGCATGGAGCCGTGTAGGATAAAGTAAAGGCAAAACAAACAATTTCCATTCGATACATTTGAAAAATCTTTATTATTTTTAAGGTTTGTATAAGTTGGTGGGACCTTTTTTAGTTAACTCTGATTTAATAAAACTATCGAATGGTTTATTTTTTAAAACGTCTCTTTTGAGGTCGTTTTCTATGATTGTGTGTGATGTGCTATGAAGTAACGCCCAATGTTGATATTCGCTGCCTAGTGAAATTGGGGGTGTTACAGATTAGTATCAGAGCACTAGTTATAGAGAACTAGGTCATTTTCAAAACCTAGACTATAACTGCTCTTTTAAAAAATTGTTTGATTGCCTTACATAGTATCCATGCGCTCATGGCTCCTATAAACCAATGATTGGTTGTGATAATGTGATTCTATGTGTATGTATAAATGGTTGTATGTATATGTATGTACATACTATGGTAGTTAAAGGCATTGCGGGTGAAGCAATGGTCCTCGCGTGATTATCATGCATTTTTTAATGCGATTTTATAGATTTTAGCCTCTCCGCCAATCACCGATCTCGATAATTAATTTATTATCTGAATACGAGTATGAAACTCGTTTGATACCTTGGGTACATATATATTGTTCGGAATCTATCGTATATCGACAAATCTAAGCTCGATTGTTGTTAAGTCATCGTGATGTGCCATTTTAGGACATCTCCTTTCGAAGCGTAATTGATTTTTGTGTTATTCGTATTCCTGTTAGTCTTTATGATTTTAAAGAATCATTTCTCCGAGGAGACATATTCTATGTAATGTAACGTTTAATTTGGTTGTGTATGATTACGTTTTATTAACGAAAAGGAGGATGCATGTGTTGAACCTAAAATATATATATATATATACCCAAATCAACTATATATAATTTGGGTACAACAAAGATATGCTCATAGTAGTCATTAGTTGAGCAACTTAGTACCTTGTATTTAAATGGAATGGGACATTTAAATATAAAGATTTTAAATTGCCCAACTATGTGTTGTTTAAGGTTCTCTTATTGAATAGGATTGGGACATTTGAATAAGAAAGTTTTAAACCACTAGACCTTAGATTTTCGATGGTTTCTTTATTCAGATGGAATGGGACGTTTGAATACAGAAATCAAGGAGTAAGTTTGACACCATATACTTTTCTTGGAATTTAATTTGGTTATTATATCGTGTTTTGTAATGGTATTACTGAGTAGGATGATTTATAATCGTCTTGTTGAAATAAATTAGGACGCCTTTTTATTTGAACAAGAAAGTTATAAGTTCCCGAACCATAAATTTATAAATTCTTGTTTACGTGGATTGGGATGCATTTCGATGTAAACAAGAAATTATAAATAAGTGGGCTCAAGTGTGCCTGAGTTGGTTTGTGATTATTTTGCATACGGATGTATTTCTTCGACTTGTGTTTCGTTGGTATGATTCGTTCATTACGATCGTCCTTATGGTTATTATTGATTATCGTCTATGTACGAGTAACCCATTAGTATTTTCCGAAGTTGTGATTTGTCGTAATGAACCATTTATAATGTGCCCCGACTATCGTAAGCTTGATAAGCTGATCGTTAAGAACCATTACACGTTCCAAGGATAGACGACTTGTTTAATCGACACTAGCATTTAAGTGTGTACTTGTGGATCGACCGACGATTAAGTTATCACTGATAGCTTATCTTGGATGAAAAGATTTTGAAATTTTGCTTGTTAATACGGATGGTTCATCGAATAATTTTTCATACATAACGAGAATTATCTTTTGGGTATGGATCCGTTTGTTAGCACCCTGTAATATATGTTGGGTATGGATCCGTTTGTGAGCACCCTGTAATGTCATTTGGGTATGGATCCGTGTGTGAGCACCCTCTGATGATGAAAATATTTTTCGATTTGCGTCTATGCAATCAAGATCGTGAATATCCTTTAACTTGCAAACTTTCCTTTGACTGAACTTATCCAAAAATCCTGTCAAATATTCTTATTTATCATTGCTTAGCTATTTAGCAAGCACGAGTTAACATGATTAAATTTATTGATTTAACATGGCTTGAGTGTTTACAAGCATGTCGTAATGTGATTATATGTGCTTAGTGATGGGTTTGTGTTTGACTTGGATCGTAGTGCTTTCGTAGAGTAATGTATACTCTGAACGATTTTCGTATCGATGAATTCCCTTTTGATGAAATAGGAATGCGTGTTTGAGATCATGCGAATAGGTGATTTTGTACGACTAGTATTACCTCGTCCTGAATATTTTGTAACATTTTCCATGGAATTATGTACTATCAATGTGATTTTTTTTATGACTTAGTTTCTTTTATGAGAACCGTGATCGATATGCGTTTCGATTTGATCGACGTGATCACCGAGGTTTTGAATTGATTGTCACACTGGAATTTTCCCAAATGCGTCCACTTCGTTCGACTCTACACCTTTCATGTGGAATTTTTCGAACTTACATCGACCGCCGCATTTTTGATAAGCTAGTAGTATTGTACCTTGAACCACTTCCAAAAATTGGCGACTTGTCAATTTTCGCTTTCAATGGCTTCTCCTTCGAGTTATGTATAATTCTTTCATTATAAGGATTGAAGCTACATTCAAACCGTTCATTTGTGTGACAACCCTGGTTTTGAGGTTCGTCACTTAGTTTTATTTGTGCTAGTTACGTGTCTTTACGTGTTTATGTGCTTATTGGTGTGTATAGATTGTGGTTTGGATATCGTTTTCTGTACGGGGTACCTTGTGAATGAAACGATGTGTGATGATTTCATGTTCATGAGGTCACATGATAGTGACTATTAATAAGTGTGAAAACACTTATCCTTTTACCACTTATTTCCAATAATAAAGAGACCAAACCGTGTGATTTATGTCGTAAAAGTCGGAATTATGCGTGGTTTGTGTTTTTATTGTGTTTTAGGACCAAAATATGAAAAAAGAAGAAAACACGGGTTTTCACGGGCTATTATCGAAGAAAACGGGAAAAGACGAAGTCAAAAGATCAAGAGTGCAAAAAGAATGGAAGTCCAAGGCCTATTCTGAAGATTTATCGAAGAAAAAGTCTAAAGACGGAAGTTTAACGAAGTCGAAGAACTTAAGTCTAATAGAAGGAGAAAATTAAAAGACAAGTTCAAACCCCGAGACGACATCGAGAAAAGACAAAGAATTAAAGTCGAGTCGAGAAGACGTGAAGAAAGCAAGAAAGAAGATGCAACACATGCACTCCTTCCACCTTCCCTATAAATACCCTCCTAATAGTCATTAGGAGGGTGTTGGTTAGTTAGGTAGTCTTTAATTTTTAGTTTTCATTTTTTTTTTCACTTTTCTTTCTAGTTTTAGAGAGAGAAAGTCTTAAACTTTCTCTCACTAAATTTCATCTTTTCTCTTAATCTTTCAAGATTAAACATTTGTATTGCTTATTTTCATTAATCAAAGTCCTAGTTAAGCTTTTAATCCTTAATCTCCTTCTACCTTTCTTTGATTTTAGATTGATTTTGGTGCGAATTTCAATAGATCCGTGTTGTTCTTAATGATTTCGTGCTTAAAAAGTTAATCTTTTGATCATTACCTAAGTTTTCATGCGAATAAGCTTTGAGACTTTTGTGCTTATTGGCTTATTTTTATGATTAGCTTATTTACTTATAAAAAGTTCTTTAAAAGTTAATGTTTTTATTGTTTGATCTAAAAGTTTATTTATTTTGAGTTTAGATAAGTTGATACAAGTGCTTATTTGATCCGTTTCTGTTTGATTCGTTTTAGTTTTGGGAATAAGCTTACTTGGCTTATAACCGGATCCCACTTAAATCGGAAAGGGTTTAAACCCCTTTCCGATCGCCACATTCCGAGCAGCCAACAAACCCCCTTTCCGATCACCCTATCGGAAAAGGGTTTTGAACATTCCAATCTGGGCCTTTTTGAATATTCCGATTGGCATCATTTCTAAATATTTCGATTGTGCTTGTTTCAGTTATTCCGATTGGGACTTTTCTCAATATTCCGATTAGAGGTATTTGTAATTATTCCGATCTGAATCCTTTGTTAGATATTCCGATCAGAGTGGTTGCTATTATTCCGATTGATCTCATTTTGTGGGTATTCCGACTGTGCAAAGTGACCACATTCTGATCATTAGATTGGAACTCATTCCGATCTGCCCTTTTGGGAGCACAATCCGATTAGGGCTTGTTTAGTGTATTGTTTATATAAACTTTCTAAGTGTTAGTTTTATTTAGTGTGCTAGTACTTTTCCATTATTTCCTTTAAGTTTACAAGCATTTACGTTTAACTCATTTTAGTTTTAATCTTTAAACTTCTACTTTACTCAACGTCACTTAAATTTACTTGCTATTAGTTTAAAACAGATAAACAAAACCAAACCATTCTCTTGTTCACCAAAAGATGATTGAGCCGCACTCTTAACCAATAGTCAATTCGAAAAGATCGGTTCAACGAACTTTCATACTAGGTGTTAATAGCCGAGTATTAAATGGAGCCGCTGCCGGCTCTTTTCGTTATGATTAACGGTTTCTAGTGAGAGACGCATTGAATTTTGGGATCCGTTCTTTGAA
This sequence comes from Glebionis coronaria, assembly GCA_025667525.1. NCBI lineage: Eukaryota > Viridiplantae > Streptophyta > Magnoliopsida > Asterales > Asteraceae > Glebionis > Glebionis coronaria. The sequence continues at coordinate 269,102 of JANFOE010001228.1, forward strand.
CGTTAGTTTCCTTGCTTTAAAAATTTTCAAAAATAAAAAAAAATATATAATTCTTCAAAAATACAAAAACATTAAAAAATCATTAAAAAACAATTCTTTTCCAAAAGGTTTTGCACCAAAAAGATTATATAGATATTCTCTGTGTATATTTTTCTTCTGCAGGTGTATGCGTACTAGATCTTTGAAATATTATGAGCCCGAGACTCGTGAAGATTTAGATATGGCTGGTGTTAATAACAACAATAACAACCCACCTCAACCCAATTTGAATAATAACAACAACAACAACGACAATGTCCACCTACCTGATTTACGGACAATGGAGGAATTGTGTCAACCCACCATGAACGGACGCGAAGGCCCGATTGCGCCGATGCACGTCACGGCTCGGGAGTTTTCGTTGAAGCATCACATGATCCAACAAGTGCAAACTAACCCATTTCGTGGAATTTCGGATGATGATGCCAACAAACACCTCGACAAATTCATTACCATAACCCAAAGCATGAAGTGCCCCGGTGTTTCTATGGATGACCTTGGCCTTCAACTCTTTCCCCACTCGCTTTCTCACCATGCCAAAAAATGGTTTGACCGTCTTCCTAAGAATTCTATTCATACGTGGAATGACATGACTCAACGCTTTTTGTCGCGCTACTTCCCCCATCCATGGTCACAAGCCTTCGTAACCAAATCAGTGGATTTATGCAAGACAATGATGAATCGCTTTTCGATGCTTGGGAACGATACAATGATTTAATCGACCGCTGTCCAAATCACAATTTGCTCCCCGTCACTCTCATTGACACCTTCTACAATGGTCTCACTTTTCGTGATCGTGACACGATCAATGACGCCGCCGGTGGTACCTCTATGAAAAGGAGACCGGAGGAGTGTCGAGAGTTGATTGAAAACATGACTACTCACCACAAGAATTGGGATTCATCGGCATCCTCCAGATCTAATCAGAGAGTCAATGTTTCTTCTACTACTTCAATCCCGAGATATCCGAACTTACCCGACAAATCGCGAGTATGCACAAGGATTTCATGTCCATAGCCACAAACCACTTTCAACAAGCAAAAGCCGTTGCTATTTCTTGTGACACATGTGGTGGTCTTCATTCTTACAATAATTGTTCTTCTACTCAAGGAAATTATTCTGAAAACGTTAACGCAGCTTACGGTACTTATCCCACAGGAGGCTATCAAGCTCGCCCTCAAGGAGACCGTAGCTTGCTAAGTTATCGTTCCAACAATTATCTTGCTCCTCCTGGTTTCCCTCCTGTAAACCAAAACAAACAACAAAGCTACAACCAAAACAACCAATCCCAACCTCGTGCAAATAATCACTATCAATCCTAAAGAAACCAATACCCACCTCAAGGAAATTCTCAAGCCTACCAAGCTCCACCTCTCAATCAACCGATGGAAGTGAGTCCAGACGTCGAGACGTTCATGAAGACTAATCGGGTGACGAATCTTCAGAGTCAAGTCCGCAACTTGAAGGGAGAAATGGCAAAACAAGGGAACGATATTCGAGCCGAGCTAAGGAATGACATGGCAAAACACAGCAATGAAATTCATGCAAACATGAGAGATTCTTTCAATACTCAAGCGGTTAACCTTCGTGATATGATTGGTTCGCTCATCCAAGGTAATCAACCCTCTTCTTCGGGTACTCTTTCGAGTAATACCGTTGCGAATCCAAGAGGGGAGATGAAAGCAATCACCACTCGTAGTGGAAAAGGTTATATGGAACCCGAGCTTCCTACACCTCCACCCGTGATTGTGAACAAGGAAACAGAGCAACTTTCCCCACCTCCTTCACCTTCTATCCCTATTTCCCCACCACCCGTGGTTGTAGGTGATCCTACTCCCTTAAAGCCTTCTTCTTCATCCAATATACCTTATCCTTCAAGGTTGAGGAAAGAGAAGCAAAAGAGCAAGGATGATATTCAGGTTTCAAACTTTCTAAAAATGTTTAAACAATTGAATTTTAACATCTCCTTTGCCGAGGCTCTCGCTCACATGCCTAAATACGCTAAGATGTTTAAAGATCTTCTAAGTGATAAGGAAAAGCTTCTTGACATTGCTCAGACCCAACTTAATGAGTACTGCTCCGCAGTGCTCTTAAGGAAATTGCCCACCAAACTTGGTGATCCGGGTCGCTTCTTGATTCCTTGCAACTTCCCGGGAGTAGAGAATTGCATGGCCCTAGCCGATCTAGGTGCCAGTATAAACTTAATGCCTTTAAGTGTTTGGAAGCAATTATCTCTCCCCTAGCTAGTTCCCACTAAAATGACTTTGGAATTAGCCAACCGTACGGTTGCTTATCCAGTGGGGATAGCCGAAGATGTCTTTGTTGGCGTCGACAAATTCACCTTCCCAGTGGATTTTGTTGTCGTTGACTACAAGATGGATCCCCGTGTTCCATTAATCGTTGGACGTCCATTTCTGAGGACCGGTCGCACTCTCATTGATGTAGCCACGGGCGAAATAATCATGAGAGTTGGTGACGATAAAATTGTCTTCAACATGGGTAAGATTTCTAAGCAACCTTATTCATATGAGAGTGTTAATGCTATTGATGTTCTCGATGAGGCTTGTGAAGAACATTTTCATGATGCTTGCAAAAGTACTCTTTCTTCTCTACCCAATGTTGAAACCGTTGCCTCAGTTGCTCCAGCATTGACTCCTTTTGGAGAAAGTGACTTAGATGATTTCGAAGCTAGCTTGGGTCCTCTTGATATTTAGTATAATAATTTGTCCACCAATTGGGATGAAGACATTCGTACTATTGAGAGACTTCTCAATGAGGACCCATTTTCTCCTCCTTCTCCTAAAGAGGTGACTAATGATGATCCATCGTTAGTTACACCATCTATTGAGGATCCTCCTACTCTTGAGCTTAAGGACCTTCCTCTTCATCTTGAGTACGTTTTCCTAGAAGACGACGAGAAGTTACCGGTCATCATCGCGAAGGACCTGCAAGAAGAAGACAAAGCCCGACTCATCGCCGTGTTGAAGAAGCATAAAAGAGTTATCGCTTGGAAAATCTCCGACATCTGTGGAATTGATCCTCACTTTTGCACACATAAAATTCTCATGGCGGACGACTTTAAGCCCACAATTCAAAGCCAACGAAGGGTGAATCCCAAAATCCATGAAGTCATCAAAAAAAGAGGTTATAAAACTTCTTGATGCGGGTATTATTTACCCTATTTCGGATTCACCATGGGTTAGTCCAGTCCATTGTGTGCCTAAGAAAGGCGGTATCACCGTTGTGCCCAATGCCACCAACGAGTTGATTCCTACCCGTCTCGTTACTGGGTGGATAGTTTGTATAGACTACCGCAAACTCAATGATGCCACGAGAAAGGATCATTCCTCTCTACCTTTTATGGGCCAAATGCTTGAACGTTTAGCGGGTAATGAATATTACTGCTTTCTTGATGGTTTCTCGGGTTATTTCCAAATACCCATCGATCCCCAATATCAAGAGAAGACAACATTCACTTGTCCCTATGGCACATTTGCTTACAAACGAATGCCTTTTGGCTTATGCAATTCCCCCGGGACTTTCCAAAGGTGCATGTTGGCTATCTTCCATGACATGGTTGAGAAAACCATGGAAGTCTTCATGGATGATTTCTCGGTCTTTGGGGATTCCTTCTCTTCTTGCCTTGCCAATTTGGAACGTATGCTTAAGCGGTGCGAAGACACTCGCCTTGTTCTGAATTGGGAAAAATGCCATTTTATGGTAAAAGAAGGCATTGTGCTAGGACACAAAATCTCTAAAGCCGGTCTTGAAGTCGACCGTGCTAAAGTTGATGTCATAGCCAAATTACCTCCACCTTCAACCGTGAAGGGTGTGAGAAGTTTTCTGGGTCATGCGGGCTTCTATCGTCGATTCATTCAGGATTTCTCTAAAATCGCTCGCCCGATGACCCATCTCTTGGAAAAAGATACTCCTTTTATCTTTTCTAAAGAGTGTCTCGAAGCCTTCAATCTCCTTAAGGATAAGCTAACTAAGGCACCGGTCTTGGTTACCCCTAATTGGGAGCTGCCTTTTGAATTGATGTGCGATGCTAGCGACTTTGCTATTGGTGCGGTTTTGGGCCAACGAGTGAATAAACACTTTCAACCAATCCACTATGCTAGCAAAACAATGACGGGGGCTCAATTGCATTATACGACAACCGAAAAAGAGCTTTTAGCTGTTGTCTATGCTTTTGAAAAATTTCGCCCCTATCTTGTTTTATCCCCCACCATCGTATACACGGACCATTCCACGTTGAAGTACTTGATGACAAAGCATGATTCTAAGCCAAGACTTCTTCGCTGGGTTTTACTCCTTCAAGAATTCAACATTGAAATTCGTGACAAGAAGGGTGCTGAAAACCTAGCAGCGGATCATCTGAGTCGACTTGAGGATCCATACCAAGGGGACCATCCGAACAAAGAGATCAATGACTCTTTCCCCCTTGAGACCTTAATGTCTATAAATCTCAATCTTGATGACACCCCGTGGTTTGCGGACATTGCAAACTACTTAGCGGGTGGTATTCTCATCAAAGGGTTAACATCCCAACAAAAGAAGAAGTTCTTGAATGATGTTAAGACTTACTTTTGGGATGACCATTATCTATTCAAACAATGTGCTGATCTGATCATTCGTCGATATGTTGATGGACCGGCAGCTTTTGACATTCTCCAAGCTTGCCACAACGGCCCCACCGGTGGTCACTTTGGTCCCAACTACACCGCTAAGAAAGTGTTTGATTCTGGATTCTATTGGCCCACCATTTATCGTGATGCTCACGAAATGGTTAAGCATTGTGATGCTTGCCAACTCCAAGGCAAGATCACACATAAGGATGAGATGCCTCAAAATTTCATACAGGAATGTGAAATCTTTGACGTATGGGGTATCGACTTTATGGGGCCATTTCCATCTTCCAAAGGGAACAAGTACATCCTCGTCGCCCTTAACTACGTTTCTAAATGGGTTGAAGCTAAGGCTCTCCCTACAAATGATGCGAGGGTGATTGTGAACTTTTTGAAGCAGCTTTTCGCTCGATTCGGTGTTCCTCGTGCTATCATCAGTGACCGCGGGACTCATTTTTGCAATGATCAATTTGCAAGAGTCATGGCTAAGTATGGTGTCAATCATCGTCTTTCCACCGCCTATCATCCCCAAACCAATGGGCAAGCCGATATATCCAACTGTGGCTTGAAGCGAATTTTGGAGCGTACTGTGGGAGAGCATCACGCCGCGTGGGCCGGTAAGTTAGATGATGCTCTATGGGCTTTCTGTACTGCTTACAACACCCCGATCGGTTGTACACCTTATCGTCTTGTGTACGGGAAAGCCTGCCACCTCCCCATCGAGCTGGAACATAAGGCGCACTGGGCCTTGAAGTGGGCTAACTTCGACATCAACAAAGCCGTTGATCATCGCAAGATTCAACTCAACGAGCTAAATGAACTGAGGAATGAAGCTTATGAGAACTCGCTGATCTACAAGGAGAAGACGAAGATCATTCATGACGCAAGGATTAAGAACCGAGAGTTCCACGTTGGTGATCAAGTCTTACTTTTTAACTCTCGGTTGAAGATCTTCTCTGGCAAGTTGAAGAGCCGATGGTCTGGTCCATTCACCGTCGTCAAAGTCTTTCCATATGGGACCATTGAGCTTTCTCAGCCAAATGGGCCCAACATCAAGGTGAATGGCCAGCGTCTAAAGCTGTACTTTGGTGAGGACATCTCTCACGAGATGATTCCATCCCTCACCACGTTTCCCATGAACTAAATTTGGGTCGAGTCAGGCTCGTGACTCGGTGAACAAAAACAAGCGCTTCTCGGGAGGCAACCCGTGATCTATCCTGTACTGCTTTCATAATAAGTGTAGGGGGGAGCCCCGTATGTGTTTCTTGTCTTGTTTCTTGTGATGTGCAGGGATTAAAGCTTCAAAGATCCACCTTGATGACTTTTGACGAACCGTGATACCGTGTTCCCATCTTCCCGGTTCTATCCTAAACTCTTGTGATTCAAAATTTCATATTTTATATATGTTCACATTGAATTCACTTTAGTTGTCCTTTCCTTAGCATGATTTAAACAAAGTACACAATGTCATAAGTGTAGGGGAGTTTACTCCCACATGCTTAAACATTGAGGACAATGTTTATCTCAAGTGTAGGGGGGCTTCTATCGAAGTAAGTGGTCTTTTCCATGAATTTGCCCTCATTTTAACCGGAAAATTCGATTTTTCGTCATTTTTCAAAAATTTTAATCTATTTTGGCCTAGATGTATAGTTGTATTTTCCTTTATCATGTTTAGTTTCTTTCCATTGCTAGAATAAATTTTCAATAAAGTGGTTTTAAATTTTTCTTAGTCGTGAACATTTTGACTCAACCCGAGTTTACTTACCTAAGTTTACTCTAGCTAGTATCCTTAACGTGTTTAAGTCAAGTTTTGCTAGGCTTTTATATTGGGAGCTATAAAACGCGAAAGTCTTAACTCTCACGGGTTAAGAACAAGAACTTTTCGCAAGTTCCTATAATTGATCCCAGAGAGTTGTTTATCAAGGGAACTTTAAAATGCGATTTCTAAAACTTGAAAAAGTCTAAGAATTTGCAAGATCCTATAGGCGACTCGAAAACACAAAACTTTGATTTAATAGGCTAAGCATCCACGAGTCTCATTCCTTGAGATTTTAAACTGTGGAGAACGAGAGATGATAGAGTCAATTATAAGTTCGGTATTCTTTCGTGAATTTATGTGAGTTAATTATAAGCCTATTCTCCCTTCGCTTGTTAATAAATTTATCTGCAATAAATAAGGTTGTACGATTTAAAAGGTTACCTAGCTTCTAGCCCCAGATCGTTTAAAAGTTGCTCGGTACGGATTAGAGTTCATAGCCAAGGCATAACTTATTGAAGCGGGATGAGAAGATTGGCGAGTCCGAAAAGGCCCTAACAAGGCATGAGGGCTACATTTTGTTACTAAAAGATCCAAAAGTGATGTGAAGAATCATTTATCAAAAATCAATATGAAGGATCGAGACACACGACGAAAAGCAAGAACTCCCCAAAAGTCATGGAGAAGTCTATCCAAAAAGACCCTAACAAGGTATGAGGATAAATAGATCCAAGTCCTAAAAGGTGGCGGATCGTTGTATATCAAAGTCCAAAATAAGGATTGGAGAAAAATGAAGAAGTCGTGGTCCAAAGATGAAAAATCTCTCAAAAACTTCAAGTGAAGAAATTCCTATTATGAAGAGAAGGCCATTATTTCATAAACGTCTCTCAAGATTCGAAGTATGAAGTCGCTGCCAAATATCGGTCCGAGAAAGGTCTCAAATCGTGAAGCGAGTTATGCCAAGATATGAACTTTATGAGGTCCCGAGAAGCAGTTTTAAAAGATTTGATCCTTTAGCTAACTATTGATTAAATCGTTCACTTTATTTTCGGCCTTAATAACTATCGAAATAAGTCAAACAATGCATCCTCGTGATCATTCAAGACAAAAATAAAATATAAGAGATACACCTAGGAATAAGGGAGTCTAAGTGAGTAATTGGACCCAATGAGTTCGTGATAGTTTGCCAACTTATAATAACAATGATCTCGTTTTTAAGCTTGGTATGGGGAACGTGAAACTTGAGGATGATAAACGTTCATGGCTGCCAAAACCAATGTAAGTGTTTGTTTTCTTTACTTGTTCTATCTTTTTAAGTTTAGTATTTAATAAAGGCCAAGGTGGGTTATTTACGATGGAAAATGTAAACCGTGCTTTAAATTAATGCATTGCATGAGGGCATTTCTATGGTCAAGTGTAGGGGATTTAATAAGTGTGAAAACACTAATCCTTTTACCACTTATTTCCAATAATAACAAGACCAAAACGTGTGATTTATGTCGTAAAAGTCGGAATTATGTGTGGTTTGTGTTTTTATTGTGTTTTAGGACCAAATTATGAAAAAGGAAGAAAACACGGGTTTTCACGGGCTTTTATCGAAGAAAACGGGAAAAGATGAAGTCAAAAGATCAAGAGTGCAAAAAGAACGGAAGTCCAAGGCCTATTCTGAAGATTTATCGAATAAAAAGTCTAAAGACGGAAGTTTAACGAAGTCGAAGAACTTAAGTCTAATAGAAGGTGAAAATTAAAAGACAAGTTCAAACCCCGAGACGACATCGAGAAAAGACAAAGAATTAAAGTCGAGTCGAGAAGACGTGAAGAAAGCAAGAAAGAAGATGCAACACATGCACTCCTTCCACCTTCCCTATAAATACCCTCCTAATAGTCATTAGGAGGGTGTTGGTTAGTTAGTTAATCTTTAATTTTTAGTTTTCATTTTTTTTTCACTTTCCTTTCTAGTTTTAGAGAGAGAAAGTCTTAAACTTTCTCTCACTAAATTTCATATTTTCTCTTAATCTTTCAAGATTAAACATTTGTATTTCTTATTTTCATTAATCAAAGTCCTAGTTAAGCTTTTAATCCTTAATCTCCTTCTACCTTTCTTTGCTTTTAGATTGATTTTGGTGCGAATTTCAATAGATCTAATAAGTGTGAAAACACTTATCCTTTTACCACTTATTTCCAATAATAACTAGACCAAAACGTGTGATTTATGTCGTAAAAGTCGGAATTATGCGTGGTTTGTGTTTTTATTGTGTTTTAGGACCAAATTATGAAAAAGGAAGAAAACACGGGCTTTCACGGGCTTTTATTGAAGAAAACGGGAAAAAGACGAAGTCAAAAGATCAAGAGTGCAAAAAGAACGGAAGTCCAAGACCTATTCTGAAGATTTATCAAAGAAAAAGTCAAAAGACGGAAGTTTAACGAAGTCGAAGAACTTAAGTCTAATAGAAGAAGAAAATTAAAAGACAAGTTCAAATCCCGAGACGACAAAGACGAAGAATTAAAGTCGAGTCGAGAAAACGTGAAGAAAGCAAGAAAGAAGATGCAACACATGCACTCCTTCCACCTTCCCTATAAATACCCTCCTAATAGTCATTAGGAGGGGAGTTAGAGTTTTTAGTTAAATTTTCACTTTTTAGTTTTCTCTAGTTTTTAGAGAGAGAAAGTCTTAAACTTTCTCTCACTAGTTCATTTTTTTTCTTTTAATCCTTCAAGATTAAACTCTTTGTATTGCTTATTTTTATTAATCAAGTTCTATTTTAAGCTTTAATTCCTTGATCTCATTCTACTTTTCTTTGATTTTAGATTGATTTTGATGCGTATATCATAAGATCCGTGTTGTTCTAATTGATTTCGTGCTTAAAAGTTAAATCTTTTGATCATTTTATAAGTATTCATTTGATTAAGCTTTAAGACTTTTGTGCTTATTGGCTTATTTTTATGATTAGCTTATTTTTCTTATTAAAAAGTTTTATTAAAAAAGTTTATGTTTTTATTGTTTGATCTAAAAAGTTGCTTAATTTCGAGTTGAATAAGTTGAGATAAGTGCTTATTTGATTCGGTTAAGTATTTGGATTGATAAGTTTCGGGTGTTAGCTTATTACTTTAGCTTATTACCTAGCTTTTCCCATTTCCATAGTTTTCGGAAAGGGTGGTAAAACCCCTTTCCGATTGGGTTTTCCGACCAGGTACACCATCTAACCGATTTCCTTGATTTAAGGAAAGGGGCTTAAAACCCTTTTCCGATTGGCCAGCTCCATCTTCGTATTCCGATTGGTTTTCATATTCCGACGGCAGGGCAATTGGTCCTGGATTCCGATTGGCTTGTTTTGCAAGCATTCCGATTGTGTGATTTACCCCGTATTCCGATTGGTACCACTAGCAGTCATTCCGATTGACCCCCCTTTTGTACACATTCCGATTGTGCGCATTTCCCCGCATTCCGACCATCCGATCGGAATACATTCCGATCGGGTCCCCTTTTGGCTTATTTTGGTTTCTTTCGGTATCACTTTCTTATAGTACTTTTTATTTTCTGAAAATTTTCCAAGTGTTAGTTTTATTTAGCGTGTTAACTCTTTTCCATTGTCACCTTTAAGTTTCCATGCATTTATTTTACTTATCATTTTAATATTGATCGTTTAACTTCCTTTTTACTCAACGACACTTTAATTACTTGCTAATAGTTTAAAACAAACAAACCAAACCATTCTCTTGATTCACCAAAAGACGATTGAGTCGCACTTAAGACCGGTTTTCAATTCGAAAAGATCGGAACAACGAACTTTCATACTAGGCCTCAAAATCCAAGTATTAAATGGCGCCGCTGCCGGCTCTTTTCGTTAAGATAAACGGTTTCTAGTGAGAGACGCATTGAATTTTGGGATCCGTTCTATTTTCATTGCTATAAAAATTTTCAAAAATCCTAAAAAATATAAAACTCTTCAAAAATACAAAAACATTTAAAAAATCTATCAAAAACCAAAAATATTATATAGGTATTATCTTTGTGTATATTTTTCTTCTGCAGGTGCATGCGTACTAGATCTTCCAACTATTCTGAGCCCGAGACTCTTGAAGATTTAGATATGGCTGGTGTTAACAACAACAATAATCACCCACCTCAAAACAATTTGAATAACAACAACAACAATGTCCTTCTACCTGATTTACGAACCATGGAGGAATTGTGCCAACCCACCATGAACGGACGCGGAGGCCCGATTGCGCCAATGCACGTCACGGCTCAGGAGTTTTCGTTGAAGCATCACATGATACAACAAGTGCAAACGAACCCATTTCGTGGAATTCCGGATGATGATGCCAACAAACACCTCGACAAATTCATTACCATTACCCAAAGCATGAAGTGCCCCGGTGTTTCTATGGATGACCTTCGCCTTCAACTTTTTCCACACTCACTTTCTCACCACGCCGAAAAATGGTTTGACCGTCTTCCTAAGAATTCTATTCATACGTGGAATGACATGACTCAACGCTTTTTATCGCGCTACTTTCCCCCATCCATGGTCACTAGCCTTCGTAACCAAATTAGTGGATTTATGCAAGAGAATGATGAATCGCTTTTTGATGCTTGGGAACGCTACAATGATTTGATCGACCGCTGTCCTAATCACAATATGCTCCCTGTCACTCTCATTGACACCTTCTACAATGGTCTCACTTTTCGTGATCGTGACACGATCAATGCCGCCGCCGGTGGTACTTTTATGAAAAGGAGACCAGAGGAGTGCCGAGAGTTGATCGAAAACATGACTACTCACCACAAGAATTGGGATTCATCCGCATCCTCAAGATCTAACTCGATAGTCAATGTTTCTTCTACTACTTCCAATCCTGAAATGTCTGAAATTTCTCGACAACTCGCTGAAATGAACAAGAATTTCATGGCCATGGCCACAAACCACTTTCAACAAGCTAAAGCCGTTGCTATTTCTTGTGACACATGTGGTGGCCCTCACTCTTATAATGATTGTCCTTCTACCCAAAGCAATTATTCTGAAAACGTTAACGCAGCTTACGGCACTTATCCCACGGGAGGCTATCAAGCCCGCCCTCAAGGAGACCGTGGCTTGCTAAGTTATCGTTCCAACAATTATCTTGCTCCTTCCGGTTTCCCTCCTGCAAACCAACAACAAAGCTATAACCGAAACAACCAATCCCAACCTCGTGCTCAAAATCAATATCAATCCCAAAGAAACACCTACCCAACTCAAGGAAATTCTCAAGCTTACCAAGCTCCACCTCTCAATCAACCGATGGCAGTGAATCCCGACGTCGAGTCGTTCATGAAGACTAATCGTGAGATGGTGACGAATCTTCAGAGTCAGTTTGTCAACTTGAAGAATGACATGGTGAAACAAGGGAGCGATATTCGAGCCGAGCTAAGGAATGATATGGCCAAACACAGCAATGATATTAATGCCAACATGCAAAACTCTTTTAACAATCAAGCTCTTCACCTTCGTGATATGATTGGTTCGCTCATCCAAAGTAATCAACCCTCTTCTTCGGGTACTCTTCCGAGTAATACCGTTGCGAATCCAAGAGGGGAGATGAAAGCAATCACCACTCGAAGTGGAAAAGGTTATATGGAACCCGAGCTTCCTACACCTCCACCGGTGATTGTGAACAAGAAAAAAGAGCAACTTTCCCCACCTCCTTCACCTTCTATCCCCATTTCCCCACCACCCGTGGTTGTGAGTGATCCTATTCCCTTAAAGCCTTCTTCTTCATCCAATATACCTTATCCTTCAAGGTTGAGTAAAGAGAAGCAAAAGAGCAAGGATGATATTCAGGTTTCGAACTTCCTTAAAATGTTCAAACAATTGAATTTTAACATCTTCTTTGCCGAGGCTCTCGCTCACATGCCCAAATACGCTAAGATGTTTAAAGATCTTCTAAGTGATAAGGAAAAGCTTCTTGACATCGCTCAGACCCACCTTAATGAGAATTGCTTCGCAGTGCTCTTAAGGCAATTGCCCACCAAACTTGGTGATCCGGGTCGCTTCTTGATTCCTTGCAACTTCCCGGGAGTAGAGAATTGCATGGCCCTAGCCGATCTAGGTGCTAGTATAAACTTAATGCCTTTAAGTGTTTAGAAGCAATTATCTCTCCCCGAGCTATTCCCCACCAAAATGACTTTGGAATTAGCCAACCGTAGGTTGCTTATCAAGTGGGGATAGCCGAAGATGTCTTTGTTGGCGTCGACAAATTCACCTTCCCGGCGGATTTTGTTGTCGTTGATTACGAGATGGATCCCCGTGTTCCATTAATCGTTGGACGTCCCTTTCTGAGGACCGGTCGCACTCTAATTGATGTAGCCGCAGGCGAAATAATCATGAGAGTTGGTGACGATAAAATTGTCTTCAACATGGGTAAGATTTCTAAGCAACCTTATTCGTATGAGAGCGTTAATGCTATTGATGTTCTCGATGAGGCTTGTGAAGAACATTTTCATGATGCTTGCAAAAGTACTCTTTCTTCTCTACCCAATGTTGAGACCGTTGCCTCAATTGCTCCAGCATTGACTCCTTTTGGAGAAAGTGACTTGGATGATTTCAAAGCTAGCTTGGGTCCTCTCGATATTAAGTATGATAATTTGTCCACCAATTGGGATGAAGATATTCGTACTATTGAGAGACTTCTCAATGAGGACCCTTTGTCTCCTCCTGCTCCTAAAGAGGTGACTAATGATGATCCATCGTTAGTTTCACCATCTATTGAGGATCCTCCTACTCTCGAGCTTAAGGACTTACCTCCTCATCTTGAGTACGTTTTTCTGGAAGACGACGAGAAGCTACCGGTCATCATCGCAAAGGATCTGAAAGAAGACGAAAAAGTCCGACTTGTCGCTGTGTTGAAGAAGCATAAACGCGCTATCGCTTGGAAAATCTCCGACATCCGTGGAATTGATCCTCACTTCTGCACACATAAAATTCTCATGGAGGACGACTTTAAGCCCACAATTCAAAGTCAACGAAGGGTGAATCCTAAAATACATGAAGTCATCAAAAAAGAGGTTATCAAACTTCTTGATGCGGGTATGATTTACCCTATTTCGGATTCACCATGGGTTAGTCCAGTCCATTGTGTGCCTAAGAAAGGCGGAATCACCGTTGTGCCCAATGCAAACAACGAGTTAATTCCTACCCGTCTCGTTACTGGGTGGAGAGTTTGTATAGACTACCGCAAACTCAATGATGCCACGAGAAAGGATCATTTCCCTCTACCTTTTATGGACCAAATGCTTGAACGTTTAGCTGGTAATGAATATTACTGCTTTCTTGATGGTTTCTCGGGTTATTTTCAAATACCCATCGATCCCCAAGATCAAGAGAAGACTACATTCACTTGTCCCTACGGCACCTTTGCTTATAAACGAATGCCTTTTGGCTTATGCAATGCCCCCGGGACTTTCCAAAGGTGCATGTTGGCTATCTTCCATGATATGGTTGAACAAACCATGGAAGTCTTCATGGATGATTTCTCGGTCTTCGGGGATTTCTTCTCTGCTTGCCTTGCCAATTTGGAACGTATGCTTAAGCGGTGCGAAGACACTCGCCTTGTTCTGAATTGGGAAAAATGCCATTTTATGGTAAAAGAAGGCATTGTGCTAGGACACAAAATCTCTAAAGCCGGTCTTGAAGTCGACCGTGCTAAAGTGGATGTCATAGCCAAATTACCTCCACCTTCAACCGTGAAGGGTGTGAGAAGCTTTCTGGGTCATGCGGGCTTCTATCGTCGATTCATTCAGGATTTCTCTAAAATCGCTCGCCCGATGACCCACCTCTTGGAAAAAGATACTCCTTTCATATTTTCTAAAGAGTGTCTCGAAGCCTTCAATCTTCTTAAGGACAAGCTAACTAAGGCACCGGTCTTGGTTACCCCTAATTAGGAGCTGCCTTTTGAATTGATGTGCGATGCTAGCGACTTTGCTATTGGTGCGATTTTGGGCCAAAGAGTGAATAAACACTTCCAACCAATCCACTACGCTAGCAAAACAATGACGGGGGCTCAATTGCATTATACGACAACCGAAAAAGAGCTTTTAGCTGTTGTCTATGCTTTTGAGAAATTTCGCCCCTATCTTGTTTTATCCACCACCATCGTATACACGGACCATTCCGCGTTGAAGTACTTGATGACTAAGAACGATTCTAAGGCAAGACTTCTTCGCTGGGTTTTGCTCCTTCAAGAATTCAACATTAAAATTCGTGACAAGAAGGGAGCCGAAAACCTGGCCGCGGATCATCTGAGTCAACTTGAGGATCCATATCAGGGGGATCATCCGAACAAAGAGATCAATGACTCTTTCCCCCTTGAGACCTTAATGTCTATAAATCTCAATCTTGATGGCACCCCGTGGTTTGCGGACATTGCAAACTACTTAGCGGGTGGTATTTTCATCCAAGGGTTAACATCCCAACAAAAGAAGAAGTTTTTGAACGATGTTAAGACTTACTTTTGGGATGACCCTTATCTATTCAAACAGTGTGCTGATCTGATTATTCGTCGATGTGTTGACGGACCGGCAGCTTTTGACATCCTTCAAGCTTGCCACAAAGGACCCACCGGTGGTCACTTTGGTCCCAACTACACCGCTAAGAAAGTGTTTGATTCAGGATTCTACTGGCCCACCATTTATCGTGACACTCACGAAATGGTTAAGCAATGTGATGCTTGCCAACGTCAAGGAAAGATCACACATAAGGATGAGATGCCTCAAAATTTCATACAGGAATGTGAAATCTTTGATGTATGGGGCATCGACTTTATGGGGCCATTTCCATCATCCAAAGGGAACAAGTACATCCTCGTCGCTGTCGACTACGTCTCTAAATGGGTTGAAGCTAAGGCTCTTCCTACGAATGATGCGAGGGTGGTTGTGAACTTTTTGAAGCAACTTTTCGCTCGATTTGGCGCTCCTCGTGCTATCATCAGTGACCGCGGGACTCATTTTTGCAACGATCAATTTGCACGAGTCATGGCAAAGTATGGTGTCAATAACCGTCTTTCCACCGCCTATCATCCCTAAACCAATGGGCAAGCCGAAATTTCCAATCGTGGCTTGAAGAGAATTTTGGAGCGTACTGTGGGAGAGCATCACGCCGCATGGGCCGATAAGTTAGATGATGCTCTGTGGGCTTTCCGTACTGCTTACAAGACCCCAATCGGTTGTACACCTTATCGTCTTGTGTACGGGAAAGCCTGCCACCTACCCATCGAGCTGGAACATAAGGCGCACTGGGCCTTGAAGCGGGCTAACTTCGACATCATCAAAGCCGGTGATCATCGCAAGGTTCAACTCAACGAGCTAAATGAACTGAGGAATGAAGCCTATGAGAACTCGCTGATCTACAAGGAGAAGACGAAGATGATCCACGATGCTAAAATCAAGAACCGAGAGTTCCACGTTGGTGATCAAGTCTTACTCTTTAACTCTCGGCTGAAGATCTTCTCTAGCAAGTTGAAGAGCCGCTGGTCTGGTCCATTCACCGTCGCCAAAGTCTTTCCTTATGGGACCATTGAGCTTTCTCAGCCAAATGGGCCCAATTTCAAGGTGAATGGCCAGCGTCTGAAGCTGTACTTTGGTGAGGACATCTCTCAGGAGATGATTCCATCCCTCACCACGTTCCCCATGCACTAAATTTGGGTCGAGTCAGGCTCATGACTCGGTGAACAAAAACAAGCGCTTCTCGGGAGGCAACACGTGTTCTATCCTTTACTGCTTTCATAATAAGTGTAGGGGGAGCCCCGCATATGTTTGTTGTCTTGTTTCTTATGCTGTGCAGGGATTAAAGCTTCAGAAAGCATCTTGATGACTTTTGACGAACCGTGATACCGTGTTTTCCATCTTCCCGGTTCTATCCTAAACTCTTGTGATTCAATATTTCATATTATATATGTTCACATTGAATTCACTTTAGTTGTCCTTTCCTTAGCAAGATTTAAACAAAGTGCACAATGTCCTAAGTGTAGGGGAGTTTACTCCCACATGCTTAAACATTAAGGACAATGTTTATCTCAATTGTAGGGGGGACTTCTATCGAAGTAAGTGGTCTTTTCCATGAATTTCCCCTCATTTTAACCGGAAAATTTTATTTTTCGACATTTTTCAAACTTTATAATCTATTTTGGCCTAGTTGTATAGTTGTATTTGCCTTTGTTATTTTTCCTTTGCTAGAAATAAATTTTTAATAAAGTGGTTTTAGATTTTTCTACGTTGTGAATATTTTGACTCAACCCGAGTTTACTTGCCTAAGTTTACTCTAGCTAGTATCCTTAACGTGTTTAAGTCAACTTTTGCTAGGCTTTTATATAGGGAGCTATAAAACGCGAAAGTCTTAACTCTCACGGGTTAAGAACAAGAACTTTTCGCAAGTTCCTATAATTTATCCTAGAGAGTCGTTTATAACGCGATTTCTAAACTTGAAAAAGTCTAAGAATTTGCAAGATCCTATAGGCGACTCGAAAACCCAAAACTTTGATTTAATAGGCTAAGCATCCACAAGTCTCATTTCTTGATATTTTAAACTGTGGAGAACGAGAGATGATAGAGTCAATAATAAGTTCGGAATTCTTTCGTGAATTTATGTGAGTTAATTATGAGCCTATTCTCCCTCCACTTGCTAAATAATTTATCTGCTAATAAATAAGGTTGTACGATTTAAAAGGTTACTTAGCTTCTAGCCCCAGATTGTTTAAAAGTTGCTCGGTAATGACGAGAGTTCATAGCCAAGGCATAACTTATGAAGCGGGGCGCGAAGATTGGCGAGTCCAAAAAGGCCCTAACAAGGCATGAGGGCTACATTTTGTTGCTAAAGATCCAAAAGTGATGTGAAGAATCATTTATCAAAAATCAATATGAAGGATCGAGACACACGACGAAAAGCAAGAACTCCCCAAAAGTCATGGAGAAGTCTATCCGAAAAGACCCTAACAAGGTATGAGGATAAATAGATCCAAGTCCTAAAAGGAGGCGGATCGTTGTATATCAAAGTCCAAAATAGAGATTGGAGAAAAATGAAGAAGTCGTGGTCCAAAGATGAAGAATCTCTCAAAAACTTCAAGTGAAGAAATTCCTATTATGAAGAGAAGACCATAATTTCAAGAACGTCTCTCGAAGATTCGAAGTATGAAGTCGCTGCCAAATATCGGCCCGAGAAAGGTCTCAAATCGCGAACCAAGTTATGCCAAGATATGAACTTTCTGATATCCCGAGAAGCAGTTTTAAAAGATTTGGTCCTTTAGCTAACTATTGATTAAATCGTTCACCTTATTTTCGGACTAAATAACTATCGAAATAAGTCAAACAATGCATCCTCGTGATCATTCAAGACAAAAATAAAATATAAGAGATACACCTAGGAATAAGGGAGTCTAAGTGAATAATTGGCCCACATGAGTTCGTGATAGTTTGCTAACTTATAATAACAATGATCTCGTTTTTAAGCTTGGTATGGGGAACGTGAAACTTGAGGATGATAAACGTTCATGGCCGCCAAAACCCAATGTAAGTTTTTAATTTCTTTACTTATTTCTATCTTTTATGATTAGTATTTAATAAAGGCCAAAGTGGGTTATTTATGATGGAAAATGTAAACCGTGCTTTAAAATTAATGCATTGCATGAGGGCATTGCAATGGTCAAGTGTAGGGGATTTAATAAGTGTGAAAACACTTATCCTTTTACCACTTATTTCCAATAATAACTAGACCAAAACGTGTGATTTATGTCGTAAAAGTCGGAATTATGCGTGGTTTGTGTTTTTATTGTGTTTTAGGACCAAATTATGAAAAAGGAAGAAAACACGGGCTTTCACGGGCTTTTATTGAAGAAAACGGGAAAAAGACGAAGTCAAAAGATCAAGAGTGCAAAAAGAACGGAAGTCCAAGACCTATTCTGAAGATTTATCAAAGAAAAAGTCAAAAGACGGAAGTTTAACGAAGTCGAAGAACTTAAGTCTAATAGAAGAAGAAAATTAAAAGACAAGTTCAAATCCCGAGACGACAAAGACGAAGAATTAAAGTCGAGTCGAGAAAACGTGAAGAAAGCAAGAAAGAAGATGCAACACATGCACTCCTTCCACCTTCCCTATAAATACCCTCCTAATAGTCATTAGGAGGGGAGTTAGAGTTTTTAGTTAAATTTTCACTTTTTAGTTTTCTCTAGTTTTTAGAGGGAGAAAGTCATAAACTTTCTCTCACTAGTTCATTTTTTTTCTTTTAATCCTTCAAGATTAAACTCTTTGTATTGCTTATTTTTATTAATCAAGTTCTATTTTAAGCTTTAATTCCTTGATCTCATTCTACTTTTCTTTGATTTTAGATTGATTTTGGTGCGTATATCATAAGATCCGTGTTGTTCTAATTGATTTCGTGCTTAAAAGTTAAATCTTTTGATCATTTTATAAGTTTTCATTTGATTAAGCTTTAAGACTTTTGTGCTTATTGGCTTATTTTTATGATTAGCTTATTTTTCTTATTAAAAAGTTTTATTAAAAAAGTTTATGTTTTTATTGTTTGATCTAAAAAGTTGCTTAATTTCGAGTTGAATAAGTTGAGATAAGTGCTTATTTGATTCGGTTAAGTATTTGGATTGATAAGTTTCGGGTGTTAGCTTATTACTTTAGCTTATTACCTAGCTTTTCCCATTTCCATAGTTTTCGGAAAGGGTGGTAAAACCCCTTTCCGATTGGGTTTTCCGACCAGGTACACCATCTAACCGATTTCCTTGATTTAAGGAAAGGGGCTTAAAACCCTTTTCCGATTGGCCAGCTCCATCTTCGTATTCCGATTGGTTTTCATATTCCGACGGCAGGGCAATTGGTCCTGGATTCCGATTGGCTTGTTTTGCAAGCATTCCGATTGTGTGATTTACCCCGTATTCCGATTGGTACCACTAGCAGTCATTCCGATTGACCCCCCTTTTGTACACATTCCGATTGTGCGCATTTCCCTGCATTCCGACCATCCGATCGGAATACATTCCGATCGGGTCCCCTTTTGGCTTATTTTGGTTTCTTTCGGTATCACTTTCTTATAGTACTTTTTATTTTCTGAAAATTTTCCAAGTGTTAGTTTTATTTAGCGTGTTAACTCTTTTCCATTGTCACCTTTAAGTTTCCATGCATTTATTTTACTTATCATTTTAATATTGATCGTTTAACTTCCTTTTTACTCAACGACACTTTAATTACTTGCTAATAGTTTAAAACAAACAAACCAAACCATTCTCTTGATTCACCAAAAGACGATTGAGTCGCACTTAAGACCGGTTTTCGATTCGAAAAGATCGGAGCAACGAACTTTCATACTAGGCCTCAAAAGCCAAGTATTAAGATCCGTGTTGTTCTTAATGATTTCGTGTTTAAAAAGTTAATCTTTTGATCATTACCTAAGTTTTCATGCGAATAAGCTTTGAGACTTTTGTGCTTATTGGCTTATTTTTATGATTAGCTTATTTACTTATAAAAAGTTCTTTAAAAGTTCATGTTTTTATTGTTTGATCTAAAAGTTTATTTATTTTTAGTTTAGATAAGTTGTTACAAGTGCTTATTTCATCCGGTTCTGTTTGATTCGTTTTAGTTTTGGGAATAAGCTTACCAATATAGCTTATTTCTTGGCTTATAACCGGATCCCACTTAAATCGGAAAGGATTTAAACCCCTTTCCGATCACCACATTCCGAGCAGCCAACAAACCCCCTTTCCGATCACCCAATCGGACAAGGGTTTTGAAAATTCCAATCTGGGCCTTTTTGAATATTCCGATTGGCATCATTTCTAAATATTCCGATTGTGCTTGTTTCAGTTATTCCGATTGGGACTTTTCTCAATATTCCGATTAGAGGTATTTGTAATTATTCCGATCTGAATCCTTTGTTAGATATTCCGATCAGAGTGGTTGCTATTATTCCGATTGATCTCATTTTGTGGGTATTCCGACTGTGCAAAGTGACCACAATCCGATCATTAGATCGGAACTCATTCCGATCTGCCCTTTTGGGAGCATAATCCGATTAGGGCTTGTTTAGTGTATTGTTTCTATAAACTTTCTAAGTGTTAGTTTTATTTAGTGTGCTAGTACTTTTCCATTATTGCCTTTAAGTTTACAAGCATTTACGTTTAACTCATTTTAGTTTTAATCTTTAAACTTCTACTTTACTCAACGACACTTAAATTTACTTGCTATTAGTTTAAAATAGATAAACAAAACCAAACCATTCTCTTGTTCACCAAAAGACGATTGAGTCGCACTTTAGACCAGTTTTCAATTCGAAAAGACTTGGGACAACAAGATTTTATACGAGGTGTAAAAGCCGAGTTTTAACTATGAAATGAGATGGTGTTATTTAGTGGTTGTACGTATACGTATATGTAGTATAGAAAATCGTATTTTTACGATTTACGGTTTAGCATTTAGAGGTATCGGATGAGGTAATTGGTCATATGAATATTTTTCGGGATGGTTTTAAGTCATTTAGGACTTAAATATAAAGTTTATTTCAAAATTTGAGATTTTTTTATAAAAGTGTATATTTTACGACTTTTACGGTAAAACGCGTAAATTTGACTAGTTTTACGGTTTTGAGGTTTTGAAGGCTTTAGGAGCTGAAATAAATTAAGGTAAATTAAGGCAATATTAATAACATAATATTAAATAATAAAAATAAAAAAAAAACGAATTTGAAGGGGTTTAGGTCGGTTTTGGACGCAAAAAAGAATAAAAAAAAGGAAAAAGAGGAAAAAAAAGGAAAGTGGGCTTATTCTTGGACTAGGATTTTACGTACACCCTATATATTGTTTTAATCACAATCCAAATTCATTATTTTTCTCATGGAGGTTAATAAAATTCGTGAGTTATAAAAAAATTAGGGTTCTTCATAAAATTTTGGGGTTTTCATAAATCAAAGGTAAATCTTCTTAACCCTTTTTAATTTAATTGTTTTTATGTTTTGTTTAATCATCTTATGATGGAATTAGGTTAGGGTTTAATTTAAAAACAGTAAATTAATGTTTTAATAATGAGGTTATAATGATTATATAAGTTAGGGTTTGTAATTAATGGGGTTAGGGTTAATTAATTAGTTTAATTTGATTAAACCCGTTTTTAAAAACTGGGCAGAATTTTGAGTCAATTGTTTTGATCATATTGAGAGTTATACAAACTCTTATTTTGCGATCCAAGTATCCCTGAAAAGTTAATTGAAGTGGCTTTCCAATGCAAGAAACGAGAACTAAATTAGAGCTCGGGAAGTGGGTCAAAAACAGGTTACAACAGTCGGAGGTCAAAACAGTTTTGAAGTCATCCTGTTTTCTTTTTAAGTTTTGGGTTGTTTGGGGCACTTAGGGTTGCATTGGGATCTTCTAACGAACATGAGAGATGGTTTATATATTGTAGTAAGTATCTGAACTTGGGCTAAGGTTGTGGTTTAGGGTAAGACCCCTTAATCATAACAAACCTTTTGTATGTTTAAAATCAGTAAATCTGGAATGACAAAGGTATATATATATATATATATATATATATATATATATATATATATATATATATATCAAGGCCTTAACAATAGCTTTAAGGTTGGGTCAAATGGGAGATGTTAGCTAACATATGTAAGGGTATAAATATTCCCTTTACAGAGATCATGGGTGTGTTTAGGTGGGCGTTTGGCTTAAAGTTTGGAGACCTAAAATTGGGACTGTTTTGTGTAAAATATGAACGGGATAGTTATTAAACTTAAACGAGTTAAGAGCTTTATAGAGGGGCGTAATGAGATGCTTAGAAAATATATATGAGGTATATATATGGGAGAAGGTTAGATGTCCATCATAGGTTGATAAGCCATTTTAGTGGTTGGTTCATGTTTTGATTATGTGTTTTTGGTTTGTTATCTTTTTGCTAGTGCGAGGATATTTGGAGAAGCTCAATCAGGTGAGTTTCATAGTCCCATGTTTACTATTGATTTTTACTTCCAGATGGGATGGAAGAGACACTGTGTTGAGTTATTTATACATTGATGATGTGAATGTTTTTATGGTTTGTGATGGACTTGTGTGTACATTATGTGATTAACTGCTATGTGATTCTTGATTGTGTATGATTTGGATTGGGGGACACGTGCCGTCTCAGTTATTGTGGTTTGACAAGGTAGGGGCCTTGGGATAGGTACATAGCGTGATCGTCTATGGGACCAATAGATAATGACAAGGTAGTGGCCTTGGGATAGGTACATAGTGTGATCATCTATGGTACCATGGTGTTTGGTAAGGCTAGGGTCTTAGATTTTGGTTTGGTATGATTGATCTTGAATGTTAGTTGTTAATACAAATTTGTAACACATTGTCCATATGTTATTGTGTTGTTGGTTGTTATTCACAGCTTATAACTGTTTTGGCGTTGGAGTCTAAACCTGTGACTCTCACCAACTTTATGTTGACGTGTTTTAGTGTCTCTTTCAGGTGTGAATGTGGTTAAGCATGAGGATAGAAGTGGCTAGACTTGGATGCCTTAGGATTGCATATAGAAGGAGATCCCCGTTCCTTCTTAGTTTACCTTTATGTTTTTTTGAATAAGTGATACTGTTGGCACCTATATGTTTGTTTTGTTTGTGTTACTTGTTTGTCTTGGGTAAGAGGTAGGACTGTTACCTACTTACCTAGACTCCTGCATGTTGAGATATTGTCATGAAATTTGTGTCCCCATATATGACATTTCTTATATCATTTATTTATCTCTATAGACATGCTATTGTTGTGATGATATCCATACGTCGTGTCCCATATTCCGCCATGGTGGGGTGTGACAGAATGGTATTAGAGACAATGGTTATAGGGAATTAGGTTTCCTAGTCGCGTAGCCTAGTCTATAGCTTAAGGGTCCCTGCATATAGGTGTCATAGGAGTATGTGTGCATTTTATATAATTGATGTGTTTGGATGTTATTTATTGCGATGTTTTGACTAGTACGAATTGAACCATAGTATGTTCATACTTAGCCACATGTTATTTTTCTTTTCGGGATGTGACTAGTGCAGGTTGAACCATAATCATCCACGCTAGTCATTGTCGTATTTTTCTTAAATTGTACATTATAGTACATAATTTAGTACAAGGTAGTTTCTATCTTTTATCGGGTTATTTTATGTACCTGAGGTATAGTATTTTTCCTTTGATGTTTAAGTCATGTTCCCTAAGAATCATGTGGTTGTTCGAGTTAGTAGGAGTAGATGGATATGAAGGATTTTAAGCTGTTTCTACTCTTATGGGCTATATGACTTATAACTGATTATGTTTTGGTTTTTGAATTTAGTCTAGGTTGTTTTAGCTAGACTATGGATTTATGTATTCCAAGAGTTTTACTATGTTATTTTAATAGATGGAGTTTTGGACCTATATGGTTATGTGGTTATGAGCTTATGTGAGTAGATGGATTTATGTGTTATATGTTGTATTGATTCTTATAAGTGTCATCATAGGAGGGAGTGCATTGGGGAAAGGGTAATTGTATAAGTATGGTGGCCAACATAGTTATATAAGTACCACAACTTCAATGGGTTCTCACGTATGATTGCATGAAAGAGGGTTAATACATGCTTGTATATGATGAGATGTAGAATTTGGGTATACGTATATATATAGGTTTATGTAATGGTTGCCTATGATATGGCTATTATTCTTTTTGTGTTTTATGTTTTGGGTTATAGTTGTGTTGTGTGATTATGGGGTCACACGATATGGTTTGGTTTTGGAGGTGGGTTTTATGCCTTGTTGTGGCACGGTGAGATGGTGATTACTCGTATGGAAAAAAAAACAAGCGTATAAAGCGATTGATTGACTTGACACGATGATAACGAGTATGTTTGGGAGATTCGATAGGTATACATATGCGGATGTATGTATACTAATAGGTGTTATGTTATGATTTACGGTCGTTCAGTAGCTATTATAACTTGAACGTACCTAGTACTCTCTTGTGTTTCAACAATTTATTAGAGCTCGAGTTTGGTGGAGTTCCAACGAAGTTTTGAATCTTTTGAAGTGTGTCTTGTAGCGTATTCTTTGAGTTTCGTATTTCACGTGTACGTTTTAAAATGGTGTTTTTGGTTTCAAGCCTATTGAAATAACTTGGGATTTCTTTTGAGATAATGGAATCTTTTGTGTTGGGTCTTGCATTTCTTTTGGTCGGTATATATTGAGATAGATGGTTGGTTGTATTCGGTAAAATAAGGGTAAGGTGTTGGATTCGCGTTTGAAACAAGATGTAACATAAGATTTCTTTTTAATCAACACTTATTTATTTCAAATTTTAAAAGACTTTCTTTAAAATAAAGCGAAGTAAAATTTCTTTCTACTTACATAGTTTATATAATTGGGTTAACCGATTCACGTCACTTATAATTATTAATACAAGGTTAAATTGAGTTTATGAAGATTTCACATACAATTTTATCTTTCATTAATATAAAACTGTTTTGGTCATAACTTGTTCGTTTTTAGAGCTTTTTGAGAGATTCAAAAGCCAAAAATTACGTACTCGTAATGTACTTTTCCAATATTCAGAATGTATAGTCAGTGGACTGGTCGAAATTATTGTACAAGTATCGGGTTAAAGGTTGAGTTTTGAATAGTAGTTTATTTTATTTGGGGTGCAGGGGATACCTAGACTTTGGGTTGAGTTTTGAGATCGCCTAGAAGGTTGTTTGTAGATGGTTTGAGTCACATAGATGTGGGGAGGTAAAAAAAAATAATAAATAAAAATATATTCTTTTGGAAAGGTCGGTCTTTTTGCATGGTTTAAATAATATGTCACGGGGCGTAATATGTTTGGTTGCCATTGGGTGTTTCTTGGATTATTTTTCGTTGTCATGGGTCATTTTGAATTGCTACACGTTTTGGGTTTGAGTTTTCTTTCGAGTCTCATGGTTTTGACTTGTTTTAACTGGTGCACGTGAAATGTCATTATTTATCCGTTAGTTTGATTCGTTGATCGTATCTGATGGATTCAGGAGGTAGTTTTGGTTTCGTATTGTACGGGAACGTTGAGGTAGTCATATGAAAGACTTGGTCGAGCCTACACGCTTAAGTAGGTGACCATGAGAGAACGGTCGGAATATCCTTAGTTGGGAGGAAAGAGGTTCGTAGACGAATTAATGTTGGCATGAGGTCTATTAGGAGTGCCAAGGGAGATGAATAGAGATTTGTGAAAGGTATGGAAATTGGCACAAGTAACGTGCCATAGAGAGTGTTGGAAGAGGATATTGTTCGTAAGGCATGTATGTTTTCTGAAAATTTCCTAAGATTTAGTTGGTTGCCTACTACTGCGAGGTAGAACCATAAATAGAGCAAGTAGGAGAAGTGAGAGGAGTTGGAGTTAGTGCCTTTCCAAGGAAATTGTTGATGGGATGATTTAAAAACAAAAGTTGTTAGAAATTTGCAAGGAATGCAAGATGAAAGTTGAGTTGCTTAGTAGTAGATTGGATGTGGAAAGAGGTTGAGTGGTCTGATGAGAGGAGGTATTGGTCTGTTCAAAATGCGTGTTGAATTTCTCAAGTAGAACGAGGTAGAAATTCATTCGTATTACCGCTGAGAGAGGATGCAATGAGGACGTAATTGAAACTGCTAAGGATGTTGTATGAACGCTTGGGGTTTATGGTTATGATTTTGGCATCGCCAAAATACTAGCGGTTTTCATGAGGTCAATGAACCGAGTGTGCATGAACGTATATAAACGAGTTGTCATCGGGAGCATCGACGACATCTTGACATCTGGAGTTGGTAGGAAGGGGAATTATACTTAAGATTTTCAAGTGTGAGTTTTAGGATTAAGTTGGCCAGGACGAGTGGTCAAGGATGATGGCATATCGAGGAACTAGCAAAGGGCGAAGTGAAGAAGGATGAGTAAGCGTTTTGGAGACTGAAGAGGTGGATTGGATAATGAGCAGATCTTGACATTATCGGAAGCACTGGATGAATTCGCGAAGCATGACGATACGTGGAGCAAGGATTTGGAGGTGTACGAGAACGACAAAGAAAGGCGATTGCTTATAAGATGCAGGAACTGAAGATTTAGAAGAACTAGATAAGACTTAGTAGTGGAGCTGGAATGCTATATCTGCCTAGAATGCTAGAGGCATTTGGTGTACGAGACGTAGAGAATGATCTACACGGATCATGAACGTCTCCAACACATATTCAATCATCTTGATTGAACATTTGGCAAAGGTTAAGTGGTGAAAGAAAATTTGCAAGGCTAAGTACCATCTGGGAAAGGCAAACATGGTCGATGAGACATGGAATAAGAAGGATGAGGTGAAGCTGAGACGAACTTGAATCATAAGGATGACGTATTAGGGCGGTTTGGATAAAGGATATAGGTTGCACGAGTTGAGTTGTCTAAAGCAGAGAACGCGTCAGCGTGTATGTTGCGTGGCTTGGACAATCATATGGAGAAAAGGGACGTAGACTATACTTCCTACATAGATAGGAGTATCTTAGAAAGGGCGATGTAAGGACGAAGTTGGTGGAATAAGTACGACGAGCGTTGGGTGATAGTCGATAGACAGACCAATTCATCTCATATTTCAAGAGGAATGAGAAGTCACGTAGTTGAGAAGTTGGAAGGATTGCGTACTGATGTGATGGAATAGAGGGTTCTGCGTAAAAGTTAGCCTAATATGTATGGAATGCCTTATGAAGGATTATGGCAAGGGAAGAAACGATGGAAAGCATCACATCGTGATGTATGGTATGAGTTGAGGAAGAAGAAGGAAGTGTGTATAGAAGCGAAGCATGAATGAAACGGGTCGAGATAGGAACCGAAAGTAAAACTTTGGTAGAGCCTAATGAGTAGAATAAAGCATAACGTAGACTAATATTGTCGTAGTGTGGAAAAAGGAAATGGAACTGATCTGTACTGATTGTTTGGGAGGATTAGTATTGATAATCGCATGGATGAGGAGTTATAGGTGTGATATGCCATAGGGACTGAAGGGAGTTGATGAACATGATTGGATATGAGTATATCCAGTTAACTGGAAAAAAGATGGGCAGGTGAGATATTTATACAACCTTAGGAGTTACACTAGGGGCATGAGTGGTTGATTATGAGGGAGGTAGGAAACTCATTAGCGATGGTTGAGTTTTCATATAGTGATAGTTATCATACTAGAAGTCGATAAATGCCATTTGAGGCACTATATGAAAGGATAGGGTGAGTTGTCCTTATTGTGGGCTAGAATTGGTAAAAGAGGCTATTATTGTGGTAATGATGTTGTGGAAAGGATGAGAGCAACAAGGGATGCTATGTAGAAAAGGAGGAAACCACTAGATTTAGTGACAAAGTTATGTAGGGAGTTTCACCCATAGTAACAGCTGGTATGTTTTGATAAAATGGAAGAGTTGATGTAGAGTTTTGTAGGTCCATTTATGATCTTTGGAAAGATCAGACCATTAGCATATGAGCATAGAATTACCTGGGGGGAAATGAGTTGTATACATGATATATTTCATGTATTAAGATTGGTAAATGTTGTTTGAGAATGCATATTTGCATGTCCGGTTATTCGGGATTTGTGCTAATAAGAGTATTTATTTTATCAAAGAGTCATTTGTGAGATTTATTGACTGTGAGGTCAAGAGTTTGGCAATGATTTTAAATATTGTTGGTTAGTATGTGTGGTAATTTGAGACTTGAACTAAGGTTCACGTAGAAATGAGAGGAGTTCATTTAGAACGAGTATTGTGACAACCCGTCAATTTCAGGTCGTTATTTTAATCTCGACTATTACGTATTACGTGTTCGCTTTAATGAGAATTTAAAATTATCGACTAACCGAGAAGGTTATGACTTGAAACTAGCGTAAGAATGTCGATTAGATGAAAACCGACAAGGAATATGTTAGGTATTGATATTATATTCTCAAATAATCATGGAAATGATTTTTATTATATTTAATCTTTATTTCTCGTATTTTACGTTTTAACGAATGACGATAACTATTAGTGATCGCGATACCGACGGACGCCCAAATATTTACTTTTTATTATCGATCGTCTCGATATTGTATATTTTCGACGTTTTCGATTTAATTTCGTTTTAAGTCGTGTCGAAGCTTTATTATTATTTTTATGAAGCGTTTTAACTTTCGAAAAGTATTTTTACGAAACCCGAGCCCCGTAAATATTTTTAAAATGTACAATTTACATTTCCTACCTTGTAAACTATTTACTTGCATTTTTGTACCAAAACTATGCCTAAATGACAAAAACTACCCTACCCTTGGACTATAAATACTTTTTCCACTAGCAAACTTACATTAAAAATTCATTTAACAAAATTTTTGTCCACTCTCTCTCTTGTTCTTCCCTTGACCGTCCACCATCAACACACCAAATCCATTGATTTTTGATTTTGTACTTTGAATCAAAGGAAACTAAAACAAGACCCATCCTACAAATTTCATAAGCTTTCTATTGGTATAATTTTCTTCTACATGCATTCACTAAATTTTATTTTCAATTTTTGGTGAAGAACTTGATGTTTGATCCATTTTGTGTTTATATATGGTGTTAATAATATAATATTCATAGTGGGTTATGGTTGCATGTAAGATTTTTGATGGTTTAATTTTTGTGAGATTAAATTTGAGGGTGTTATGAGTTAATTAGATGTGTTATTATGATATTAGGATCATATTAGGACTATAGGGATTGTTGGAATGGGTCGAAAAATTGTTTTGGTATGATTTTTAGATAGTCTATTTTAGGCAGTAACTTTAAGGCCGTTTTTGAAATTGTTACTGTGGTAAACTTGGTAAACTAATAAGATAGGGTCGTAGAGAATTTCGTTAGCTTTGATTTGAGCTAAAGTAGAGCTTCTAACTCATTACACTTATATTTTTGTTAATTATCGGGATTTTCATGGTCATTTGAAATCGACTTTCGTATTATTTAAGTATTATATATATACTTGAGTCGTTTATTAACGAACGCGCCTTATTTGGTAGGTTGCGGTCTTCGTGTTTAACGGGCATCACAAATCGTCGGCGATCGTCACATTTCTACTATCGTACCAAGGTGAGTCTATAGCCTCGCTTTACATGTTTACTTGTTTTATAAAACCCGCGAGGGGGATAACATGCGTGTTTTATTAAAATAAGAGGGGTACGACAAGAAGTTGTGGAAACCCTTATTGTTGGAAAAACATTATATAAATGAAGGGTACAACGAGAAGTTGTGGTAAACCCTCTTTCTTTAAAATTGAACACAAAGGACCCGATTGTATGCTTAGATGAAAGTTGTTATATAAGTTTTTTTATCCTTAAAGACCCATGAATCGTGAATTGTTAATCGAAAAGAACGCTAATACTATGGATAGATCTATCGGGGTGACACCCAGTCCGGTCGCGACTAGCTATCGCGTGGTGTTGTGATGCACCAGTAATGAAACATCGGATGCAATTGTATAAGAGAAATATAAGCACTTGGCTAGGTGTGTTGGGCTGAAATAATATATGTTAACGTTCAATTTCACGAGACTTATGAAATAACAACGATAATTATGTCTGATCCACATGATTGTCAACCACGGAAGGTTTATTCAGAATACTTGTGTTCATTTATTTAATTTAAACTCTATAGATTCACTCAACATTTTTGTTGACTTTATAGCATGTTTTATCTCAGGTCCATGAAGAAGGCACTCAAGGAAGGCGGTTTCACGCAGCTTGCTAAATTAAATTGTTTTGGCCCGCTTTACTAAACTATGTCCATTCTAAGAAACTTTTATTATTTGGTTGGTTGTGTAAACTTAAAACTATTTGGGACCATGTGTGAACTGTTTTATTTTAAACAAATGAATGGATGTATGTTTTGTTAAAACGACTCATTTTGAGGCGTTTTCTATGATATTGAGGTTGAACCATGATAGTAACACCCAATGACCCTTCCGCTGCTATGACCCGAAATTGGGGGTGTTACAGATTGGCATCAGAGCTCAAGTTATAGAGAACGAAAAGATTTTCCAAAAATATAATTTTGAAATCTTTTGACTATAACATCTGCAAGCGAAACCTCCGAGTTGCCAATGGACGAGAATAAGAAAAGTATATATATATATGTTATAAATATTTAATTATTATTTATGCTTAAAGCATAATGGATTACATTTATTTATTTATAAATGTCTATTATTTGATTATTATAATACTAATACGTGATTTATAAACGACGCTGATTGTCACAATAGAAATCCCTGTCTTTTGACTCATTCCTCGTGAATCTTCGTTCCTTGTCTAAATTCTATTCTTCGTTCTATCATCCATTCTTGTTTCTTTTCATCTATCTATTCTTATTTCATGTTATTCATGTTTTGTTGTCACAAGCGTTGAATGAATACTCATTTTGATGTGAATTGTGTAACAGGATCATGCCGCCAAAACAGTTGACTGAGACTCAGTTACGTGCTATAGTAGCTGATCAATTTCAGATATCTATGAATGCATTTATGGCAAATTTGAATAATGGAGCCGGTGGATCTGGTGGAGCTAGTGGATCCGATGGAGCTGGTGGATCTGGTGGAGCTGGCGATACTGGAGCTGGCAACACTGGAGCTGGCGCTACTGGAGCTGGCGCTACTGGAGCTGGCGCTACTGGAGCTGGCGCTACTGGAGCTGGCGCTACTGGAGCTGGTGCTACGGGAGCGGGCGATGCTGGTGCTGGAACTGGTGATGCTGATAGACCAGTGATTCCTGAAAACAAGAAGTGCAATTATACCTCGTTCATGAAATGCAAACCTCCAACTTTTAAGGGTACTGAAGGCGCTGTTGGGTTAATGCAATGGTTTGAGAAATTAGAATCCGTGTTTCGATTTAGTGGAAGTGAGGAAGGAGATAAAGTGATGTTTGCCTCTGCTACTCTTCAAGGGCGAGCATTAACTTGGTGGAATGGAAGAATGGCATCATTGGGTATGGATGCTGCTTATGCTACACCTTGGATTGAGGTAAGAAGATGGATGACTGAGGAATTCTGTCCAAGGAGTGTTATTCAGAGGTTAGAACAGGAGTTATATCAGCTGAGACTGAAGGGTACTGACATCGATGGATACACCAACAGATTCCATGAGCTTGCTCTACTTTGTCCAAACAAAGTTAACCCTGAATACTTGAAGGTAGAGCAGTATATTCGAGGCTTACCGACCAACATCCGAGGGGATGTGACCTCATCTAAACCTGCCAATATTGATGAAGCTGTTCGTATGGCCTACCAACTAATGGGTCAAATCATCCAAGACAAGGCTGATGGTGTTTCTGAAGGCAACAAAAGAAGAGCTGAAAATGACAATGATGATCGTGGTGATAACCGTCAATCTCACAACAGAAATCAAA
This sequence comes from Glebionis coronaria, assembly GCA_025667525.1. Taxonomy (NCBI): domain Eukaryota; kingdom Viridiplantae; phylum Streptophyta; class Magnoliopsida; order Asterales; family Asteraceae; genus Glebionis; species Glebionis coronaria. Next base: position 300,934 of record JANFOE010001228.1, read on the forward strand.
ACCGAAGGAGGGGCAATGCTAATGCGATGACTGAAGCTGCAACTGCGGACAAGGGAACCAGATGTCAACGCTGCAAGAAGTCTCATACTGGTGAATGTGCTAAGTGTGGAAAGTGCAACAAGTTAGGTCACAAGACCGAAGACTGTTGGGGACCAGGAAAGAAGGGAGTGACGTGTTATAACTGCCAAGGTAAAGGTCACATGAGGAACCAATGCCCTCAACCTCCAAAGAATGCACGTGGTGGAGATAACCAAGGAAAAGCTTATCAGTTGGGAGAAGCCGAAGAGAAGCAAAACCCGAAAGTTGTCACTGGTACGTTTTTACTGAACAACCGTTATGCTACAGCTTTATTTGATTCTGGTGCGGACAAAAGCTTTGTGTCTACAAGTTTTAGTACCTTAATTGATATCAAACCGGTCGAATTAGACGCAAGTTATGAGGTAGAACTAGCTGATGGTAAATTAGTGAGAACCAATCGTGCGCTCCTAGGATGTTCTCTAAATCTCTTGAACCGTATTTTTAAGATAGACTTGATGATTGTTGAATTGGGAAGTTTTGATATTATTATCGGAATGGATTGGTTATCCAAGTATAACGCGTCTATCTTGTGTGGAGAAAAGAAAGTTAGGATTCCTTTAGACGACAAGACCATGGTTATCGAAGGTGATCAACGTAATTCACGACTAAAAATCGTTTCGTGCATTAAGGCTCGTAAGTATATCGAAAGAGGCTGTGAGTTATTCCTAGCTAAAGTAGTGGAGAAAGAATCGAAGGAGAAACGTGCTGAAGATGTACCTGTTATCCGTGAATTTCCTGAAGTGTTTCCGGAAGATTTGCCTGGACTTCCTCCTCCAAGGCAAGTAGAATTCCAAATTGACCTAATTCCTGGTGCTGCACCCGTGGCTCGTGCACCATATCGTTTAGCACCATCCGAGCTGAAAGAGTTATCTGTGCAATTGCAAGAGCTATCTGATAAGGGTTTTATACGACCGAGTTCGTCACCTTGGGGAGCTCCTGTCTTATTCGTTAAGAAGAAAGATGGTTCGTTTCGTATGTGTATTGATTACCGAGAGTTGAATAAGCTAACGATCAAGAATCGTTATCCGCTTCCAAGAATTGATGATCTATTCGATCAACTTCAAGGTTCTCGTGTTTTCTCCAAGATTGATCTTCGTTCTGGTTACCATCAACTTCGCATACGTGAGGGAGATATTCCTATTACGGCATTTAGAACTCGTTATGGTCATTATGAGTTTCTGGTTATGCCTTTTGGTTTGACCAATGCACCTGCTGTATTCATGGACTTAATGAATCGTATTTGTAAGCCGTATCTTGATAAATTCGTGATCGTTTTCATAGATGATATTCTAATCTACTCCAAGTGCAATGAAGAGCATGCCGAACACTTAAGGATTATCTTGAACTTGTTGAAGAACGAAAAGCTGTACGCTAAGTTCTCAAAGTGTGATTTTTGGCTTAATTCTGTACAATTTCTCGGACACGTGGTTGATAAAAGTGGAGTACATGTTGATCCTGCAAAGATCGAAGCCATCAAGAATTGGAGTGCTCCGACTACTCCAACTAAAGTGCGACAATTTCTAGGTTTGGCTGGTTATTACCGAAGGTTTATTGAAGGATTCTCTTTGATATCGAAACCATTAACGAAGCTGACTCAGAAGAATAAACCGTATGTGTGGGGCGATGATGAAGAAGAAGCTTTCCAAACCCTGAAGATGAAACTCTGTAGTGCGCCGATTTTATCGTTACCTGAAGGAAGTGAAGATTTTGTTGTTTATTGCGATGCATCTCTTTGAGGATATGGTGTTGTTCTCATGCAACGTGAAAAGGTGATCGCATATGCCTCTAGACAATTAAGGAAGAATGAGGAGAACTACACTACCTATGACTTGGAATTGGGCGCTGTGGTTTTTGCTCTGCGACTTTGGAGACATTATCTGTATGGTACGAAGTGTACAGTATTCACTGATCATAAAAGCCTACAATACATATTGGATCAAAAGGAGCTGAATATGAGGCAACGTCGATGGGTTGAACTCTTAAGTGATTACGACTACGAAATTCGTTATCATCCGGGAAAGGCGAACGTGGTAGCTGACGCGTTAAGTCGAAAGGAAAGGGAGAAACCGATTCGAGTGCGTGCTTTGGTGGTGACAGTTCATAATAACTTACCTGAGCAGATTCGGAACGCACAAGTCGAAGCATGCAAGAAGGAAAATATTGCTGCCGAAAGATTTAGAGGAGACGGTGAAACATTTGAGACGCGAGCCGATGGTATCAAATGTTTGAGAGGTCGAATTTGGTTACCATTCTTCGGTGGACTGAGAGACTTAATTATGTTAGAATCTCATAAGTCCAAGTATTCTATTCATCCTGGATCGGACAAAATGTACCAAGACTTGAAAAAGTTATACTGGTGGCCGAATATGAAAGCTGATATTGCAACATACGTCGCGAAATGCTTAACATGTGCAAAAGTGAAAGCTGAATATCAGAAGCCGTCAGGATTACTTGTCCAACCTGAATATCCAGTCTCGAAATGGGAGCGAATTACGATGGACTTCATCACAAAACTCCCAAGGACACCGTCTGGGTTCGATGCGATTTGGGTTATTGTCGATCGTTTAACTAAATCCGCTCATTTTATTCCAATCAACGAGAGGTTCGGATTGGAGAAACTCGCCGATATTTATCTGAAGGAAATCGTGTGCAAGCATGGTGTTCCTATTTCAATCATTTCCGATAGAGATAGTCGTTTTGCTTCTGGATTTTGGAGATCACTTCAAAAGTCGTTAGGAACCAATTTGGATATGAGCACAGCCGATCATCCGCAAACTGATGGGCAAAGCGTAAGAACAATTCAAACTTTGGAGGATATGCTACGTGCTTGTGTGATAGACTTTGGAAGTAGCTGGGATAAGCACTTACATTTGGCCGAATTCTCGTACAATAACAGTTATCACGCGAGTATTAAAGCTGCACCTTTTGAAGCACTGTATGGGAGAAAATGTAGATCACCCGTTAGCTGGAGTGAGGTTGGTGATGCCCAACTCACTGGACCAGATTTGATTAGGGAGACGACGGATATGATTGTGCAAATCAAGAATAGGTTGTTGTCTGCTCGAAGCCGACAGAAGAGTTATGCGGATGTGAGAAGAAAACCATTGGAGTTTAACGTGGGAGATAAGGTTATGCTAAAGGTATCACCATGGAAAGGTGTTGTACGATTTGGAAAACGTGGGAAGTTAAGTCCTCGTTATATCGGACCATTCAAGGTTACATCTAGAGTAGGACCCGTGGCATACCAACTTGAACTACCACAAGAACTGTATGGGATTCATAACACTTTTCATGTGTCGAATCTGCAGAAGTGTTTATCCGATGAAGAACTCGTTATACCGTTAGACGAGGTTAAGGTTGATAAAAAGTTGCATTTTATTGAAGAACCAGTCGAGATCATGGATCGTGAGGTCAAGCAACTGAAGCAAAGCCGAATACCTATCGTCAAAGTTCGATGGAACTCTCGAAGAGGACCGGAGTTTACTTGGGAACGAGAAGACCAAATGTGGAAGAATTACCCTCATCTATTTGATTTCAACAAGCGATCGGGCAAGAACGCAAGTTGATCTTCGAGGGCGAAGATCCTAATTTGGTGGGGATGATGTGACAACCCGTCAATTTCAGGTCGTTATTTTAATCTCGACTATTACGTATTACGTGTTCGCTTTAATGAGAATTTAAAATTATCGACTAACCGAGAAGGTTATGACGTGAAACTAGCGTAAGAATGTCGATTAGATGAAAACCGACAAGGAATATGTTAGGTATTGATATTATATTCTCAAATAATCATGGAAATGATTTTTATTATATTTAATCTTTATTTCTCGCATTTTACGTTTTAACGAATGACGATAACTATTAGTGATCGCGATACCGACGGATGCCCAAAAATTTACGTTTTATTATCGATCGTCTCGATATTGTATATTTTCGACGTTTTCGATTTAATTTCGTTTTAAGTCGTGTCGAAGCTTTATTATTATTTTTATGAAGCGTTTTAACTTTCGAAAAGTATTTTTACGAAACCCGAGCCCCGTAAATATTTTTAAAATGTACAATTTACATTTCCTACCTTGTAAACTATTTACTTGCATTTTTGTACCAAAACTATGCCTAAATGACAAAAACTACCCTACCCTTGGACTATAAATACTTTTTCCACTAGCAAACTTACATTAAAAATTCATTTAACAAAATTTTTGTCCACTCTCTCTCTTGTTCTTTCCTTGACCGTCCACCATCAACACACCAAATCCATTGATTTTTGATTTTGTACTTTGAATCAAAGGAAACTAAAACAAGACCCATCCTAGAAATTTCATAAGCTTTCTATTGGTATAATTTTCTTCTACATGCATTCACTAAATTTTATTTTCAATTTTTGGTGAAGAACTTGATGTTTGATCCATTTTTGTGTTTATATATGGTGTTAATAATATAATATTCATAGTGGGTTATGGTTGCATGTAAGATTTTTGATGGTTTAATTTTTGTGAGATTAAATTTGAGGGTGTTATGAGTTAATTAGATGTGTTATTATGATATTAGGATCATATTAGGACTATAGGGATTGTTGGAATGGGTCGAAAAATTGTTTTGGTATGATTTTTAGATAGTCTATTTTAGGCAGTAACTTTAAGGCCGTTTTTGAAATTGTTACTCTAGTAAACTTGGTAAACTAATAAGATAGGGTCGTAGAGAATTTCGTTAGCTTCGATTTGAGCTAAAGTAGAGCTTCTAACTCATTTCGAGCGAAAAGTTATGCTACTTTTAGTATTTGTGTACCGGGAGACGGGTATCGGCACAATCCGAAAATTGTTGCCGATATGTGGAACGAATCTCGGGGACTATAAAATGAGTTTTAAAAATGTTCAAGGGCTGTGGTAAGTTGATAAACCTCAGGTTATGAGTCTATTTTCAAACCCGAGTGTCGGTTTTGCAAACGGAATTGTTTAGATAAGTCAAAATGGTTTTACAAGTCAAAGGCGTAAAACTGTCCGGTTTTTGCAACACGAAGGTGTGTCGGGCAGAAGGTCTTAGAAGTAATATTTTTGAATGAAATTTAAACTGAGTCTTATTCATATTATGTGTGAGTTTGTCACCAAGTTTCGTCGAAATCGGACATGTCTAGATAGGTTAGATTGGTGTGTACATTTGGAGTGTATATGCTGAGTGGTATTTTGGACACGTAGTTCAATACTTGTATGGCGTGAGTTGAGTATTCACTATTGGACATGGTGACTTACTCAAGTGTTAAGTCATTATATAAATGACTTAGCTACTGGTCCGAGGGAAGTAAAAATGATGGTTTGACTTGCGTTGACTTGGCGTCTTATGACGGGTCAATGTCGAGGGCGCAAGTGTTTTAAATGTATAAGTGTTGAGAAAAAGAGTATAGAAGTACACTTATATTTTTGTTAATTATCGGGATTTTCATGGTCATTTGAAATCGACTTTCGTATTATTTAAGTATTATATATATACTTGAGTCGTTTATTAACGAACGCGCCTTATTTGGTTGGTTGCGGTCTTCGTGTTTAACGGGCATCACAAATCGTCGGCGATCGTCACATTTCTACTATCGTACCAAGGTGAGTCTATAGCCTCGCTTTACATGTTTACTTGTTTTATAAAACCCGCGAGGGGGATAACATGCTTGTTTTATTAAAATAAGAGGGGTACGACGAGAAGTTGTGGAAACCCTTATTGTTGGAAAAACATTATATAAATGAAGGGTACAACGAGAAATTGTGGTAAACCCTCTTTCTTTAAAATTGAACACAAAGGACCCGATTGTATGCTTAGATGAAAGTTGTTATATAAGTTTGTTTAGCCTTAAAGACCCATGAATCGTGAATTGTTAATCGAAAAGAACGCTAATACTATGGATAGATCTATCGGGGTGACACCCAGTCCGGTCGCGACTAGCTATCGCGTGGTGTTGTGATGCACCAGTAATGAAACATCGGATGCAATTGTATAAGAGAAATATACGCACTTGGCTAGGTGTGTTGGGCTGAAATAATATATGTTAACGTTCAATTTCACGAGACTTATGAAATAACAACGATAATTATGTCTGATCCACATGATTGTCAACCACGGAAGGTTTATTCAGAATACTTGTGTTCATTTATTTAATTTAAACTCTATAGATTCACTCAACATTTTTTTTGACTTTATAGCATGTTTTATCTCAGGTCCATGAAGAAGGCACTCAAGGAAGGCGGTTTCACGCAGCTTGCTAAATTAAATTGTTTTGGCCCGCTTTACTAAACTATGTCCATTCTAAGAAACTTTTATTATTTGGTTGGTTGTGTAAACTTAAAACTATTTGGGACCATGTGTGAACTGTTTTATTTTAAACAAATGAATGGATGTATGTTTTGTTAAAACGACTCATTTTGAGGCGTTTTCTATGATATTGAGGTTGAACCATGATAGTAACACCCAATGACCCTTCCGCTGCTATGACCCGAAATTGGGGGTGTTACAAGTATCCTCATGTGATTTGTTGTTTGTGTGTTTGATCCTAAGGAGTAAATCTCGGGACGAGATTTCTATTAGGAGCGAGTGATATGACAACCTTGGTTTTGAGGTTCGTCACTTAGTTTTATTTGTGCTAGTTACGTGTCTTTACGTGTTTATGTGCTTATTGTTGTGTATAGATTGTGGTTTGGATATCGTTTCCGGTACGGGGTACCTTGTTAATGAAACGATGTCTGATGATTTCATGTTCATGAGCTCACATGATAGTGACTATGAAGTGAGATGGTGTTATTTAGTGATTGTACGTATACGTATATGTATTATAGAAAATCGTATTTTTACGATTTACGGTTTAGCATTTAGAGGTCTCGGATGAGGTAATTGGTCATATGAATATTTTTCGGGATGGTTTTAAGTCATTTAGGACTTAAATATAAAGTTTATTTCAAAATTTGAGATTTTTTATAAAAGAGTATATTTTACGACTTTTACGGTAAAACGCGTAAATTTGACTAGTTTTATGGTTTTGAGGTTTTGGAGGCTTTAGGAGCTGAAATAAATTAAGGTAAATTAAGGAAATATTAATAACATAATATTAAATAATAAAAAAAACGAATTTGAAGGGGTTTAGGTCGGTTTTGGACGCAGAAAAGAAGGAAAAAAAGGAAAAAGATGAAAAAAAGGAAAGTGGGCTTATTCTTGGGCTAGGATTTTACGTACACCCTATATATAGTTTTAATCACAATCCAAATTCATTATTTTTCTCCTGGAGGTTAAGAAAATTCGTGAGTTATATAAAAATTAGGGTTCTTCATAAAATTTTGGGGTATTCATAAATCAAAGGTAAATCTTCTTAACCCTTTTTAATTTAATTGTTTTTATGTTTTGTTTAATCATCTTATGATGGAATTAGGTTAGGGTTTAATTTAAAAACAGTAAATTAATTTTATAATAATGAGGTTATAATGATTACATAAGTTAGGGTTTGTAATTAGTGGGGTTAGGGTTAATTAATTAGTTTAATTTGATTAAACCCGTTTTTAAAACTGGGCAGAATTTTGAGTCAATTGTTTTGATCATATTGGGAGTTCTACAAACTTTTATTTTGCGATCCAAGTATCCCTGAAAAGGTAATTGAAATGGATTTCCAATTCAAGAAACGAGAACTAAATTAGAGGTCGGAAAGTGGGTCAAAAATAGGTTACAACAGTCGGAGGTCAAAACAGTTTTGAAGTCAGCCTGTTTTCTTTTTAAGTTTTGGGTTGTTTGGGGAACTTAGGGTTACATTGGGATCTTCTAACAAACATGAGAGATGGTTTATATATTGTATTAATTATCTGCACTTGGGCTAAGGTTGTGGTTTATGGTAAGACCCCTTAATCATAACAAACTTTTTGTATGTTTAAAATCAGTAAATCTGGAATGACAAAAGTATATATATATATATATATATATATATATATATATATATATATATATATATATATATATATATATATATATATATATATATATATAATATATCGGGGCCTTAACAGTAGCTTTAAGGTTGGGGAAAATGGGAGGTGTTAGATAACATATGTAAAGGTATAAATATTCCCTTTACAGAGATCATGGGTGTGTTTAGGTGGGCGTTTGGCTTAAAGTTTGGAGACCTAAAATTGGGACTGTTTTGTGTAAAATATGAACGGGATAGTTATTAAACTTAAACGAGTTAAGGGCTTTATAGAGGGGTGTAATGAGATGCTTAGAGAATATATATGAGGTATATATATGGGAGAAATTTAGATGTCCATCATAGGTTGATGAGCCATTTTAGTGGTTGGTTCATGTTTTGATTATGTGTTTTTGGTTTGTTAGCTTTTTGCTAGTGCGAGGACATTTGGAGAAGCTCAATCAGGTGAGTTTCATAGTCCCATGTTTACTATTGATTTTGACTTCCAGATGGAATGGAAGAGTCACTGTGTTGAGTTATTTATACATTGATGATGTGAATGTTTTTATGGTTTGTGATGGACTTGTGTGTACATTATGTGATTAACTACTATGTGATTCTTGATTGTGTATGATATGGATCGGGGGACACATGCCGTCATAGTTATTGTGGTTTGACAAGGTAGGGGCCTTGGGATAGGTACATAGCGTGATCGTCTATGGGACCAATGGATAATGACAAGGTAGTGGCCTTGGGATAGGTACATAGTGTGATCATCTATGGTACCATGGTATTTGGTAAGGCTGAGGGCCTTGGATTTTGGTTTGGTATGATTGATCTTGAATGTTAGTTGTTAATACATATTTGTAACACATTGTCCATATGTTATTGTGTTGTTGGTTGTTATTCACAGCTTATAACTGTTTTGGCGTTGGAGTCTAAACCTGTGACTCTCACCAACTTTATGTTGACGTGTTTTAGTGTCTCTTTCAGGTGTGTATGTTTAGGCGTGAGGATAGAAGTGGCTAGACTTGGATGCCTTAGGATTGCATATAGAAGGAGATCCCCGTTTCTTCTTAGTTTACCTTTATGTTTTTGTTGAATAAGTGATATTGTTGGCACCTATATGTTTGTTTTGTTTGTGTTACTTGTTTGTCTTGGGTAAGAGGTAGGACTTTTACCTACTTACCTAGACTCCTGCATGTTGAGATATTGTCATGACATTTGTGTCGCCATTTATGACATTTCTTATATCATTTATTTATCTCTATAGACACGCTATTGTTGTGATGATATCCATACGTCGTGCCCCATATTCCGCCATGGTGGGGTGTGATAGAATGGTATCAGAGACAACGGTTATAGAGAATTAGGTTGCCTAGTCGCGTAGCCTAGTCTATAGCTTAAGGGTCCCTGCATATAGGCGTCATAGGAGTATGTGTGCATTTTATATAATTGATGTGTTTGGATGTTATTTATTGACATGTTTTGACTAGTATGAATTGAACCATAGTATGTTCATACTTAGCCACATGTTATTTTTCTTTTCGGGATGTGACTAGTGCTAGTTGAACCATAATCATCCACGCTAGTCATTGTCGTATTTTGCTTAAATTGTACATTATAGTACATAATTTAGTACAAGGTAGTTTCTATCTTTTATCGGGTTATTTTATGTACCTGAGGTATAGCATTTTTCCTTTGATGATTAAGTCATGTTCCCTAAGAATCATGTGGTGGTTCGAGTTAGTAGGAGTAGGTGGATATGAAGGATTTTAAGATGTTTCCACTCTTATGCGCTATATGACTTATAACTGATTATGTTTTGGTTTTTGAATTTAGTCTAGGCTATTTTAGCTAGACTATGGATTTATGTATTTCAAGAGTTATACTATGTTATTTTAATAGATGGAGTTTTGGACCTATATGGTTATGTGGTTATGAGCTTATGTGAGTAGATGGATTTATGTGTTATATGTTATATTGATTCTTATAAGTGTCATCATAGAAGGGAGTGCATTGGGGAAAGGGTAATTGTATAAGTATGGTGGCCAACATAGTTATACAAGTACAACAACTTCAATGGGTTCTCAAGTATGATTGCATGAAAGAGGGTTAGTACATGCTTGTATATGATGAGATGTAGAATTTGGGTATACGTATATATATGGGTTTATGTAATGGCTGCCTATGATATGGCTATTATTCTTTTTGTGTTTTATGTTTTGGGTTATAGTTGTGTTGTGTGATTATGGGGTCACACGATATGGTTTGGTTTTGGAGGTGGGTTCTATGCCTTGTTGTGGCACGGTGAGATGGTGATTACTCGTATGGAAAAAAACGAGCGTATAAAGCGATTGATTGACTTGACATGTATGATAACGAGTATGTTTGGGAGATTCGATAGGTATACATATGCGGATGTATGTATACTAATAGGTGTTATGTTATGATTTACGGTCGTTCAGTAGCTATTATAACTTGAACGTACCTAGTACTCTCTTGTGTTTAAACAATTTATTAGAGCTCGAGTTTGGTGGAGTTCCAACGAAGTTTTGAATCTTTTTAAGTGTGTCTTGTAGCGTATTCTTTGAGTTTCGTATTTCACGTGTACGTTTTAAAATGGTGTTTTTGGTTTCAAGCCTATTGAAATAACTTGGGATTTCTTTTGAGATAATAGAATCTTTTGTGTTGGGTCTTGCATTTCTTTTGGTCGGTATATATTGAGTTAGATGGTTGGTTGTATTCGGTAAAATAAGTGTAAGGTGTTGGATTCGCGTTTGAAACAAGATGTAACATAAGATTTCTTTTTAATCAACACTTATTTATTTCAAATTCTAAAAGACTTTCTTTAAAATAAAGCGAATTATAATTTCTTTCTACTTACATAGTTTATATAATTGGGTTTAACCGATTCACGTCACTTATAATTATTAATACAAGGTTAAATTGAGTTTACGAAGATTTCACATACAATTATATCTTTCATTAATATAAAACTGTTTTGGTCATAACTTGTTCGTTTTTAGAACTTTTTGAGAGATTCAAAAGCCAAAAATTATGTACTCGGAACGTACTTTTCAAATATTCAGAATGTATAGTCATGGGAAGTCAGTGGACTGGTCGAAACTATTGTACAAGTGTCGGGTTAAAGGTTGAGTTTTGAATAGTAGTTTATTTTATTTCGGTTGCAGGGGATACCTAGACTTTGGGTTGAGTTTTGAGATCCCCTAGAAGGTTGTTTGTAGATGGTTTGAGTCACATAGATGTGAGGAGGTAAAAAAAAATAATAAATAAAAATATATTATTTTGGAAAGGTCGGTCTTTTTGCACGGTTTAAATAATATGTCACGGGGCGTAATATGTTTGGTTGCCATTGGGTGTTTCTTGGATTATTTTTCGTTGTCATGGGTCATTTTGAATTGATACACGTTTTGGGTTTGAGTTTTCTTTCGAGTCTCATGGTTTTGACTTGTTTTAACTGGTGCACGTGAAATGTCGTTATTTATATGTTGGTTTGATTCGTTGATCGTATCTGATGGATTCAGGAGGTAGTTTTGGTTTCGTATTGTACGAGAACGTTGAGGTAGTCATATGAAAGACTTGGTCGAGCCTACACGCTTAAGTAGGTGACCATGAGAGAACGGTCGGAATACCCTTAGTGGGGAGGAAAGAGGTTCGTAGACGAATTAATATTGGCAAGAGGTCTATTAGGAGTGCCAAAGGAGATGAATAGAGATTTGTGAAAGGTATGAAAATTTGCACAAGTAACGTGCCATAGAGAGTGTTGGAAGGGTATATTGTTCGTAAGGCATGTATGTTTTCTGAAAATTTCATGAGATTTAGTTGGTTGCCTATTACTGCGAGGTAGAACCATAAATAGAGCAAGTAGGAGAAGTGAGAGGAGTTGGAGTTAGTCCCTTTCCAAGGAAATTGTTGATGGAATGATTTAAAAACAAGAGTTGTTAGAAATTTGCAAGGAATGCAAGATGAAAGTTGAGTTGCTTAGTAGTAGATTGGATGTGGAAAGAGGTTGAGTGGTCTGATGAGAGGGGGTATTGGTTTGTTCAAAATCAATGTATAATTTCTCAAGTAGAACGAGGTAGAAATTCATTCGTATTACCACTGAGAGAGGATGCAATGAGGACGTAATTGAAACTGCTAAGGATGTTGTATGAACGCTTTGGGTTTACGGTTATGATTTTGGCATCGCCAAAACACTAGCGGTTTTCATGGGGTCAATGAACCGAGTGTGCATGAACGTATATAAACGAGTTGTCATCGGGAGCATCGATGACATCTTGACATCTGGAGTTGGTAGGAAGGGGAATTATATGTATGATTTTCAAGTGTGAGTTTTAGGATTATGTTGGCCAGGACGAGTGGTCAGGGATGATGGCATATCAAGGAACCAGCAAAGGGCGAAGTGAAGAAGGATGAGTAAGCGTTTTGGAGACTGAAGAGGTGGATTGGATAATGAGCAGATCTAGAAATTATCGGAAGCACTGGATGAATTCGCGAAGCATGACGATACGTGGAGCAAGGATTTAGAGGTGTACGAGAACGACAAAGAAAGGCGATTGCTTATACGATGCAAGAACTGAAGATTTGGAAGAACTAGATAAGACTTAGTAGTGGAGCTGGATTGCTATATCTGCCTAGAATGCTAGAGGCATTTGGTGTACGAGACGTAGAGAATGATCAACATGGATAATGAACGTCTCCAACACATATTCAATCATCTTGATTGAACATTTGGCAAAGGTTAAGTGGTTAAAGAAAATTTGCAAGGCTAAGTACCATCTGGGAAAGGCAAGCATGGTCGATGAGACATGGAATAAGAAGGATGAGGTGAAGCTAAGACAAACTTGAATCATAGGGATGACGTATTAGGGCGGTTTGGATAAAGGATATACGTTGCACGAGTTGAGTTGTATAAAGCAGAGAACGCGTCAGCGTGTATGTTACGTGGCTTGGACAATCATATAGAGAAAAGGGACGTAGACTATGCTTCCTACATAGATAGGAGTATCTTAGAAAGGGCGATGTAAGGATGAAGTTGTTGGAATAAGTACGACGAGAGTTGGGTGATAGTCGATAGACAGACCAATTCATTTCATATTTCAAGAGGAATGAGAAGTCATGTAGTTGAGAAGTTGGAAGGATTGCGTACGGATGTGATGGAATAGAGGGTTCTGCGTAAAAGTTAGCCTAATATGTATGGAATGCCTTATGAAGTATTATGGCAAGGGAAGAAACGATGGGAAGCATCACATCGTGATGTATGGTATGAGTTGAGGAAGAAGAAGGAAGTGTGTATAGAAGCGAAGCATGAATGAAACGGGTCGAGATAGGAACCGAAGGTAATACTTTGGTAGAGCCTAATGAGTAGAATAAAGCATAACGCAGACTAATACTGTCGTAGTGTGGAAAAAGGAAATGGTACTGATCTGTACTGATTGTTTGGGAGGATTAGTATTGATAATCGAATGGATGAGGAGTTATAGGTTTGATATGCCATAGGGACTAAAGGGAGTTGATGAACATGATTGGATATGAGTATATCCAGCTAACTGGGAAAAAGATGGGAATGTGAGATATTTATACAACCTTAGAAGTTACACTAGGGGCATGAGTGGTTGATTAAGAGGGAGTTAGGAAACTCATTAGCGATGGTTGAGTTTTCATATAGTGATAGTTATCATACTAGAAGCCGATAAATGCCATTTGAGGCACTATATGAAAGGATAGGGTGAGTTGTCCCCATTGTGGGCTAGAATTGGTAAAAGAGGCTACTAATGTGGTAATGATGTTGTGGAAAGGATGAGAGCAACAAGGGATGCTATGTAGAAAAGCAGGAAACCACTAGATTTAGTGACAAAGTTATGTAGGGAGTTTCACCCATAGTAACGGGTGGTATGTTTTGGTAAAATGGAAGAGTTGATGTAGAGTTTTGTAGGTCCATTTGTGATCTTTGGAAAGATCAGACCATTAGCATATGAGCGTAGAATTACCTGGGGGAAATGAGTTGTATACATGATATATTTCATGTATTAAGATTGGTAATTGTTGTTTGAGAATGCATATTTGCATGTCCGGTTATTCGGGATTTGTGCTAATAAGAGTCTTTATTTTATCAAAGAGTCATTTGTGAGATTTATTGACTGTGAGGTCAAGAGTTTGGCAATGAATTTAAATATTGTTGGTTAGTATGTGTCGTAATTTGAGACTTGAACTAAGGTTCACGTGGAAATGAGAGGAGTTCATTTAGAACGAGTATCCTCATGTGATTTGTTGTTTGTGTGTTTGATCCTAAGGAGTAAATATCGGGACGAGATTTCTATTAGGAGGGAGTGATGTGACAACCCTGGTTTTGAGGTTCGTCACTTAGTTTTATTTGTGCTAGTTACGTGTCTTTATGTGTTTATGTGCTTATTGGTGTGTATAGATTGTGGTTTGGATATCGTTTCCGGTACAGGGTACCTTGTGAATGAAACGATGTCTGATGATTTCATGTTCATGAGCTCACATGATAGTGACTATGAAGTGAGATGGTGTTATTTAGTGGTTGTACGTATACGTATATGTATTATAGAAAATCGTATTTATACGATTTACGGTTTAGCATTTAGAGGTCTCGGATGAGGTAATTGGTCATATGAATATTTTTCGGGATGGTTTTAAGTCATTTAGGACTTAAATATAAAGTTTATTTCAAAATTTGAGATTTTTTATAAAAGTGTATATTTTACGACTTTTACGGTAAAACGCGTAAATTTGACTAGTTTTACGGTTTTGAGGTTTTGGAGGCTTTAGGAGCTGAAATAAATTAAGGTAAATTAAGGCAATATTAATAACATAATATTAAATAATAAAAAAAACGAATTTGAAGGGGTTTAGGACGGTTTTGGACGCAAAAAAGAAGGAAAAAAAAGGAAAAAGAGGAAAAAAAAAGGAAAGTGGGCTTATTCTTGGACTAGGATTTTACGTACACCCTATATATTGTTTTAATCACAATCCAAATTCATTATTTTTCTCCTGGAGGTTAAGAAAATTCGTGAGTTATATAATATTAGGGTTCTTCATAAAATTTGGGGGTTTTCATAAATCAAAGGTAAATCTTCTTAACCCTTTTTAATTTAATTGTTTTTATGTTTTGTTTAATCATCTTATGATGGAATTAGGTTAGGGTTTAAAAATAGTAAATTAATTTTATAATAATGAGTTTATAATGATTACATAAGTTAGGGTTTGTAATTAGTGGGGTTAGGGTTAATTAATTAGTGTAATTTGATTAAACCCGTTTTCAAAAACTGGGCAGAATTTTGAGTCAATTGTTTTGATCATATTGGGAGTTCTACAAGCTTTTATTTTGCGATCCAAGTGTCCATGAAAAGTTAATTTAAGTGGCTTTCCAATGCAAGAAACGGGAACTAAATTGGAGGTCGGGAAGTGGGTAAAAAACAGGTTACGACAGTTGGAGGTCAAAACAGTTTTGAAGTCAGCATGTTTTCTTTTTAAGTTTTGGGTTGTTTGGGGCACTTAGGGTTGCATTGGGATCTTCTAACGAACATGAGAGATGGTTTATATATTGTAGTAAGTATCTGCACTTGGGATAAGGTTGTGGTTTAGGGTAAGACCCCTTAATCATAACAAACTTTTTGTATGTTTAAAATCAGTAAATCTGGAATGACAAAAGTATATATATATATATATATATATATATATATATATATATATATATATATATATATATATATATATATATATATATATATATATATATATATATATATATATATATATATATATATATATATATATATATATATATATATATCGGGGCCTTAACAGTAGCTTTAAGGGTGGGGCAAATGGGAGGTGTTAGATAACATATGTTAAGGTATAAATATTCCCTTTACAGAGATCATGAGTGTGTTTAGGTGGGCGTTTGGCTTAAACTTTGGAGACCTAAAATTGGGACTGTTTTGTGTAAAATATGAACGGAATAGTTATTAAACTTAAACGAGTTAAGGGCTTAATAGAGGGGTGTAATGAGATGATTAGAGCATATATATGAGGTATATATATGGGAGAAGGTTAGATGTACATCATAGGTTGATGAGCCATTTTAGTGGTTGGTTCATGTTTTGATTATGTGTTTTTAGTTTGTTAGCTTTTTGCTAGTGCGAGGACATTTGGAGAAGCTCAATCAGGCGAGTTTCATAGTCCCATGTTTACTATTTATTTTGACTCCCAGATGGGATAGAAGAGACACCGTGTTGAGTTATTTATACATTGATGATGTGAATGTTTTTATGGTTTGTGATGGACTTGTGTGTACATTATGTGATTAACTGCTATGTGATTCTTGATTGTGTATGATTTGGATGGGGGGACACGTGCCGTCTCAGTTATTGTGGTTTGACAAGGTAGGGGCCTTGGGATAGGTACATAGCGTGATCGTCTATGGGACCAATGGATAATGACAAGGTAGTGGCCTTGGGATAGGTACATAGTGTGATCATCTATGGTACCATGGTGTTTGGTAAGGCTGAGGGCCTTGGATTTTGGTTTGGTATGATTGATATTGAATGTTAGTTGTTAATACATATTTGTAACACATTGTCCATATGTTATTGTGTTGTTGGTTGTTATTCACAGCTTATAACTGTTTTGGCGTTGGAGTCTAAACCTGTGACTCTCACCAACTTTATGTTGACGTGTTTTAGTGTCTCTTTCAGGTGTGAATGTCGTTAAGCGTGAGGATAGAAGTGGCTAGACTTAGATGCCTTAGGATTGCATATAGAAGGAGATCCCCGTTCCTTCTTAGTTTACCTTTATGTTTTTTTGAATAAGTGATATTGTTGGCACCTATATGTTTGTTTTGTTTGTGTTACTTGTTTGTCTTGGGTAAGAGGTAGGACTGTTACCTACTTACCTAGACTCCTGCATGTTGAGATATTGTCATGACATTTGTTTTGCCATTTATGACATTTCTTATTTCATTTAGTTATCTCTATTGACACACTATTGTTGTGATGATATCCATACGTCGTGCCCCATATTCCGCCATGCTGGGGTGTGACAATTTATGCCTGTTATGTATACTCATGGCTTTGAATTTTGTTCATCCAACCTACATTGGAAACATCAGCGACGACTTGTCTATCTCTCACCTATTCGCCCTTTAACCGAAGAGTATTGAGACGAATGAAGCGCTGGGACATCGCTTCCTAAAGGGGTAGATGATGTATTAACCCGAACATTAAAATCAATATTTAGACTGAGCTCTAATCTTATTTCTAATATTCGGACCAATATTTACTACTCACCTTTTATTTGTCATGTTCGTTCGACGAATAATATTGAATTCTCGGCTAACCGGCAAGGTTAAGGCTTTAACGTATCGGATATGACATTTTCGTTATGACATAGAAATATTTTCTATTGTCGTCATTTTTATTTTTGTTTTACGAGCCTTCTTCGTAATTTACGTTAAGCCTTTAGGCGTCATTTGTTTATACGACGTGTTAATGTTTATTAAATTATAAGCCATTGTTTAATTATAAAAATATCAACGTTCACCGAATGTAAATGTTTTTATTTTATATTGAGCGTTTAATTTTCGTGATTCTACACGTATTTTCTAAATCACGTTACTTTAAAAATATCGGAATTCAATAATACCCGCATTGTCATTTATTTGTCAAACGTTTAGCAAAAAATAATAATAGCATCAACCTATTAAAACCAACATACGATTTTGCCCCAAACCAAAACCACGTCCCATGTTTTGTCTCATTGTTATTACATTTGTTAAGTCTTGTTATAACAGGTGTCACTACACCCTTGTTTACTCACCATCATTTCCACATTTACATGAAAAACAGATGTAGAAGTCATCTTCTTATCTTCTTTTTTTTCCCAAATACACCAAGAAAAAGAAATGGTCATCAAATAATTTTATTCAAGTTTGAACATTTGGAGTTTGAAGATAAATTTCTATAGCTTGTTCTTGGGGTGTTTTAAACATAGACATCATCCTCTTCATTCTTTTTGGGTTATAAGGGCTGATTTAAGATCATCACTTGTATGTTATGATCTAGGTTTAAGTAAGATATTAGTGTGCTGGATATGTTAAGGAAGCAATAGAAGTTTTGGTGTCCTCGTTGATCTTCATCTTTTGTAAGGATCTTTCTACTAAATTTCTTTTGTAATTTCTAGTTGTATATTAATTTGTAAATATGTAATTATCATTTTACTACTGATATCATTGATGTAGTAGTTTATTTAAGAAGTTATGGACATTGTATATGGTTTTGATAGTTAAAAAGGATGATAAACAAGCTTGTAGTATTGATTTTGATTTTCACAAACAAATCAGTAGTAAAGGTTGTATTTCGGTATAAACTCAGTAGGTTTTGAGGCCGGTTTGAATTCATATATTGATAGGTCTATGTTTTGTGGTGATTTTTCCGGGTGGCTAGTCCCGTGACGATTTTTAGAAAGTGATATTTGACAAAAATACGAAACTAGGTCAAATCTGTACATGCTGTATAAATCGTCTAAAATCTTATAGGTTCTTACAGAATCAATGCAAAATGTAAGACTATAGGTTGTACAAAAAATCATGAAGAACTAGAATCAATCGGATAGTTTACCAATTCATTATAGTTTGTAAATGACGGCCGAAACGGTGAGAACGAGATTGGCAGCCAAAAACAGCCAACTCTTCTAAGTGAGAAAATAGGCAAATGAGCTATGATTAGTATATATTAGTGGTAATTGAACTTATAATAAGTAAACTACATAAGTTAATAATGACTTTGGTAAAAATAACTCATTTATATTATTTACGGTTTAGGAGAAGCGATGTAATCTACGAGGGATGTCGGAAAATTGTATGAATCGAAATATATTAAATTAACGTTTAACGTGGCGATTTTTATAAAACTAAAGTGGTGTGACCCACTTATCGGGAATTAGAGACCCATTTACATACTGACAATTAGAATACCCGAGACCCGACCAACATGAAATATTATGGGGACATTGTTTGGAGGCGTTTTAGGACCCGAAAAGCATATTAAGTGGATTTGGGCCACAAAAGCCCAACATACACTTATAATGGCTATTGAGCCATTATTGGACTTGAGATTTATAATAAGTTTGATATTGATTTTGAAATGGACTTAACTCACATGAATATGTAAAGGGTCACTAATGAGCTTTAATGAGCTTAATTGTCAAAATGGGAAAATATATGGTAAATTGTTATCAAAAGTCTTATGAAAAGTTTTATAAAACTTATACAATGTCCAAACTTACTAAAGTGGACTATTTACATATATTTATGACTTATGTATAGTCTCGAGCCTAAGACGCGTCTCGTCATTATAGGTCTCGTTCGGTCATGTATCGACCGTTGGACATTTCGTTCTCAATGAATGAGCAATTGATATCTCGTGAAGTCGTGTGTCGACTATTGGATGTTTGTTCCTCGATAAACGTGTGATAGCTATATCAGGTGAGTTCATAGCCTCTCGTTTACTGCTTTATATGTGTTTATAAACCCGCGAGGGGGAATACATGCTGTTGGTATAAAAATATATATTAAAGCTTTTGAGAGAATACATGTTTATGAATAAAAATGCATGGTCTGACTATGTGATATGAACGAATACAAGTTGCTGTAAATGAATGTAAGATGTTGATTAAATGCTTTTGAAAGATGCACACAAGCGTTGATTGTATTGATTGTGAACCGCTATTGCTAAGTGCTGTATTGCCAAAATTTTAAAGTCCCTAAAACCCATGAACCGTTAACTACCTATAATGGGTAGGCGCTGGTACAGACGGATGGATCCATCAGGGATGACCCCCACCTGGGCAGGTCGCACATGTGGGTTGGAGGCTCAGCCAGGTGTGTTGTATTAGAAGTAAGGGGGTATTCGGCAAAATACATGACAAGGGCTTTATTATACTTAAGGCTTCGGTGTCATGGCTTAGTAGAATAGCGCGGACTTTGAGTATTGTATGTGTTACAATATTGACAGTGGATGATATTCTTGTGTTCAAAAGCTTTATGGTTTATTTAAAAACCCATTATTGTTTATTAAAAACCTATGAATTCACTCAACCGTTGTGTTGACATGTTAGCATGTATTCTTGGTATAATAAAATCTTTCTCCGACAACTCTCTCAGTTGTACGGTAATTCCTTTAATTTAGATGGTGCTGACGTACAGTGCACAAGCCATAGGTGCAGCAACGGAAATGTAATCAATACAAATCTTAACTTGCCTTAATGGCGAAAGTCTAGGTAATTTACCAACAAATACCTCCTAAAATTTTAGATAACAAAAACGTCTTTTAATAAATTCATATTAGGTTCTTCTATATTACAATGTCTATAACTAGTTCACAACCATTCACGTTATAATTTCAAGTCTAAATGCAGGATATGGTCATCCATCAAGAATTATTTAGATCACTTTTGATAATCAACATCTTATTATTTGGGGGAATTCTACTCGACTTCCCATCAATTAAGACAATGTCAGCATGTCATAATCAATCAATCCATTCTACTGGTATTTCCAACTTTCCAGTTTCATTGTCGTTGATAAGATGTGAACTTCTCAAAAGACTAATAATAACTCATAATCCTTCACAAATTCAAGGATATCAGGAGACATAACTAACCTTAAAAGAGTAAGGTCAATGAAAAATCTATGCGAGAGAATTTCAAATCAGATACAGAAGAAAACACTTAACGAATATGAATATATTCCATGTTTTCATAATTTGAGTACGCATTTGAAAGCTCCTCGGATCGTTACCCAGGTCATTCAAATGAAATCAAATCATATGGAATGATAAGAACGTCAATACATCCAGTCGGGTATCAACACTCGGTAATCGGATACTTTTCCTAAGAATCTCACTACGGGAGAATTAGACAAGAAAGAATTGTCAATTGTCAAATAAGACAATTTCCACAGGTGAGTAAATTTGACTCAGAAGAATAGCTGCTACAGGCACATATGCAGGTGTCCCTAACATTATGTCCTTATTTTTCACTTCTTGCAGATCTCATAAAATTTAATCTTTCACAATCTTCAAAGAAAATGTAATGTTTATTCATTAGTTTTATGGTGACTACTAATCAGCCTTGCATGGTCCATTCCAAATTGTATGTAGGAGCGCAACTATATACAATTTCAAGATTAACGATGCAATACTCAGTTAGTCAAAATTTTATCATCATGTTTATAATAAAAACATTTTCATGCTTAATTCTTAAATAAAAATCAAAAATAAATATACAATGATTTTTTTGTTATGAAAACAATTAGGGTTTCCAAAGTGTTTTACAAACAACTTCATTTCAATAACAATCAGTTATAAATCTCACTATGAATAATCCTTATAGTGATGAAAATTCAATTTTTCTCAAGGTATACTGTTTTATCTTTTATAAAAACAATGAGTGATCTTCAAAAGAGTTATGAAAGCTTGTTCACCAAGAATTAACTACAATATGATAGGAAATGAGCTTTAGCCAAATAATCATGAGGTGCATGACCTTGATGGCACTCAAAAAGAATAATCCACAACGTAACTCAAATCGAGATGAGTACTTGTTCAATGGTTCCATCACTAATGCGAACATTAGGATGAAGCAATAAAGGATAGATAACATCGATACATGTAGTATTTAGCAATCAAAGGTAGTCTTTTCATTAATCACAAACAAGTCAAATTGTACCGTAACACATTACGTGTCACTATGTCATACAATTCTCAAAACTCATCCTACCAACTGATATCTCAGTTAAGTTAGGGATTATTTTTGAAAGATACCACAATGAATACTAATCCACAAGAGTCATTAGGTGTTCCACATGTCTCAGAAGATCCATCGATCTCAATTCAGAAGAAGATTTCTTCAATTTATTTCTTGGACACTGGGCATCCTCGTTAGTGGACAATGGCTTAGGAACAACCCTTAACACGAATCAACAATAAATTAAAACCTTATAATTCAATCACAGAACTTAACGACTTCCTCTTATCAATCTCATACTCCAATACAAGTTAAATTTTACTTTATTAAAGTTTCAACCAATTTTATACTCAATTTGACATCCTACGTTATTCTTCCAATACTTACAACCTTATTCTTCGGCCTTGTAAAGGCAATATAATCTCAATATGAATCAACACTTAATTTCCAATCCTATTAGCTCTTACAACAACAATTATTAAATGAGTCATTAATATGAAATGACTTGATCATTCAACTAGACTTCTCGGAAAGGTATTAGTGGCATGAGGCTTTTGGGTAATGGTTCCAATAACAGCCTCAAGTGCAACATTCACCCTTTCGATTTCAATTTAAGAAATGGATGACACGACTCAGATGACATCTTCCTAGGTGGTAACGTTTTTTCAAACTTCACTATATAAGGAAAGATCGTCATGACATCGATATCAGATTTAATCTCGCCAATTCTTTTTCAATATCACAATCAACTAATATCTACATTTCTACGAATATCAACCATTTGTTGGGATCATAAATATCCACAACTTGGTTTAGATCTAGGATAGCTAGAATTACTACGAGAATAGCTTCGATTACTTTACTAGGGGCTTTAGGGTTACTTTTGACAATCTACGTCGTATAAATACCTCGTATAAAAATCAAAATAATCATCAAACAATCATGTAATAAAATTACATCATATATATATATATATATATATATATATATATATATATATATATATATATATATATATATATATATATATATATATATATATATATATATATATATATATATATATATATATATATATATATATATATATATATATATATATATATATATATATATATATATATATAAAATCTAAGTTATATATATTAAAATAACACTTCTCAGTCTGGCCTTGTCGGTAACTCGGGAATTCTTTGGCACCGTTATAGTCAAAAGATTTTTAGACATTTTGAGAAAAATGTTTATAGTTAAAAGATTTTGAGATGTTTTATTCAAAACCTTGGTTTTAAAAATCTTTCGTTCTCAATAACGAGAGCTCTGGTACCAAATGTTGGGACATACATATTTGATGATTACAAAACCTATAGGCAGAGATGAAGACAGAAGAAACAATAAGGACCTAATATGTAATATTAGGTTAGCTTAGTTAGTAAGCTAGGGTTTGGCTTGTAAACCCTAGTCCCTCTATTATATCAAGAGGGTTAGACACACATGTTGAGCATTCATTCAGATACAATGTAAACTAAAGGTGTGTGTGTGTTCCTCCTGGTGTCAAGCCTATAAGGCACCAGGAGCTAGTAGTAGTAGCTTATTAGTATTTTATGAATAAGAAAGCCTTGTTCATAACTTTGATTGTGTTCTTTATTATATTCCGCTGTGCTTACAATCATTGTTATCATATCCCAGATGAGTCTAGATCCTAAGATTCAACAAGTGGTATCAGAGCTTGGTTGCTCTCGATCTGGTTGATCTACAAGGTTTTCTTTACTATTTTCAGTTTTTTATATAAATAAAGTTGCTGATCTAGGGTTTTTCCCAACAAACCCTAGATGATTCGTTGTTGCTGCTGATCTATCATGTTGCTGCTGTTACTACTATGTTATTGCTGCTGGAATGATGGTGATTGTTCTAGCTTTGGTGAGTTGATTCGTGAATCAACGATGAACCCTAGAATGATCTAAGGTGATGAATATTTCTGGCTGCTGTGATTCGTTTTAGGGTTTTCAAACCCTAGATCGATATGTTATCCTTGCTGTTGTGAGAAGGGCAGATTCTTGTTGATTATGGTGATTCTGCTTGCTTTGGTGAGTTGATCATTGATCAATGATGAACCCTAGCAGGATTGAATCAAACATACTTGCTGCCACGATTATGCTTCTGCTGACAAATGATGCTGTTAGGTTTTTCTGATGATTATGTGAGTATGTTTTTCAGGCTGCTACACCAAATTCTTAGGGTTTATTCAAACCCTAGAACCTATGAAGTACAAGTCATAGGTTTCTGTTCAAAGAAAACTACACACTCTACTCCATATCGTCACGTGAATCCAAAGGAGACAGAATGATGGCTTTACACGTGATGTCTCAAAGCAAATTAGATATATGGACGTGGGTTCCATATGTGTTTACAAGGTCATATTATTTGTGATGTGATCAAGTGGAACTACATTTTGGTATAAAAGTTACTGCCACATAGGACGAAAAAATGTTGATATGATAAGGACTGTTTCTCGTCTGTTTCCATGAGATACGTGGTCCAATGTTGGCAGGTTATGATATTGACTTGCTGCTTTTCACGAATAAAAGGTACTGATCCCTTCATGCACACACAGTATATTGTTTATGGTATTCTGGTTATGCAAATCTTGGTATCTCTAATTTCTTGGAAAATAACGTGCGATGGAGTTTATTATTCCTGATTTTTAGGAATTATTATTCAAACATATCGTCCATGATTTTTGGAAACATTTTATGGGATTGTGGTGCTATTACGGTATGTGAATAGAATACGACCTTCTTAGACGTGATTTTTGGAAGGGTGCAATTCAGTTAGCATTTTTTTAGGGATCATGGATGAGTTATTTTTGGAGGTAGCTAAAATATTGGGATTACTTTATGTGATTAACGTGGGTCTCCAAGTTTCTTTTTAATCTGCGTGAATTATGGGGAGCTATTGGCTGCGTATATTTTTGGAATATATATGCAATTTCTATAGTCTATCCGTTTCATGCCTCTCGTGAAGAAATTGTTACGTTGCTTTGAAGAGGTCATGGACGTGTGAATAAAAACGTGTGATGATTATTTGGTTGCACAAATATTGGGATTCTGTTTCTTTGGAAGACTTTGGAGCCTACGTGATTTAAGGAGGATATGCATATAATGCCCAAGTTTTGGCCAAATATTCCTATTTTTTAGGAATTAAATTCTTGGATGAGATGGCAAAAGTAAAAACGTGTTGTGGTTTATTCATTTCCATATATACTGTTTGACTGATTTTTAGGACGAGGGTATGCATGGGCTGGTCATATACGGGCTGAAGAAAAAAATACCATTCATAATTTTTTTATGTACCTTGTTCTATTTTCGACAGCAACAGCACGTCAAACAGCAACAGTATAGTGACAGACGCAGTGTCACTAAAAGTACGAGAGGAAGGATGTGTTTGATTTTAGCAACAGCTTTCATAACAGCTTAGTGACAGAATGTGTGTTATTAAAAAAAAAAAATAGAACGGGGTTCGCGATGCTACTGGTTGGTTTTCGTTGGTCATTGCTACTAGTGAGCTATGGTTCCTTCTGGTCATTGAAGTTGATGCTTGATTATTTATTTGATGTTGTAGTTGAGTTTCACAAATTTGATTCTTATTATATCAACATTTAGGTGAGCAATACACCTTGTCTTTGGACTAAATATATTGTTACAGCTTACAACTGGCTCATAGTTGTGAAGGTTAGCAGTTCCCATGTACCAAAAACTGTTGGTGAGCAATACACCTTGTCATTTTGATCAAAAATATATCATTTTGACTAAATATATTGTTATAGCTAACAGCTGGCTCATAGTTGTGAGGGTTATCCGTTCCCGTGTACCAAAAACTGGATAAAATGCATGATATAAGACACAAATTGGTTCTACTTGATTTTCTTCATCAGTGATCACTCCAAGGTACCTATCGGATTGGACATGCATTCTTCAGGGGAAGCATACATGGATCGAGGGGAAGCTTAGCCTTCATGGTGGATTCCTACTGGTCGTTCCTACTGGTAGCTCCTACTGGTCGCTCCTACTGGTCGCTCGTACTGGTCGTTACTACTGGCCGTTCCTACTGGTCGTTACTACTGGTCGTTCCTACTGGTACGTTATGTTTTCTTCTGGTGGTTTTGCTGGTTCCTGCTGTTCGTTTAAAAAAAAAAAAAAAAAAAAAGGGAGTTCATCTTGACGAGGGGTATAAATCGTTTCGGTGATTCAGTTTCTGCTATAATTCTTAACTGGAACAGTTACACGCTCTTTTGCAAATATTTGGGGGGCATATGATACCATAAAGTTCATGATATGATCATCACAAAATTAGCATGATCATAAGCATCGAGTGGTTTCTGGTTGATCCGTCAGAGCCCACTGAGACTATCGGCCATTGCATGTGATCTCCATGCATATATTGACTACAAGAATTATTCAAAGACATTTTATTACATGATATTGTAATAAGCATGTCTTTTTCATACTGAAGGAAGAAATGATCTATGCCACTGAGTTCAAGATTCAAGAGATGGTTAGTATGATTGTTTATATACTTAACTATCTACATGCATCACTTGAGGAGAAGCGTCTACGAGTTGCACAAGACCCTATTTGCTGATTACAAAAAGGGGAAGAATAGTTAGATGTGCAGCTTATTATCGTGATGACATGTTCGAGCATTGTTTCTTTATGCACATTGTTTTGTAATATCAAATAGGGGAAGATTGTTGGGACATACAGATTTGATGATTACAAAACCTATAGGCAGAGATGAAGACAGAAGAAACAATAAGGACCTAATATGTAATATTAGGTTAGCTTAGTTAGTAAGCTAGGGTTTGGCTTGTAAACCCTAGTCCCTCTATTATATAAAGAGGGTTAGGCACACATGTTGAGCATTCATTCAGATACAATGTAAACTAAAGGTGTGTGTGTGTGTTCCTCCTGGTGTCAAGCCTATAAGGCACCAGGAGCTAGTAGTAGTAGCTTATTAGTATTTTATGAATAAGAAAGCCTTGTTCATAACTTTGATTGTGTTCTTTATTATATTCCGCTGTGCTTACAATCATTGTTATCATATCCCAGATGAGTCTAGATCCTAAGATTCAACACCAAACTGTAACACCCCCAAATTTACACAACTCAATACAGCTGAAGACTAGTTGGTGTTACGGGATAGCACATTACTCACATCATAGACAACGCATAAAAATCGCGTCGTTTATTTATAAAGCATTTCCATTCATAAATATCAAAGTTACATAGGTCCCAAGTCATATTATTTCATACAAAGTTTTACAAAGTAGTTGAATGGAAAATATTGTTATTTAAGTGCGGGCCATGAATTCTTTGTTGTCTTCCCGAGAATTACCTTCAAGTACCTGAGATAAAACATGTTACAAGAAAAGGTCAGCGATAACGCCGAGTGAATTCATAGAGTTTAATAAAATGCATCAATATAATATCAGTATAAAATTATTACTGAAAATCATTTTGTACCAACCATTTTGATAGGCCATAAAATAGCCAAAGTCATTTATACAAATCCTTATCGAAAATCATAATATAGGCATTTGCCTTAAAAATCATTATACGAGCCAATGTCGTAAAAACAATCATACAATACGTCTTATAACGTTGTATGAAAATAAAAACCGTTATATGAATATGGTTATGAAAACCAAAACACGAACATAATATCAATAGTATGACCCTGTATTGCTAGTCAGGCAATACATCGTAATTCGGAGCGTCTATTTAGTATTTCGTTAATTTTGGATTATTATAAGCCGCATGACATTGTTACCTTGCTAAACCAACAACGGGTAGCTAACCCGATACCAATTTTGCCCATCTAAAGTAGCGTGTCGTCACAAAGGTCACGCTATGGAAATCTTCTCATACATAAATTCGCTTACCAATCAATGTGGCACGACGGGGATCAACCGTCAAGGCGCGAACTGGGGTGATCGTCCCCAAATAGTACTATTAAATGCATAAGCGTCTACCAAATCCCGGTAGTTCACAATTCATGCTAATGGGACTTTTAGTGACATAACCTAACTTTAATAATCCATTTAATTTCATTTATCGGGTCCTTTAATCATTTATCGGGTCATACAATCGGGTCATTCAATCATTCGGGTCCAAAATCAATAAACAAACAATCGGGACAAATGGTGTCCTATTTTATAAAATCTAACATGTTATCTCCCTCGCGGGTTTATAAAACATTTATAAAAGCATTTAAAAGAGTGCGAGGCTATGAACTCACGTTGATGTGGGAAGACGGGTTATCGGCAATTCGGACGTACGGTACGCGCTTCAATCACGGAAACCTAGACAAATAATACTCGGTCTTAGACTTATGTCCAATGACTTTATAAAAATAACAATTATGTTTACATATGATGATTATATATATATGATGATCAAATGGGTTTACATATTCTCGTTTACTCATTTTAGTGTTATATGTCGATAACTTTTATACTAGTTTTCTAGTTTTACCTATTTACGTGTTTTAAGTCCAATATACTTATTATAAGTTCTTTAACTCTTATTAATCCTTTTCATACTTATATTATCAGTATGTAAACTTTCAAGTTTGGCCCAAATGGGTTAAGTCCAATAAGTTCTTTTTATAAGGGTTTAACTTATTTAGTCCAATTATTAGTCCAATATGTTTACTTAGCTCGTTAATGCCCGTATGTCCTATAGTTCGGGTCTTATTGGTTTTTACTTGTTATACATGTTTATATATCAGTATATAAGTTTTATAAAGTTTACATTAGACGGGTCCACCGTCTAAGTTTTATTTAACAAAAATGTTAATTTTACGGTAATAGCCGAAAAAGTCGTAAAAATCATATTTTTAGTTTTATAACTTATAAAACTTAACAAGTTACCATTTTTATAAAATGTCCACTTATTTACCATTGTACATATTTATATAAATGTATTATATAAGTTAGTGGGTTTTAATTTATATTTTATACTATTAAAATTTGAGTGCTTATATAATAGTATTATACTTTAATTTCCAAAATCTGATTTTTATCTTCACTTTCACCAAAACTGCCATATCTTGAGTTCTATATGGAGATAGAAGCTCAAATTTTTATCAAATAAACTACATAATATGTTCTCCATTTAACTCTGCTATAGCTACTGTTGAATCATCCTCTAAGTATTTTCTAAAAATCGTCCAAAACAGTGAACTCAGATTTGTACCTCAAACTTGTTTTGATCATATCTCACTCATTACAATGATTCCATTGCATGGCCAACTCTCACATGTGTACAAGACATATAGCTTACTGTAAATGGATTATACTTCATCATTTTATCAGTCCATGACCTGTTTATTTACTGTTTTATACAGCCATCACTTTTAAGCAAGATTTTAGCCTTGTTCTTTATAGATTTTCACCTTTTTAATCATGTTTATCAACACCAAATCCCCACATAATATTTTTATCATCATATAATCATCATATACATATACAATAGGAAATAAAATACATGTTTACATAATCAAAATAACAAGAAGATGAGGAGGACAATCTTTATACCACCAAGTTGATGTAGGTTATGATTTGGACATGGATTTTATTGGAGAAACTTGTGGATAATCATGACCATCTTCAAGATCACCATTCTTCATAAACACCTTGTGGAAAATCAGCCCTACTACTCCATGAAAACTCCTCCTTGGATGTTATAAGTACCACCAATCAATAGGGTTTCAAAGGGGCTTCAACATATGTGTAAATAACACATGATTTCATGGTTGATTTTGATCAAATTTGATGTTTAAGGGAGAAATGGGACGGCATTCATGAGAGGAGAAGAGAGAGTTGTAGCTAGTTTGCATGAGTGGAATGGAAGCAAATGGTAATGGTGAGTGGTTTTGGTGTAAGCCTTAGCTTACATTGTAAGCAAAGGACAAGTGTAACATTTGGTTAAATAAATTTGACACCTAAGGGTGTTGTGGAGCTCATTCTTGCCGTCCACATAGTGGGGTGGGCAAGTGTAAAACTTGTCCCATCCCACTAATTTACGGGTACTCCTTGATTCTATTTTCCTCGATTTGCGTGCCCTCGGGTCGTTTTACGTAAAACGTTTTTATAAATTATGAATCAACGGCACAAAACGAATCTAATAAAAATTGTTTCATCAAAAACGGAGTTCGAAAACGTAAATACGTAATCCTAGGGTTTCCGGTTTAGTCGCAAAGGACGTTAAAATAAAATCGTAAGTCCTAATCTCTTCTCGTAAATTTGTGAGTTTATGAACCAACACAAAATTAAAACTCCAAAATAATATTCACGGATAAATTTATTTTCTAAAATGTCGGACTGTCACCAAAGACGGTGTATGTAAACGTAAGCACGTAACGTTGAATCCTCCGGTTTAAACGTAGTCGATGCTACTTCAAGACGTAAATCCAAATTTCTTCCCAAAAATAAGTGAGTTCATAAAATAATATTTTCAAATAAATATTGAGAATAAAATATTGACCATAAATTGACGGATTGTCACAATAAACGACTCTCTAGAATCAATTATAGGAACTTGCAAAAAGTTCTTGTTCTTAACCCGTGAGAGTTAAGACTTTCGCGTTTTATAGCTCCCTATATAAAAGCCTAGCAAAACTTGACTTAAACACGTTAAGGATACTAGCTAGAGTAAACTTAGATAAGTAAACTCGGGTTGAGTCAAAAGATTCACAACGTTTGAAAATTAAAACCAATTTATTCAAACTTTATTCTAATAAGGAAAGAAAATAACTATACAAGGGTAAAAACTAATGGGCCAAAATAGATCAAAAATTTTGAAAAATGTCGAAAAATTGATTTTCCGGTTAAAATGAGGACAAATACAAGGAAAAGGCCACTTAACTTCGATAGAAGTCCCCCCCTACACTTAATATAAACATTCTCCTTAATGTTTAAGCATGTGGGAGTACACTCCCCTACACTTAGGACATTGTGCACTTTATTTAAATCTCGCTAAGGAAGAGACAACTAAAGAGATTCCTATTTTAATATTGAGAAATATAAAATAGTGAATCGAAAAGAGTTAAGGATAGAACCGGGAAGAAGGGAACACGGAGTCACGGGTCGTCAAGAATCATCAAGAGTGTGTATTTGAAGCTCGAATCCCTGCACATGATAAGAAAGAAAACAAGAAACTCCATGGGGCTCCCCCATACACTTATGGTAAAGATAGATATATAATTGGGTTGCCTCCCAAAAAGCGCTTGTTTTTGTTAACCGAGTCAGGAGCCTTACTCGTCCCCGAATTAAATGGTCCATAGG
Source organism: Glebionis coronaria (assembly GCA_025667525.1). Lineage (NCBI taxonomy): Eukaryota > Viridiplantae > Streptophyta > Magnoliopsida > Asterales > Asteraceae > Glebionis > Glebionis coronaria. The sequence continues at coordinate 332,073 of JANFOE010001228.1, forward strand.
GAAGCCTCGGATGTGATACCGGGATCAAAGACCTTGTCCTCGTTCCCGGTGGACATCAACAAAGGAGAGGCGGGGGGATAAGTCTTGTATGGGAGAAAGGTTCTTTCAACATACGTATAGTATGTGAAATCATGATTCACGGGAGGTGGGGTGGGTAAACTAAGCACATTGTCCTCCCCCAAAGACAATGGATGCTGAGCAAACGGCAAAGCCGTGATGGTATCAATGATAGCATAATCAATGTCACCTCCCAGGTCAAAGCACTCATCCTCCGAAATAGTGGTTAAAGGGGAGGATGAAAGGTTCTCGGGAGGGGGACTTGGGACAATACCTTCTTGCAGCAAATTATCAAAAATAATATCCCCCTCCATGTCATCGTCATCAATACCTGGTGGTATGGAGTGAATGTCGATTTCTTCCAGCAGTGGGTCATTATCTTCAACGTGAGGAATAGATGGAGGCAATGACTCGGAAAGAGGAGGAGAAGTCAATGCTTCGATTTGAGCAATAAGAAGGTGCACTTTCCGTAATCCATCGCGAAGAAGCACGTCTTCCACCTTATCCACAAGATCATGTTCATCGGTGAACTTCTCGTAAGCCAGAGAGAATAAATCGTCATCGCCCGCATCTCCCGGAGGAGATTGAGAAATTTCAAAAGTGAAATTCTCATAGCTTGGATAAAAATCGTCATCATTAGGATCGACCTCTTCCGCAAGAGCAACGTCGTCCTCAAGCTCCATATCAGTCGGTATGTCACAAACCTCATCATCAAACAATTTATCAAGACCAAACTCACTAAGCTCACTCACTGTATCACAATCCTTAGACTCCTTTGAGATAGTGAGAGAAGGGATGACAATTGCACTAGGACATTGAGCAGTAAGATCATTCCAAGAAATAGTAGGCTCATCGTCATCATCATCATAGTAGTATGGTTACACCGGAGGAGGAGTATAAGTCTCGATATTCGATATTTGCTCAGGCCGTTGATCCGTTGCAAGCTTCTTGAACTTTTTGAAAGCGGTCAAAAAATGTGGCCATTTGCTCAGGAGGAAATGCACAATAGGGTTGATGATCGATGGATTGTTGTGGGGGCTCAAAATGTTGAAAAACTGAATTATAGCATGGTTGTGGCTCATAGTAGTTCATCGGTTGAGAAGAATTAGAAACCGGGTTGGGTTCATAATAATCCATTGGTGAAGAAAACTGAGGACACGGATTTTGCTCATAATAATTCATTGGTTGACAATAATAGGTATCGTGAGGACCCCCACAGTTGATGCAAAATGGGTAAGGAGAAAAATCGGGTGCGTCTTGTGGATAGCTATTATCATTGTCATAATTGTACCCCGGTTCTTGCCCATGATCATACGGGTATCGAACCGGGCACGAAACATGCCAATGAGAATCGCTTCCACAATAGATGCACGGGGAAAGAGGAGGTGGGTTCAAAAAGGACGAATTAGTCGAGTTGCACAAAGGACAAAATCCGCATATGAATTGTGTATTGTTGATATCGTTTCCGCACCGCTCACATGTACACCATTGACATGAGTCGTTCCCGTACAATCGTCTCCCGCACTCGACGCAATGGACAAAAGAATCCATTAAGAAAAATAGATAAGCAAGAAGAATATTTTTGGTGCAAAACTTTGAAAAAGTAATGCTTTTTATGATTTTTCAAATGTTTTTGGATTTTTTGAAAATTTTTGACACGAAAAATAACGTTCACAAGAGAACGGATCCCAAAAGCCAACGCGTCTCTCACAAAAAACCGTTAATCTTCACGAAAAGAGCCGGCAGCGGCGCCATTTTAATAAAGAGATTTTACTAGGTTGAAAAAGTTCGTTTTCTCGGTGTCTTAACGAATTGATTTCCGGTTAAATGGGTGACTCAATCGTTTTTGGTTAAGAAAAAGGGAAGTTGATTATCTATAACTAATTAAAAAGTAAATGCGAAAAGTATTTAAAAACAAACTAAAGACAAGTACAAATAATAAAAGTAAAACAAGGTGAATATTAAAAACTAAAAGTTAAAACGATATTAAAACGAAAATTAAAACAAATAATAAAACGTAATTTAAAGCGAAACAATTAATAAAAATAAATCTAAAAGAAGAAATTAACTATCGACTCGAAAATAAAGTTTACTAAATGAAAAAGGAGAGAATAAAACTAAAATGGTACTTTAAAGCTAAACGAGGGAAAACCTAAAGCGGGTACTAAATAAAAGATAAAACTTGAACTTTACGAAAAAATATTAATACTAAAAATCGACGAAAAATTCAACTAAAAATACGTAACTTTCAGAAATAAAATCGGAACAACTTTCAGATAAAACTAAACAATTACGGAACAATACTATTAAATAAGCAAGCAAGCAGGCTAGCTGCTGGAAGCAGCCAGCCTAGCTGCTTAATTTTTGCGCCAATCTGCATGCATGCATGGAATGGATCGTACTCATGTTGTATTTGTTAAAAATGTTTCCATCGTACCATGATCGCACTCTGTATCATTTCTATCGTACTCTAGCTAAGGATCGTACTCTATGATCGCACTAGCAGATCGTAACCACACGGATCGCACTCTATGATCGTACCCACGATCGCAACAAGTGATCGTGGTGTGGATTAAGGAGTGTGATTGTAGTGAACGATCGTACTAAGGATCGCAGTAATGGATCGCAAGTAGAAACCCTCGGGGTTTATGCGATCACACTTACTCGATCGTACTGGTAAAACCCTTAAGCAATACGATGGCAACAATAAGCAAATAAGTAAATACCAAATAAGCACTTATCTAAAAACTTAACCAAATCAAATTTAAGAAAAAGCTAATAGACCAAATTTAAAAACTTTTAACAATACTAAATAATAAAAATATTTAAAAACAACTTTTTATAAAAATTAACTAAAAAGCACTTGATCAAAAATAAGAAAATTAACACAATAAGCACTAAAACACTTTAAGCTATAAAAATCAAACATTAAAAGATCAATAAGCATAAATTTGAAAACTTTTAAAATACAAAATAAGCAAACTTAAAAAAGACTTAAGTTTTTAAGAAAACTAAAAAGTAAATAAGATAAATACAAAATAAGCCAATAAGATTGTCAAACTTATAGCTTATTTCGTATGAAAGCTTAGATAGAAATAAAAAGGTGAACTTTTTAATCGAATAAGCAAAGAGATTAAGCAATATCTTGCTTAATCCGAAATTGAGATAAACCAAAAACAAGAAAAGTAGGATGAGAAAGATAAAGAAAAGCTTAATTAAAAGTGAAGATTCAACAACAAAATTAAAAACACTTACTTGAATTAAAGGAATTAAAGTGCAAGACAATTAATTAAAATCACATGAAAAATAAAGTTGCAAGAAATGAAAATGGTGGAAAGCTATTTGTCAAGTAGCCAACACTATGAAATGAAAACATAGAAAACTATATATAGGGAGATTAGGGAGGAGCTTAGGAAGCTTCCTCCCTCTTTCATCTTTTCCTTAATTGCGTCCTTAGGTCCTTGCTTTCTTTAATCTTCTTAAATCTTGGACTTTAATGACTTTGGCTCGGGATTTCTTTAACTCGTCTTGACATTTCTTCATAAATAAGACTTGAGTTCTTCGGATTTTTAGTAAACTTCCGTCTTTTGACTTTTTCTTCGATAAATCTTTAGAATTGGTCTTGGACTTCCGTTCTTTTTGCACTTTTGATCTTTCGATTTCGTCTTTTGACTTTTTCTTCGATAAAAGCCCGTGAAAGCCGTGTTTTCTCCACTTTTCACCTTTTCGTCCTAAATCACAACAAAAACACAAACCATGCATAATTCCGACATAAATGACATAAAATACACGTTTTGGCTCGGTTATTATTGTAATTAAGTGGTAAAAAGATGGGTGTTTTCACACCTATCAACTGCTAATAGCATTTGAGCATGGTTAAAACTTATGGTTGGTATTCAGAATTGCTACTGCTTGAACCGTATACAATTTTGAGGGAGAGAGATACCATAAATGTTGAATAAACCTGCCCTGGATATCATATACAAAACCAAAAACCCAAAACCCCACCAATAAAAAATCCATATCCATCCTTACAAAAAAAAACAAAACAAATCCACTGTCATAAAGATACCACCACCGACTCATAGAAGCAGATCCAAATCCATATCTACTCAAAAAACGGCACCCTTTCAAAATCAATAACCACACAACATCCTAATCGGATTACATATATCATCAACCAAAAATCATCGTCGATCTATATCCCCAGCAACAATAACCATCCTACAAAGGAACCAGATCTTGTATCAATTTAAAACCCAAACCCAGATCAAAAAATATCGATTGAAATAAAAAAAAGGTGGATTAAATCCCTGTTGGCCAAGGGATAAGATCTTAAATTTAACACGAAGATTGATTTTTTATAAAGGTGTCATGAGGAAGGATTCATGATTCCTTGTTTATGGTTCGGTGATGAAGATTTGAGTGTGATAAAGTGGGTTGTTATTATTGATGGTTATAGCGGTGGCTGTGGTGATTGTACCTATGGTGGTATTTGGTGTAGCTGGGATGGAAAACAAACCTCGAAAGGAGGTATTGATAGATGGAGGTGGTTATTAACACTGCTGAAAGATATGATTAATAGTTTCATCAGCTTAAAAATAAAAGCTAAAGAAAAATGTGCTCAGTGAACAAAGGTGGGAGATGAAGGAATCTCGTGGTGGTAATAGAACTCAAAGAAAAAGAGTTGGTGGGATGAAAGAATAATGGGTTATAGTGAAGCTGATGAATAATGTGGGTAAATTAATTAGCAAAGTTTATTCAGTTTATTAAAACTGATGAAAGAGGGTTGGTTTCTAAAAAGCTGATGAGAGTATTTTTGTTCAGTATTTGAAAATTAATACTGGAGAAAAAGAATAGTAAAGCCCATCAGTATCTGTTAAAGCATAAAAGCCCAATACTGAAGCCCATATACTGACGAAGTTCTTATGTTCAGTATTGGTGAAAAAAATATAGCTTTGGGTGTACATACACTGATGGAAGATATCAAATTGATATATGCTCGTTATTTGAGAATGGGTGTGTGTGCTCAGTTATAATAAACTGACTAAAAGAGTGGATGTTTAGTATTATAATATACTGATAGGGAGCTTGGAGTGGTTCGAATGAACAGAATGGGAGTATGGTATGGTTCACACTTAAGGGTGTTGAGTTCCAACGAGATACTAGAGCCCAAATAGTGAAGCCCAAGAAATCTGAACCATCAGATTCTGAACCACCAGATCTGGACCCTCCAGCAGACTGGACTCTTCACCATTTATGAACCAACAGCAGACTGGACCTCTCACCAGCAGACTGAACCCCCTCCCCCATCACAGACTGAACTGGCCTTCAGCAGACAAACCCCTCAGCAGACTGAACCCCCAACAGCTGAACCCTCCAGCAGAACTGGACCTCTCTAGCAAGACTGGACCCCCTTCAACACTGAACCTGAACCACCAGCAGTGACTGAACCTTCAGCAAGATCTGAAGCTCAAATAGAAGTTTGAAACTGAAGGTGAACCTCCAGCAATAGATTCTGGACGAACCTTCAACATGTCCTGACTGAACTTTCTGTAGGTAAGAACTTCGTTAACATCCTAATGCTATCATTTTATTGCTAAAGTATTAGTGTAGATGTGACAATCCGTCAATTTATGGTTGATATTTTATTCTCAATTATTATTTAAAACATTATTTTAATGCTATATTATGAACTCACTTATTTTTGGGAAGAAATTGGATTTACGTCTTGAAGTAGCATCGACTACGTCTAAACCGGAGGATTCTACGTTACGTGCTCACGTTTACATACACCGTTTTTGGTGACAGTCCGACATTTCAGGAAATAAATTTATCCGTGAATATTATTTTGGAATTTTAAATTTTGTTTTTCATAAACTAACAAATTTACGAGAAGAGATTAGGACTTACGTGAATAATTTAACGTCCTTTACGATTAAACCGGAAACCTTAGGATTACGTATTCACGTTTTTGAACTCCGTTTTTGATGAGATAATTTTTATTAGATTCGTTATGTTCCGTTGATTCATAATTTATAAAAACATTTTTCGTAAAACGACCCGAGGGCACGCAAATCGAGGAAACTAGAATCGAGGAATACCCGTAAATTAGTGGGATGAGACAAAACAAGTTTTGCCCCACCCCACTAATATGGGATGGCCAAAGTATGCCACCACATCTCATGATGTGTCAAGTTATAACTAACAAGTTACACTTGTTAGCTAAGCTTAACATGTAAGCTACACCAAACCACAAAACCATTTCCTAGAAACCATTTCTTCATTTACACATGCAAAACCACTCATCCTCCCTTCCTCCCTCTCTCATTTTCGTCCCAAAATCACCAACAACAACCCTTATTTGATCTATTTTAGCCATAAAATCATGTGTTAATCATACACATGATGATGCTCCTTTGAAGCCTTGAAGATTGGAGGTGAATCTAACATCCAAGGAGGTGATTTGGTGATGTCCAAGGGCTGATTTCTACAAGAAGTTTACAAATATTGGTGGTCTTCAAAGTTGGTGTTGATCTATCACAAGTTTTTCCATCAAAATCCAAGCCTTGATCATAAACTACACAAACTTTGTGGTATAGAGATTATTCTTCCTATCTTCTTGTTATTTTGATTATGTAATCTTGTATTTTATTTATTTATGTATATGTATATGATGATGAATGATGATTAAAAATATTATGTGGGGATTTGGTGTTGATAGATTTGATAAACATGGTTAAAAAGATGGAAAACCATAGGTAAAAAGGTTAAATTCTTGCTTATAAAGTTGGCTGTAAAAAAACAGTAACTAACCAAATGATAAACTGATAAAATGGCATAGTGGAATCTATTTACAGTAAGTATTAGGTGTTATACACATGTGAGAGTTGGCCATGCAATGGAATCATCAAAATGAGTGAGATATGATCAAAACAAAATTAGTGTATCAATCTGAATAGTCTGTTTTGTAGGGACTCTTAAGGATACTTAGACATGGATTGAGCAGTAGCTAAAACTAAGTTATTTGTAGCACATAATATCAAGTTTATGTCATCCAAAAATGAGCTTCTATCTTTTTATAGAACCCAAGATAAGATAAAAATGGTGAAAGTGAAACTAAAAATCAGATTTGTGAAATTAAAGTTTAATACTATTATATAAGCACTCAAATAATATAGTATAAAATGTGAATTAAAACCGACTAAATTATTTCTTACATTTATATAAGTATGTATAAGGATAAATAAATGGACATTTTATAAAAATTTTAGTTTGGTAAGTTTTATAAGTTATAAAAACTATAAACATGATTTTTACGTCTTTTCGGCTAATACCGTAAAACTAACGTTTTTCGTCAATTAAAACTTAGACGGTCGGACCCGTCTAATGTAAACTTTTTAAAAGTCATATACTGATATATAAGTACCTAATACAAGTAAAAACCGATAAAACACGAACTATATGACATACGGACATTAACGAGCTAAGTTAGCATATTTGGACTAATGATTTAACTAAATAAGTTAAACACTTATAAAAATTACTTATTGGGCTTAACCCATTTGGGCCCGACATATGAATTATAAATACTGATAATACAAGTATAAAATGAATTTATACAAGTTAATGAACTTATAATAGGCTTATTGAACCTAAAACATGTAAATAGGTAAAACTAGTAAACTAGTAAAATGTTACCAATACATAAACACAAAAATGAGTGAATGAGAATATATAAACCCACTTGATCATCATATATATAAAATCATCATATGTATACATAATTATTATTTTGATAAAGTCATTGGACAAAAGTCTAAGACGAGTATTATTTGTCTAGGTTTCCGTGATTGAAGCACGTAGCGTACATCCGAATTGCCGATAACCACCTTTCCCAATCAACGTGAGTTCATAGCCTCGCACTCTTTTATATTTTTTTATGAAATGTTTTATAAACCCGCGAGGGAGATAACATGTTAGTTTTCATGAAATAGGACACTAGTTGTCCTAATTGTTTGTTTATTGATTTGGACCCGAATGATTGTATGACCCGATGAATGATTGTATGACCTGATGAATGATTATATGACCCGATAGATGAAATTAAATAGATTATTAAAGTTAGGTTATGTCACTAAAAGTCCCATTAGCATGAATTGTGAACTACCGGGATTAGGTAGACGCTTATGCATATAATAGTACTATTTGGGGACGATCACCCCAGTTCGCACCTTGACGGTTGATCCCCGTCGTGCCACATTAATTGGTAAGCGAATTTATGTATGAGAAGATTTACACAAGCGTGATTATTGTGACGACACGCTAATTTAGATGGGAAAAATGAGTTTCAGGCTAGCTACCCGTTGTTTGTTGTAGTAAGGTAACAATGTCATGCGGCTTATAATAATTCAACTAACGAAATACTGCTATACGCACCGAATTACGATATATTGCCTGACTAGCAATACGGGGTCTTATTATTGATTTTATGTTCGTGTTTTGGTTTTATATAACCATATTCATATAACGGTTTTTATTTAATCTATACAACGTTATAAAACGTATTGTATGATATTTTTACGACATTGGCTCGTATAATGGTTTTAAAAGCGAAATCCTATATTGTGATTTTGACAAGGATTTGTATAAAATGTTTTTGGCCTATTTTATGGTCTACTATAAAGATTTGTACAAAAATGATTTTCGGTAATAATTATATACCGATGATATATTAATGGTTTTATTAAACTCTATGAATTCACTTGGCGTTATCGTTGACCCTTTTCTTTTAACATGTTTTGTCTCAGGTACTTGAAGGTAATTCTCGGGAAGACAACAAGAATTCATGGCCCGCACTTAAACAACAATTTCCATTCAAATGTTTTCTGAAAATTGTATGAAATAATATGACTTGGGACCTATGTAAATTTGATATTTATGAATTGAAATGCTTTATTAATAAACGACACGATTTTTATGTGTTGTCTACGATGTGACTAATGTGCTATCCCGTAACACCAACGAGTCTTCCACTGTATTGAATTGTGTAAATTTGGGGGTGTTACAGTTTGGTACCAGAGCTCTCGTTATAGAGAACGAAAGATTTTTAAAACCAAGGTTTTGAATAAAACATTTCAAAATCTTTTAACTATAAACATTTTTCTAAAAATGTCTAAAAATCTTTTGACTATAACGGTGCCGAATAATTCCCGAGTTACCGACAAGGCCAGACTGAGAAGTGTTATTTTAATATATATATATATATATATATATATATATATATATATATATATATATATATATATATATATATATATATATATATATATATATATATATATATATATATATATATATAACTTGGATTATATATATATATGATGTAATTTGATTACATGATTGTTTGATGATTATTTAAATATTTATAAGAGATATTTATACGACGTAGATTGTCACAAGGAACCCTAACTCCCCTAGCAAATCAATTGAAGCTATTCCCGTAGTAATTCTAGCTATTCTAGATCTAAACCAAGTTGTGGATATTTATGATCCCAACAAAATGGTTGATATTCGTAGGAATGTTGATATTAGTTGATTGCGATATTCAAGAAGAATTGACGAGATTAAATCTGATATCGATGTCATGACGATCTTTCCTTATAGAGTGGAGTTTGACAAAACGTTACCACCTGGAAAGGTGTCATCTAATTTGTTGTCACCCAATTCTTAAATTGAAATCGAAAGGGTGAATGTTTCACTTGAGGCTGTCAATGGAACCATTACCCAAAAGCCTCATGCCACTAGTACCTTTCCGAGAAGTCTAATTGAATGTGTGATTCATTTCATACTAGTGACTCATTTGATAACTATTGTTGCAAGAGATATAGGATTGGAAATTTAGTGTTGTTAATATCGAGCTTTTATTGCACTTTGAAGGTCTAAGAATGAGGTTGAAAGTATTGGAGAATGATGTAGGATGTCGCATTGAGTATAAGTTGATTAAAACTTGAATAAAGTAAAATTTAACCTGTATGGAATAAGAAATTGTTAAGAGGGATTCGTTAAGTTCTGTGATTGTAATATAAGGTTTTAAATGATTGTAGGTTCGTACTAAGGGTTGTTCCTAGGCCATGGTCCAATGATACGGATGCCCAGTGTCCAAGAAATAAATTGAAGAAATCTTCTTCTGAATTGAGACCGATGGATCTTCTGGGACAGGTGGAACACCTAATGACTCTTGTAGATTAGTATTCATTGTGGTATCTTTTAAAAACAATCCCTAACTTAACTTAGATATCAGTTGGTAGGATGAGTTCTTAGAATTGTATGACATAGTGACACGTAATGTGTTACGGTGCAATTCGACTTGTTTGTGATTAATGAAAACACTAACTTTGATTGCTAAATTCTACATGTATCGATGTTATCTATCTTTTATTGCTTCATCCTAATGCTCGCATTTGTAATGCAACCGTTGAACAAGTACTCATCTCGATTTGAGTTACATTGTGGATTATTCTTTTTGAGTGCCATCGAGGTCATGAACCTCATGATTATTTGGCTAAAGCTCATTTCCTATTATATTGAAGTTAGTTCTTGGTGGACAACTTTTCATCACTCTTTTGCAGATCACTCATTGTTTTTATAAGATAAAACAGTATTCCTTGAGAAAAATTGGATTTTATCACTATAAGGATTATTCAAAGTAAGATTTATAAGTGATTATTATCGAAATGAAGTTGTTTATAAAACACCTTGGAAAACTTAATTGTTTCCATAACAAAGAAAACCTTTGTAAATTTATTTTTGATTCTTATTTAAGAATTAAGCATGAAAATGTTCTTATTATAAACATGATGATAAAATTCTGACGAACTGAGTATTGCATCGTTAATCTTGAAATTGTATATAGTTGCGCGCCTACATACAATTTGGAATGGACCATGCAAGGCTGATTAGTAGTCACGATAAAACTGATTAATAAACACTACATTTTCTTTGAAGATTGTGAAAGATTAAATTTTATGAGATCTGCAAGAAGTGAAAAATAGGGACATATTGATAGGGACACCTACATATGTGCCCGTACTATTTATTCTTCTGAGTCGAATTTACTCATCTGTGGAACTTGTCTTATTTGACAATTGATATTCCCTTCTTGTCCAATTCTCCCGTAGTGAGATTCTTAGGAAAAGTATATGATACCGAGTGTTGATACCCGACTGGATGTATCGACGTTCCTATCATTTATTTTGATTAGATTTCATTTGAATGACCTGGGTAACGATCCGAGGAGCTTTCGAATGTGTACTCAATTTATGAAAACATGGGATATATTCATATTCGTTAATGTTTTCGTCTGTATCTGATTTGAAATCCTCTCGCGTAGATTATGCGTTGACCATACTCTTTTAATGGTAGTTATGACTCCTAATATCTTTGAAATTGTGAAGGATTATGAGTTATTATTAGTCTTTTGAGAAGTTCACATCTTATCAATGGTAATGAAACTAGAAAGTTGATAGTGCCAGTAGAATGGATTGATTGATTATGACATGACAACATTGTCTTAATTGAGGGGAACTCGAGTAGAATTACCCTAAATGATAAGATGTTGAATATCAAAAGTTATTTAAATAATTCTTGATGGATGACCATATACTGCATTTAGACTTGAAATTTGTACCATGAATGGTTGTGAATTAGTCATAGATATTATAATCTAGAAAGAACTTAAAATAAATGATTAAAAGATGTTTATGTTATCTGAAAATTTAGGAGGCATTTGCTGGTGAATTACCTAGACTTTCTCCATTAAGGCAAGTTGAATTTGGTATTAATTATATTCCTGGTGCTTCACTTGTGGCATGTGCACAGTGCGTCAGCACCATCTAAATTAAAAGAATTACCGTACAACTGAGAGAGTTATCGGAGAAAGACTTTTATTCTACCAAGCTCGTCATCATGAAGAGCTATGGTGTTATCATTCCTTATGTTTATTGATTACCGTGAACTAGGTAAATTGACGATTAAAAAAATCTATATCCACTACCCAAGATGATAGATTTGTTCGATCATTTACAAAGTTCTAGCATATGTTCTAAAAATCTGATCCACGGCATGGTTATCATCAATTTCGCGTCCGCGAAAAAGATTATCTATTCCAATCACTACATCCAGAACTTGTAATGAACATTATGAGTTTGACGTGATGTCGTTTGGATTGACTAATATACATGTAGCATTCATAAATCTGGTGAATCACGTGTGTAGGCTGTAAATTGATAAATTCATGCTTGAGATCATTAAGGACCATCTGTTTGTTTATAAGAATAGGAAGGAGTTAATAATCATTTATAAATTGACCTGAATTGGCCGAACAATGAAAACTTGTACCTTGAATAATTAACATGTAATTTAAGGCTTAATCAGTTATATTATTTGACCGTGTGATTAAAAGATAACAGAATCTATTTTGACTTTTCAAAGATTAGAGCCATTAAGACTTTGGGTTTTACTAAAAAGAAAAATGGAAATATGTTTTGACAGATATTTTATCAAAGAAATTTTTAAGGGATTATTTCCTTATACCCAGAACATTTAACTAAACTTCTATTTAGGGGTAAATGTTTGTGTATACCTCAAGAGAACCTAAAAGGGATTGAGGAAAACATTTAAACCATGACTTGAAATTTGAAACGACAATTTTTGCTTTTCAACTAAGAAAATTTTGACCAAAGTATAACCAAAGATTTTTCAAACATTTACGGATCTTATTAAATATTTTAATTATTTTAGATAAATCAACATAAATCTTGTTAATTAAATTCATATTTATTTTGAACATTTTTATAATTGGTCGAACTAAGAAAATTAAAAATTTTACGTTATGTTTCATAAAAATTAAATATTTATTATTTAATTAATTGTAATAGTTATCGACGCTTTAAACGTCGAATTAAGCAAAACTGATAAAAATGATAGCTGAAACGAAACTGAAACTTAGAAAATATGAAGAAAGGTGAACGTAATTACTGACACATTATGTAGAAAATATAAAGAACCAATTAGGATGTGTTCCTTAGTTATGAACTGTGCAAAATAAATTGCCGAATAATATAAAAATAAACGATGTTTGTAAAAAGGATAATATAGATAATAAAAAGGGGTTCGAGGCTAATATGAACCATTAGAATTGAGAAGCCGATGGCGTTAAATGTATAAAAGGCCACTTGTGGTTGCTTAAATATTGAGATGTAGTCATGTTGGAATCTTGTAAGATTAAGTATTCTATTCATGTCGTTTCTGATTTAATGTAGAAGTTATACTAATGACAAAATTATGGAGGCAGACATCGCCTCATACATTAGTAAACGTCTAACTATTGCAAAGGTCATCATCTGAGTTTGATTCGATTTGGGTCATCGTCGACAGACCGACCAAATCTACTAATATCATTCCACTTAATGATAAATTCTCGATGAAGAAATTGACTCTTTGTATTTAAAGGAGTTGTGTAAACATAGTGTGCGTGTATCGATCATCTCTATCAAGATCCCCGCTTCGCATCGAATTTCTAGAGATTTGCTCAGAAGTCATTGGGAACGAACCTTGATGAGAGTACGGTTTACCACCCCAATCGAAGGGACGAGGTAAAGTAATGATACAAAACACTAGAAGTATTGTTTGTTGCTTGAATAATTGACCTTTGGTAATAGACCGTATAATCGTTTTTCCTTTGGAGAGATTATCGTTGATAATTATCATATTATGATCGAGATCGAATCTTGTGAGGATCTAAATATTAGAGCATCTGTAAGCAGGAGTTGGGGGAAAGACACCCGACATACACCCATTGTGAGTTGGACATGTCTTTTAGGTTTAAGGTTGCCTATGATGACAAACCTAACCTTACAAAGTACCCGACCCGCGAGACCTGAAATGGTTGTTGAAATTAGGATTTGATTATTGATTGCCGGTAGTAGGCAGGAGGTTATGTGAATATGAAATGTAGATCCTGAAGTGCAAAATGGGTAGCGAAGTTATGCCAAAAATATTAACCTTGGAAAAATGAATTAATGATCTGAAAGATCATGGGAAGTAAGTCCCCGTTGTATGGGATCATTGAGATGATGTAAAAGATTGGTTTGAAAGGCATATAAGCTAGATCTACCCTAGGACTTCAAGAGCTGCGTGAATTATGTTTCGTATATCGAACTTGATAAAATGTCTATCAAGTGAAAATCTGATTGTTTCTTAGTAAAGTTTAGATCGGCGAAAAGTTGCATTCATCAAAAACCCGTGAACACCATGGATATAGAAAGTAAGTCAACATTAAGCCTGATCTTATTCCCGTAGTTATGTTTAATGAAACTCGCGTATTGTAATGAATTACACTTGTGAGAAAAGACCGAATGTGGAGGAAATACCCACATGGCTTTAACTCTATAAGAAGCGAGTAGTAAGATGATCTTTGAGGACAAAGATCCTGTTTAGGGGTAAATGCTGTGACAATCCGTCAATTTATGGTTGATATTTTATTCTCAATTATTATTTAAAAACATTATTTTAATGCTATATTATGAACTCACTTATTTTTGGGAAGAAATTTGGAATTACGTCTTGAAGTAGCATCGACTACGTCTAAACCGGAGGATTCTACGTTACGTGCTCACGTTTACATACAACGTTTTTGGTGACAGTCCGACATTTTAGGAAATAAATTTATCCGTGAATATTATTTTGGAATTTTAAGTTTTGTTGGTTCATAAACTCACAAATTTACGAGAAGAGATTAGGACTTACGTGAATAATTTGACGTCCTATACGATGAAACCGGAAACCTTAGGATTACGTATTTACGTTTTTGAACCCCGTTTTTGATGAGACAATTTTTATTAGATTCGTTTTGTGCCGTTGATTCATAATTTATAAAAACGTTTTTCGTAAAACGACCCGAGGGAACCCAAATCGAGGAAACTAGAATCGAGGAATACCCGTAAATTAGTGGGATGAGACAAAACAAGTTTTGCCCCATCCCACTAACATGGGATGGCCAAAGTATGCCACCACATCTCATGATGTGTCAAGTTATAACTAACAAGTTACACTTGTTAGCTAAGCTTAACATGTAAGCTACACCAAACCACAAAACCATTTCCTAGAAACCATTTCTTCATTTACACATGCAAAAACACTCATCCTCCCTTCCTCCCTCTCTCATTTTCGTCCCAAAATCACCAACAACAACCCTTATTTGATATATTTTAGCCATAAAATCATGTGTTAATCATACACATGATGATGCTCCTTTGAAGCCTTGAAGATTGGAGGTGATTCTAACATCCAAGGAGGTGATTTGGTGATTTCCAAGGGCTGATTTCTACAATAGGTTTACAAATATTGGTGGTCTTAAAAGTTGTTGTTGATCTATCACAAGTTTTTCCATCAAAATCCAAGCCTTGATCATAAACTACACAAACTTGGTGGTATAGAGATTGTTCTTCCTATCCTCTTGTTATTTTGATTATGTAATCTTGTATTTTCTTTATTTATGTATATGTATATGATGATGAATGATGATTTTATGTGGGGATTTGGTGTTGATAGATTTTATAAACATGGTTAAAAAGATGGAAAACCATAGGTAAAAAGGTTAAATTCTTGCTTATAAAGTTGGCTGTATAAAAACAGTAACTAACCAAATGATAAACTGATAAAATAGCATAGTGGAATCTATTTACAGTAAGTATTAGGTGTTATACACATTTGAGAGTTGTCCATGCAATGGAATCATCAAAATGAGTGAGATATGAACAAAACAAAATTAGTGTATCAATCTGAATAGTCTGTTTTGTAGGGACTGTTAAGGATACTTAGACATGGATTGAGCAGTAGCTAAAACCAAGTTATTTGTAGCACATAATATAAAGTTTATGTCATCCAAAAATGAGCTTCTATCTCCTTATAGAACTCAAGATATGATAAAAATGGTGAAAGTGAAACTAAAAATCAGATTTTGTGAAATTAAAGTTTAATACTATTATATAAGCACTCAAATAATATAGTATAAAATGTGAATTAAAACCGACTAACTTATATATTACATTTATATAAGTATGTATAAGGAAAAATAAATGGACATTTTATAAAAATTGTAGTTTGGTAAGTTTTATAAGTTATAAAAACTATAAACATGATTTTTACGTCTTTTCGGCTAATACCGTAAAACTAACGTTTTTCGTCAATTAAAACTTAGACGGTCGGACCCGTCTAATGTAAACTTTTTAAAAGTAATATAATGATATATAAGTACCTAATACAAGTAAAAACCGATAAAACCCTAACTATATGACATACGGACATTAACGAGCTAAGTTAGCATATTTGGACTAATGATTTAACTAAATAAGTTAAACACTTATAAAAATTACTTATTGGGCTTAACCCATTTGGGCCCAACATATGAAGTATAAATAATGATAATACAAGTATAAAATTAATTTATACAATTTAATGAACTTATAATAAGCTTATTGAACCTAAAACATGTAAATAGGTAAAACTAGTAAACTAGTAAAAGGTTACCAATACATAAACACAAAAATGAGTGAATGAGAATATATAAACCCACTTGATCATCATATATATAAAATCATCATATGTATACATAATTATTATTTTGATAAAGTCATTGGACAAAAGTCTAAGACGAGTATTATTTGTCTAGGTTTCCGTGATTGAAGCACATACCGTACATCCGAATTGCCGATAACCGCCTTTCCCAATCAACGTGAGTTCATAGCCTCACACTCTTTTATATGTTTTTCTGAAATGTTTTATAAACCCGCGAGGGAGATAATATGTTAGTTTTCATGAAATAGGACACTAGTTGTCCCAATTGTTTGTTTATTGATTTGGACCCGAATGATTGTATGACCTGATGAATGATTGTATGACCCGATGAATGATTATATGACCTGATAGATGAAATTAAATGGATTATTAAAGATAGGTTATGTCACTAAAAGTCCCATTAGCATGAATTGTGAACTACCGGGATTTGGTAGACGCTTATGCATATAATAGTACTATTTGGGGATGATCACCCCAGTTCGCGCCTTGACGGTTGATCCCCGTCGTGCCACATTGATTGGTAAGCGAATTTATGTATGAGAAGATTTACACAAGCGTGATTATTGTGATGACACGCTAATTTAGATGGGCAAAATGAGTTTCGGGCTAGCTACCCGTTGTTTGTTGTAGTAAGGTAACAATGTCATGCGGCTTATAATAATTCAACTAACGAAATACTGCTATACGCACCGAATTACGATATATTGCCTGACTAGCAATACGGGGTCTTATTATTGATTTTATGTTCGTGTTTTGGTTTTATATAACCATATTCATATAACGGTTTTTATTTAATCTATACAACGTTATAAAACGTATTGTATGATATTTTTACGACATTGGCTCGTATAATGGTTTTAAAGGCGAAAGCCTATATTGTGATTTTGACAAGGATTTGTATAAAATTTTTTTGGCCTATTTTATGGTCTACTATAAAGATTTGTACAAAAATGATTTTCGGTAATAATTATATACCGATGATATATTAATGGTTTTATTAAACTCTATGATTTCACTCGACGTTATCGCTGACCCTTTTCCTTTAACATGTTTTGTCTCAGGTACTTGAAGGTAATTCTCGGGAAGACAACAAGAATTCATGGCCCGCACTTAAACAACAATTTCCATTCAAATGTTTTGTAAAAATTGTATGAAATAATATGACTTGGGACCTATGTAAATTTGATATTTATGAATGGAAATGCTTTATTAATAAACGACGCGATTTTTATGCGTTGTCTATGATGTGAGTAATGTGCTATCCCGTAACACCAACGAGTCTTCCGCAGTATTGAATTGTGTAAATTTGGGGGGTGTTACAGTAGACATTCAAAAATTGCTAATGTTATGCAATTTTTGAGGGTGAGAAATACACTAATATTTACAGAAAGCATCAGGAGTAATAAAACCACCATTCATTCACCAAATACTACAAGAACAAACCATAAACCAAAACCAATCTCACAACAAAACAGTTTCAAAACCTACAAAAAAACAACCTGAAGAGGGAGAAGGTGTGTTTGTAAAATGCAATGGTATTGGGTGTGTCGAGGAAGTGAAGTATTAGGAGCGGCGTATGGTATTGTTTTTGTCAAAAGAATGAAGCTGGTTGAAAATAAGTGTAGTGATTGATCAGCCTTGAATAGAGTTGATGATGGGATTAAGAAAAGGGTTATGTTTGCTCACGTTGTGGAGAAGCTGAAAGTTGGTTGTTAAGTGTATACATAGTGATTGATCACCACTGTTATCCTCTGAAACAACTTATGTTTAAACCTCCAGGTATCGATGTTAACCCATTAAACCCTTCACTACTCCCAAGTTGTTGAACTTACCTATGGAAACTCTAAACCTTACACCAGAATGTGACTTCAAAAAATGGGTCACTGATGTTATTGCTTAACATTTTAGAGTTTACTTTTCTTGCAACAACAACAAATAGGGGGAGATTGTTGGACTAGGATTTGAACAACACATAGACTAAGTGTATGTACTGAGTGAAAAAACACTCGGTTTGTCATCATCAAGATTTCAAGCTTCAGTGACTAAAGATGGTCAGCGGACAAAGAAGACTTGAACAAAGAAGACGACAACTCGGGCTATTTTTATACCCAAATAGGGAGAGATTGTTGGGTCAAGAGTTGACCCAATTGTTCCTCACATGTATTTGAATATAAAATAGCTGCTGAAGACTTGAAGATTTGCTGAAGACACTTCAACACCAGGTCAAGCACCGTCCAAGCTGAAGACAGTTCAGCACCACGACTTTCAGAGTCCTTTGAAGACAAAGTCTTCACCTTCAATAGCTGATGCGGATCAGCATTTGAAGGACAGGCCTGAATGAAGTTGCCTTCAGTTCAGCTTGGAGTGACAAACCAAGCTGAATGATGTTCATCTAACTCTAGAATACAACTTGAAGATATTGGCGGGAACTTGCTAGAAGACAAGAGTACAAGAGTGGTTACTTGTACAGCCAATAAGAAAGTCAGAAGAATTATTTACTTTTGTACTATGATGGGAAAGAACACATGGGAGCACATGGGAGCACATGGGGATTTTGCTTTATTGAAAGCTTCCTTTGGAAGCTTTAGTTTCTTTCCTTATAAATAGATATGTTGTATGTAGAGTTAGATAAGATTTCCATTTCATATAAAACACACAGTGTAGTGTTAGGATTTCTTCCTCTCTTATTCATCAAGAGAGAACCCTTGTCATTCAACCACTTTGTTTCTGCAAACAAAGTGGGTTATAGATTCTTTATTTGATAATAAAAGTGTACACGTTGAAAAGTACAAGCAGATGTTATTAGTAGTTAATTGGTCGATCGTGCAAAAATTTCACGATTCTAGGAGCCAACAATAGCGATAAGGAACCGCCCCATATATTGGAGCACCGCGTGTAGGGGACTGTCTTTTTGAAAACCTAACTTGTTTTGGTTCACTAGTAGATGCTTCATTAGTGTTATATCCTAACCCAAGTTTTTCCTTAGAATGAATTTGTTTGTTTAACATATCATCAAGAGCATTAGTACCTCTCATGAAATTTTCAACTCTAATGAAGGTGCTCTTAAGGTTTTCATTTTCTTGCCTAAGGTTTTCACATTTTAAGCATCCTAGATCTATTTCTTTATTTTTCTCAAGCTTAGCTAATTTTTCTTTTAGCTTACTAA
This sequence comes from Glebionis coronaria, assembly GCA_025667525.1. NCBI lineage: Eukaryota > Viridiplantae > Streptophyta > Magnoliopsida > Asterales > Asteraceae > Glebionis > Glebionis coronaria. The sequence goes on from JANFOE010001228.1 coordinate 351,934, forward strand.
TCTCTTTTTCAAGCTTCGTTCTAGTTGATTTTAGTACTTTGTACTTTTCAATAAATTTTAGACTAAGCTTATGCAAGTTATTTTATTGGCCTTCTAATTCACTATCATCTTAAGAAGAACTATTATTTCTATAATACTCGGTTTCAGAAAGTACCTCTTTAGAAGTGTGAGCCATGAGACACTTATCATCTTTGGGGTTCTCATCAACATCTTCGCCGTTGTCGCGTGAAGGCTTAGGAAAATCACTAATGAAATGATTTGGATCACCAAATCTAAAGTGATGACGTATAGTCCCCAACCGGGTCACGAACCCGGCCCACGGGTACTACCCGTATCCGGCCCGTCACAGATGGGTGGAATAATGTCATTCAGGCTTATGGGCTTGGATGAACAGTAACCGTACACATGTGTGCGGCCCACGGCCCGGTGCGGCCGATATGACCGAGATAGGGTTAGACAGAATAATATCTGTCTAGGAATATCTTTATCCCAATGGGAGAGGATATTCACTTCCAGAATTAGAAGATAACAATCATTCTAATTCTGGTGGTTATCTCTTCCTTGGGGCCGAAGCATCAGTGAAAGCCCACTAGGGTTTCACTGCCTATAAAAGGAACCCCCAAGGGTTCCACAAAGGTATTACGATTCATACTCTAAACTCACATAAACCCTAAATCGATTACTTACTCTTATGCCGGAGTCTAATCGTGGGAAACATTCCCACGGTAAGCCTAACGCGTGCTGTTTAGTGTGCAGGATCCCAACCAAACGATTCACTTGGTGCAGGAGCCGGAGCCCAGCCAACCCGAATTAAGCCTAATTTCGGTCTAGCAAGGATCAACCAACTTTTGCATCAACAAGTTGGCGCCATCCGTGGGACCATTACACTAAGCTAGAACAACACATCATCTCGAATTCCCAATGACGAAGGGGCATCCGAAAGCTAACCCCAGGAACGTGAATCCGGGGAATCGGAAGTCCCAAGGGGAAGGAATTCTCATCCCCAATCAATCACCTAGCCGCCTCGCAGGAGGGCCTGGTAACCGTAGCAGTTTTCAGTCCGTGGGGGTAACAAGCACGATCTCCGTGACACCCCCACCTACCTCAACCCTGGATAACCCTGACCCGGGGAGTGCGCCAAACCCTCCTAACAAGGAACCGCGCAGACCCTCGACGGAGGAAGAAGTGGAAGTCCTACCACTCAGTGAGGAGGATCTTACTCGAGTTCTCACGCAGAACTTCGAAAGGATCGTCCCAGGGATCGCATCAAGGTTGAACCTGGGGAGGAACCTCCAAGCCAGACTCAACTTTGGTGACACCGGACCAACCACCTCCTCCCAAAATCAGAGGAAAAGGAGAGCTCGGCCTCAGGAGCAGGGTACCTTTGAGTAAACCCCTCAACCCTGGAATGTGTTTGAGCGCATAGGAGACCGCCTTATACAAGAATTAACGCAGTCTCGAGAAGGAGAAAGGTCGGATGGCTCACCCGAGCGACCAGATCGAGAGCTGGCCAGAACCACACGTCGCCCGAGTGTGTGGGACATGATGAACACTGGGAAAAAGGCTCCTGGTTCATCCCAAAAAAGTGGTCCCTATGAAAAGGATGGGGCACCACCGCCGTCCCCGGACCCGTCCGGAGAGGACTCAGATGACCATCCGCCTAAGCGTCGCCGACCTAGGCGCACCCCTCCACCACCACCAAACAATGATGGGTATTATGGTGATCCTTACTATCGAGATGCGGAAGCGGAGGATCTTTCGCGTCCATGGTGTGAACCATGGGATGACCCTAGGCTTACCCGGCCATGGGCGGATCCCAGGGAAGACCCGTTCACCCTCTGCATAAGGAACTATTCTGAGGACACCAAACGTCGCATTCCGGCGTGTATCAAGACTTATGATGGGTCCGGTGATCCGGTGGATCACCTTAAAATATTTGATACACAGGCTAAAATTGAGCGATGGCCCATGCCTATATGGTGCCAAATGTTCAATTCGACCTTGATCGGAAATGCCCGCGACTGGTTTGAGGCACTCCCTCCACGGAGCATTGATAGTTTCACGGAACTACGCACTGCCTTTGAGAACAATTATACTCAAAGGAAGAAGTATAATAGGGATCCGGTCTCATTGGCAACTGTCAAGCAACGGCCGGGGGAGTCCACAGAAGCCTTCACTGAACGCTTCAATGATGAGTGCACGCGCACGAGAACCATGCCAGAGCTCCTGAAGATCTCTGACTACATGCACGCCATAACAGACAGAGAATTGATCAGGCGCCTCAATGACAAGCGTCTAGAGAGATATGATGACCTCATGGAAAGGGTTGATATGAGCTTAAACTCATATCCTTTTATCAACAAATAACCCTAAAACATGAAGCAAAATACCAATTTATCTTTCAAAAACAGTGTTATGTGGTATGTTTGTGTTTGTGTGCACTTGTGTAGGTAAAAGGATACATTTTCAAGCAAACAAAGAAAAATCAAGCTCAAATGGATGAAAAAGACAAAGAAGGATCAAAAGTGTCAAGACTTTGAAGTACAAGGACCTATCTTGACAAATTGCCAAAGTTGAAGGACTAAAGTGCAAATATTGTAAAAAGTCAAGATCAAAGTCAAAATTGGTCAACTATCAAGTCAACAAAGTCAAAGGGTCATTTCTGCTCAAAGATGAAGTTTGGAGGACTTAAAGTGCCAAAGAAATGAAGTTACAAGCTTTAAATGCAATCTGCCAAACTACAAGGGCTGAAACTGCCAAAGCTGGAAAGATTACTAGTATTGATCCATGTGACACAAGTTCTAGTCAATAAGAAGAGAGTAAACATGGCACACGGATTGCCACCTAAGGGTAATTAATATCCACTAGCAGCGGCCAAAATTAATTACCATATCCTAACAGTGCAATCCGTGTGACACTTTTTCAACCAATCAGAATTTGACATGTGTCTTCTTCAAGCTACAAAAACATTTCCAGGATCGTATTTGAGCTACAATCAATTTCATGAAAAGATGTAAACACCAAAAATGCTTGTTTTGAAGAGACGAACACAATGGTATCAACCAATTAACATGAGATCCACTCAAGAAGAAAACCCCAATTGGTGTTCATACCTTGAAGATGAGTTTTGCAGAATCATGCCACGTGGAGTCCTGTGATTGGTCTCAACACGTCATCATCCCCAACAAACTTCCTCTTCATGTCTATAAATAGCCTACTAGTCCTCATTTGTAAAGTGTTAGATAAATTTTGTAAAAACACACACTTCTCAATTTCCTTTCATTTTCCTTCCTTTTTACCCTAACTACTCAAGAGTCTGACAAACTCTTGAGTTAGTTAGTTAGTTAGTAGCTTTCTAACAGCTTTGTAACAACTTTCATGGAATAAAATTTGAATTCTACTTTTCCCGCCAATTCTCCTCATCAACTTACTGTTCATATTCTGCTCCTGTTTGATCATATTGTTGCTGAATTGAGTTTGTTATGATCATTGAATGATCATAACTGACTTTGAAGAAGTTTGGTAGCTGTTGTTGTGATTCCAGTTCAGAAACTAGCTTTATTGAAGTTTTCAAGCCATTTTGATGATTTTTATTGATTAGTAGCTGATTGTGATGATTGATTAGATGAACTAGTGATAAGGTGGTGGTTATCACTAGGGTAAGAGAGTTCAACACTCCTCTTCTTCCCAATGGTTTACTACAAAAGGTTTTAAAGTTCTTATTTTTGTTCCACTCAGTAAGTCAAAGGCATGCTACATTTCCTAGAGTAAAACTTGTTGAATGTATGATCAAGGCTGTTTAGTTGACTGATTGTTTGATTGTTTACTTGCTTGTAGATTTAATCTTGTTTTACTGCTTATTGATTTTGGATTATGCTTAGTCATAGCTTATTTTAAGTAAAATTTAGTACTTGTACCTTGATTGAGTAATTGTAGTTCTTAGTGCTTGTTTGTAGCTTTATAACATCTGATTTGAAGTCTCAAGTTTGGTAGATAAATGCTTTTCATTCACTCTTAATCAGCTAATAAAAGTCTTTGGAAATTTTCTCAAATTTCAGTAAAGGAGTGTTTGGTACTAGTTGGTAAATGAATTTCAAGTATTGGTTTTTGCAATATTAGTGTTCAAATTCAGTCATAAGGTCTTTACAAAGTGTTTTGAGAAGATTTCAAGTCAAATTGTTGGTCAACCAGGCAATTGGCAATAAAAATGTGTGGGTCACTTTGATGCATATTTGCTCTATAGAAGTTGTCATTTTCTTTTGGCTAGCATTTGCTTATTACTTGATGAAATTTTGTCAAACCAGCTCCCATTTGTAGTCCAACATATGTAGTTTCAGTACCTATAAGCATTCTATACAGTTTTCATTCAGCAATTAGAAATAAGCAAAATCATAGAAAGCTGAGTTGAGGCATGTTTCTGTAACTTGAAACTGAAATTTTGTATCTCTTGAATCACTTCATTAACCTGGCCATTTTTCTTCACAAATCCACTTAGAATATAGAGTTACTTGATTTTTGAAAGTTTCAACTTTTTGACAAAAAGCTTGGTCAACGCCTGGTCAACGATAAGCACTTTTGAGCTTAATTCAGATTTCTAGCTTAATACTGGATGAAATTTGTTCTAGTTTGATTTCCCGTTCATTTTTTGAGTTGCTTAATCAGTATTGGCAAGAAAATCAAGTTTTGCTTGTCTGGATTGTTCAATAGCTTATTTTGGGCTTATCAAGAAGTGCTTATTTGCTTATTTTGAACTTTCATTAAAAATCCTTTTACAGACATAGCTTAATTTGGAATCTAAGTGTTTTGCAACGAGCTTATTTCCCTTCCAAACCCGTTTTAGCTTAAAAAGTTCCTGAAATTGCAATTTGGTCCTTAATGTTTTAAGCAGTTTCTAAATTTGGCTAATCTTCATTGTTTTTAGGGTTTGCAACATTTTAGTCCTTGTAGTTTTGAGTTTGTTTAAATTCAGTTAGCAAGTTGTTGGATTTGTTACATTTTGGTTAGTTTGTTTCAAGTTTCACATATTTTGTTCTTGTAGTTTACTGATTTACACTTTTAGTCCCTAGACTTGTTAGAATTTACATTTCAAGCATTTAACTTTCCTAGAATTTACATTTTCAGTCCTTTAAGTTTCATATTTTACATTTTGAATATTACTTGAATAAAAACTTGGTATTTGCAAAATGTTTTACATATAAGTAGGTAATATTTTTCCGTTTTGCAAGGCTTTGTTGAATTAGCAAATAGAATATCCAAACAAGATTAACAACCAAAAACAGTTAAAAACCCGATATTGGTTGGACTTTCAATTAGGAAGAACTGAGAAAAAACGAACTGCATTATACACAATTTCAAGGGTCAGAAATTTCATAGAAGGAGAAACAGCTGTTGTCGCGGCCTACCCATCACGAGGAATTGGGTACCGGTCAAATGATCAGTCCCGGAGGCAGTCGGGCGGTCAAGGTAATCAGAACAATAACAAGGGCTCAGACTATAAGAGCCAAAGCAAAGGAGGACGGTCGGACGATAAGTTCACCCCCCTAAAGATGTCCTACCGGGAGATCTTGCTGACAGAAGGGGCGAACTTTCCAAGGCCTCCCCCAATGACCACTCCCCCGGAACGTCGGCAAGGAAATCGCTTCTGCGAGTTCCATAATGACAAAGGCCACGCCACGGAGGAGTTTATCCAGCTCAAGAAGCATATTGAGTCGATGATCAAATCAGGCAAACTCAAGCACCTAGTTAAGGATTGGAAGGATGGAAAAGACAACAACAAGAAGTATGATAAGAAGGATCCCCAAAAGGACAAACCTTCGACCATATACATGATCCAATCCAGACAGCGCCGCACGAGGCAGAAAGTTGGACAAAAATTTTCACGCGGCAGGGAAATCTCATTCCCTCCCATCACAGCAAGCGATGTGATTGATGCGCCTCTCACTATTGAGATAAGCATTGGAACACACAACGTTCGTCGCCTGTATGTGGATGGAGGATCGTCAGCAGAGGTACTGTATGAACACTGTTTTGTGCAGTTATGCCCAGAAATAAGAAGCCAATTAGTACCGGCCACGTCGCCGCTTACTGGCTTTAGTGGAGACACTATCTGGCCGATAGGGCAATTGCATTTGCTTGTAACCATTGGGAATGAGTAACATTCCACTACGGCGTGGATGAACTTCATGGTGATACGCTCACCCTCTCCGTATAATGGGATCATAGGCAGACCAGGCATTTTGGCTATCCGGGCAGTACTCTCTACGGCACACGGAATGATCAAATTCCCCGTTGAGGGGGGAATCGTTACCATTTACAAAACAGTCGTACCAACATCCGAGTGTCACATAGTGACAACACCGGATCCACCTGTCCCACCCAAGGATGGATCACCACCTCCCAACTGGAAGGTAGCAATTCACCCTGACTATCCGGAACAGGAGGTATCCATAGGAGGGGAACTCTCGGATAGCGGCAAAAGGGCCATGTGCTCTCTTTTGAGTGCAAACCTAGATATATTCGCATGGGAGCCAAAGCATATGACAGGCGTGCCACGTGCGATAGCAGAGCATAAGCTCCAGATCCGCCAAGGGTACCAAACCCGTTAAGCAAAAGAAGCGTGGCCAGGCGCCCGAGCGCAGCCAAGTGATATTGGAGGAAGTACGGAAACTAGTGGATGCAGGCATCATGCGCGAGGTATACTACCACGAGTGGTTATCCAATCCGGTCATGGTCAAGAAACATGACGGAAGTTGGCACATGTGTGTGGATTTCACGGATCTAAACAAGGCCTGCCCACAGGACTGTTACCCGTTACCGGAAATCGACTGGAAGGTGGAGTCCTTGTGTGGATATCCTTTCAAATGCTTCTTGGACGCATATAAAGGGTATCACCAAATCCAGATGGCGGAGGATGATGCAGAAAAAACGGCATTCCATACGAGCCAGGGCGTATATTGCTATACGAAAATGCCGTTTGGACTGAAGAACGCCGGCGCTACATATCAACGGTTGGTGGACAAAGCTTTTGAATCACAAATAGGACGCAACTTGGAAGTCTATGTTGATGACTTGGTGATAAAAAGTCACACGGAGGAGGCACTTCTCCGGGATGTCCAAGAGACATTCGACACGCTGAGAAGGATTAACATGAAGTTAAATCCAAAGAAATGTACGTTTGGAGCAACGGAGGGAATGTTCATGGGATATTTGATTGATCCAAACGGCATTAAACCTTGCCCAGAGAAGACTGACGCAATGATACAACTGTCGTCCCCTCAGACACGGAAGGAGGTACAGTCCTTGAATGGGAAGTTGGCCGGGCTGAATAGATTCCTATCTAAATCCGCAGAGAAGTCATTACCTCTATTTAAGACACTCAAGAAGTGCATTAAAAAGGGAGACTTCCGCTGGACGAAGGAAGCCGAGGAAGCTTTCGGCCAACTCAAGCAGCATCTTGCATCTCTCCCTATGCTAGTAGCTCCCCGGCCAAAGGAGGAACTCATTATGTACCTCTCAGCTACTCATGGCGCAATAAGCGCGGTACTTATGACGGATAGAGATAACGTACAAATTCCGGTCTACTTTATAAGTAGAACACTACAAGGGCCGGAATTGAATTATTCCTCCATGGAAAAATTGGTGTTAGCACTAGTGTTTGCTACAAAGCGGTTGCGCCGGTACTTTCAGGCGCACCCAATTGTAGTCATTACGGATCAGCCAATTAAGCAGGTTATTTCTAAAGCGGACGTGGCAGGGAGGCTACAGAAATGGAGCATCCTATTGGGGGAGCACAATATATCTTACAGACCAAGGACGGCTGTTAAAGGCCAGATCTTGGTAGATTTCCTGATCGAGAAGTCGGATGAGGAAGGACCAATCATCAAGCAAGACGAGGTCCCAACGGAACCATGGGCGTTATTCACGGACGGATCCTCGTGTATGGACGGGTCAGGACCAGGTCTCATCCTCACAAACCCAGAAGGAATGGAATTCACGTACGCCCTCCGTTTTGAGTTCACGACCACTAACAACGAAGCGAAATATGAAGCATTAATTGCGGGTTTAAAAATCGCCGCTAGAATGGGAGTCCGCAACCTTGAGGCCTATGTGGACTCACGGCTTGTCGCGAACCATATTCTAGGTGGGTATGTGGCTAAGGAGGAGAACATGGTCAGGTACTTGGAAAAAGTCAAGTCGCTAATCGCGACTTTCAGTAAGTTTTACATCAATCAGGTGCCAAGGGGCGAGAAAAAGAAAGCGGACGCTCTTAGCAAGATCGCATCCACAAGCTTCGCTCACTTGTCTAAACAAGTTTTGGTGGAAATACTCAAGGAGAAATCTATAACGGAAGGGGAGGTTGCCGCTATAGTTGAAGAGGAGGGACCTACATGGATGACCCCAATCATCAACTATTTGACTAATGAGACCCTTCCAGACGAGGAAAAAGCAGCAAGGCGCATTAAAAGGAAGTCGCAGCATTTCGAACTTCGAGAAGGCATCCTTTACAAGCGCTCTTTCTTGCAGCCGTGGCTGCGGTGTGTTGGACCACGCCAGGCAGCTTACGTAATAAGTGACATACACGAAGGGTTGTGCGGCATGCATGCAGGCCCACGATCCGTGGTAGCTAGAGCCTTACGAACAGGATATTATTGGCCTACCATGCACAGAGACGCGCGCGACATGATTCGCAAGTGTAGTGATTGCCAAGTGCATAGGCCAGTACCGCGGCACCCGCAGCAGGAGCTTACACCTATCACGTCCCCATGGCCATTTTATAAGTGGGGAATTGACATTGCAGGACCATTTCCTGTAGCTGCGGGGGGGGGGGGGGGGTTAAATTCTTGATTGTTGCAATGGACTACTTCACACGATGGATAGAAGCCAAGGCAGTCAAGTCTATCACAGGCAAGCAGGTCAAGAAGTTTGTGTGGGAACACATTGTGTGCCATTTTGGTCTACCAGGAGAAATCATCTCGGACAACGGCAAGCAGTTCACGGACAACCCATTCAAAGATTGGTGTGCATCATTGAACATCAAACGGCGTTTCGCATCTGTTAAGCATCCACAAACAAACGGCTTTGTCGAACGAGCAAATAGAAGCTTGGGGAATGGCATCAAGGCGCGTCTGGATGAACGAAGTGGCAAATGGGTCGATGAGTTATCACATGTGCTATGGGCTCCTAGAACTATGATCAAAACAGCCAATGGAGATACTCCATTTGCATTGGCTTACGGCACTGAAGCTGTTATTCCAGCAGAAATAGGAATGCCTACCATCCGCACAGCGGAGGTTAATGTCGTCACGAACGATGAACAACTGCGAATCAACCTGGATCTGTTGGAAGAAAAAAGGGAAATAGCAGCCATCAATGAGGCTAAGTCAAAGGCTAAGATGAAGGCTTATTACGACGCCAAGGTCAAGGGTGTTTCTTTTCGACCGGGAGATTATGTCTATCGTGCTAACGAAGCAAGTCGAGCGGAGAACACAGGAAAGCTGGGCCCTAAGTGGGAAGGACCGTATGAAGTCACTGAAGCCTTGGGACGAGGCGCGTACAAGCTACGTGACATGGATGGCCGGGACCTTGAGCGCACATGGAATATTTCCAATCTCAAAAGGTGCTATCTTTGAAAGCTACGGCTTCCGCATGGGTACTTCGCTATATGCGGTCTTCATAAAGAACCATGCGGTTTTATCTGTTTTGTTTTGTCTTATGTTTGTTTAGTTTCCTTTCTTGTTCTTTAGGACTTGTCATGATTGTTCAAACAAAAGTGTAAACGTTCTAATAAAATACCGTGGTGCCTAGCTAGCTTCACGGCCTGTTTTGTGCAAATTATTTTTTAGACTTTTTTTTTAGTCGTATGAATTTTACTTATATCATAATATGTTTGGTTTTGTTCATATGCATTCTTTTAAATTACTGTACATGTACTATGCGCCTCCAGGCGGGGTAAGAGGATTAAGTGAACCTACTAATTCAACTTGCCGCATAAGAGGGATGCAACCCCAGCCGCACGGATCATGTATCCTTACTAGACACCTTACTCACAAGACGTTGGGGTAAGTTCCACATGCTGCAGCCGCACAGTGCTCCGCATGGTAAAGACGCACGTCGCATGTCTAGTAAAATATAGACTTGTATGTACTTTCTTTGTGTGTAAGACGTGATATATCATGCAGTATTGTGGTACAATATCTAAACACAGTCAAAATACACAAGTCTCCGATATAGATAAACAAAAGGGTCGTGGTCATCACGGACTTACAAATAAAAAGACAAGTTACTACAAATGTATCTTAGCCGTGTACATGCACGGACGAATATAATAACAAGTGTTTACGACGGATAAGTTACAAGGGGGGTAGGAATTCTCCTAAATCCTTCTTCCCTTCCTCAATTAAAGCACGAAGGGCCTCCCCACGAGCATCCTTCCCGTCCCGGGCTTTGACTGCGATAGCATCAAGAGCTTCTCCAAGCAGCTTCTCGCCTTTCATTGTTTTGGATGCGGAATCGTAAGTGGCCAACGTCAAGGGAATGGGATCAGCACTCAGCCGGGACATTATCGTCTCGTTTGGAGCATCTTTCATTGCCTCAAGCTCGTCTAGGAGGGGGTGTTGGAGTTCTGCCAAGGCATCCATGGACGCAGTCATCTTACCCGCTGCGGAGGGGTTGTGATATGGATGCTGTGTGATATCTTCATTTTTCGTGATCATCTCCGCAGCTTTGACCAGGCCTTCATGCCTACCACGGTCGATTCCATCGGATACGACCCCGGCAAACGCCTGCAGTAGGTGTGGAGCGTTCAGAGCCCCACTTACAGCAAGCCGCAGTCCTTGCCCGATAATCCACCTACTACCGACTGTAGCGGTTAGTAGAGGGGGACATACTCTCTCAGCACAACTTACAACCACTTTGCTTAGCTCTTCATCAGCTGAGGCACCCTGCTCTTCAATGTTGGTTTGGGTCCGCGTCAATTCTTCCTTCAGCGCATCACGCTCCTGGGCGATGTTGAATGATTGCACGGTCACAGCCTTAGTAGCAGCCTCAGCCGCAGATAACTACATATGAAATTTGGAGTTATTACAAGGGTATATACTTTTTGGGTTAGACGCATACAAGAAGTAGGAGTATATGAACCAACGTTCCGGAAGCTTACCTTCTCGCTTGATGCTTTCACGAGGGCTTCTAACTCAGCAATACGCTTCTCTCTAGTGTCGGCGTGATGCGCCTGCTCCTTCACTGTTGCCTCGGCTGTCAATAATGCCGCCTGCAAAGATGTGATGGTCTTCTCGTTCTTCACGACCATCGCCTCGCGGCGGGCTAACCTCTTGTCTGCACGGTTCACATTCGTGAGGGCCTGGATTAGACGGCGTCTTAACGCGGCACCCACCGTCACCTGGTGTGCGGACGACACGTCAAACTGCTAAATAAGGGCCTCGTGATCTAATTCATCCAGGTCTTGGGCGAGGACAGGCGGGGTGATGTGCTCCATAAATTCTGAACACTCGGATTCGGCCTCCAGCCGTGTCAAACTTGATAAGTTCCATGCTAAGCGCAGGCTTTCTTCGGGCCCCTCGGGGCGTGGCTCCTTGGCATGTGTGGTGGCAGGTGATGGGGGCTTGTTGGTTGGTGCGGGGGATGGATTTCTCCACACTTCTTCTCCTTGCGCTGCGGCTGCCGGATTCACCCTGTTGTTTAAATATTAGTCTATATATCATACAAAGATATGAATCATACTCACGAGGGGTACTTACAAGGTGCCAATGACAGGGTCTGGGCCGGTAGGAGCTACGGCGCTCACAGGGGTGACTCGCAGAACTGGCCCTTCCATGGTCGGGGTGGGATCGACTTGGGCAGTCGTGGTGCTGCTTCCTTCTTGGTATTGTGGGTCGTCTTTCCGTAGCTTCTTGGGGGAGCATTTGCAACTCCGGCCTCCTCCCCAATTTTCTTCGCCACCCGCCTGGTTGTCTTTCTCTTTCTAGAGGTAAGTGGGGTGGACCCGGAAGCTTGTGTGGTGTCTTTATTGGGATCATGCTCTTCCTCCTGATTGGTGGTGCCCCCCTCTAGCAATGGGTCGTCGCCGTCTTCATTGTGGAAATCCAATGGGGATTTCTCGATAACGGGCTCTTCTTCGTCCGATCTAGGCTCGGTTGTCTCTTCCAGCGGTATCGTGCGGTCGGCTAATGCTTCTAGCAAGGGGAGCTCATTCGGCTTTAACGGCCGGAATCCATCCGCCACCTTCACGGGGTCGCCCTGGCGGATTAGTCCGTGAAGGTTCATCTCTGCAAACAATTTTAGAATTATATGGGTTAGTAAAGTTCTACACGTGTGTGATAAATCAAATTTACAACATATATATTGGACCTACCCTCTCCCTATTCCGTTAAGAAGCACGGGTATAAGTCATCCCTCCTAAAGTAACGGCAGCTTATCCCTACTAAGCACAGAAAGTGTTCCGGCAACCCTCTATGGAATTCTGTGTGATGGGTATCTAGTATTTTCAGGTCCCGGCTACTATAATCTTTGGATTTGGGCGGATAATCTTTTGGGGCTTTGGTTTTAAGTACGAAGGGGGTAGGGAACACCTTCTCATCTACAAAGAAGTAATGGTCATACCAGTTCTTAAGGGAGTCAAGAGGTTTCCTATATGTCATAGGGGCATTCCCGGGTCGTTTCTTGAACGACAACCACCCGTTCACTAACTGGGGAAAGTAGAAAGCCCTAAAAAGGTTCACGGTGGGGGTTACTCCACAGGTATGGCATGTAATCTCAAACTGGTTGATTTTACACGCCCCTATGCAGTGGAACTGGGTGATATGAAAGTCATAATACAAAAGAAGGTCTACCAAAAACTTGGATAAAGGGATACGGTAGTTGGCTGAGTCAAACAGGCGTGTATATATGCCTACTTTCCCCGCCGGTGCATCCGTAATCGCTTCACCATCACCCGGATAGGTGGGGTGTACGCTTTCGGGTACATAATACTTCGACAGAAAGTCGAGGTATTTTTCCGCAGACATCACGTTCAGGACATCCGTGATAAGGGGATTATCCTTTACCATGTTTTATAAAAAGGTCTTTAAGAGCGTGATGATCTAACGTGCGGCGACGAAAATCCGTGGAAAAGAAGGCAAAGGTTTTGGGAGATAAAAGCTTGAGATTAACAATGGCGGAAGAAGGAGTGGGTTGTGTGTGTAACAAACACGCATACCCACTCTTATATAGGGTTGCCTCGGTTTCCGAGGTACCTTGGATCTTTGACACGTGTCAGTCACATCGCCTATCCAATGGATAGGGTTTCTGACATTTCTGCAACGTCAGAGGGGGACCCACGGGTCACTTTTTAAACAGTTTTGCGTGGCTCGAGGGTGGGCATTAATGGTGCACTTTTGCAGACAAGCGACTGGGTTATTGACTATCATTAATGTTTTTTATTCTTGTCGGGTTATGCGGCTCTTACGTAAGACCGTATTTAATGTTACATTTAAGTTGTCTCGGCCGTTGCGTGCGGCTGAGGTAGTATTCATTAAAATTCCTACGAAGGGTCGTCACGTGCGGCCATAACAACAAAAATTTCAATGTTTCGTTTCCTATGTCTTTTCTTGGTATGTCCGGAGAGCACCTTAATAGTCTAGAGGCTACGCCTACGGCTGTAACAACTAGACTGGGGGGACATGATGACGTATAGTCCCCAACCGGGTCACGAACCCGGCCCACGGGTACTACCCGTATCCGGCCCGTCACAGATGGGTGGAATAATGTCATTCAGGCTTATGTGCTTGGATGAACAGTAACCGTACACTTGTGTGCGGCCCACGGCCCGGTGCGGCCGATATGACCGACATAGGGTTAGACAGAATAATATTCTGTCTAGGAATATCTTTATCCCAATGGGAGAGGATATTCACTACCAGAATTAGAAGATAACAATCATTCTAATTCTGCTGGTTATCTCTTCCTTGGGGCCGAAGCATCAGTGAAAGCCCACTAGGGTTTCACTGCCTATAAAAGGAACCCCCAAGGGTTCCACAAAGGTATTACGATTCATACTCTAAACTCACATAAACCCTAAATTGATTACTTACTCTCACGCCGGAGTCTAATCGTGGGAAACATTCCCACGGTAAGCCTAACGCGTGCTGTTTAGTGTGCAGGATCCCAACCAAACGATTCACTTGGTGCAGGAGCCGGAGCCCAGCCAACCCGAATTAGGCCTAATTTGGGTCTAGCAAGGATCAACCAACTTTTGCATCAACATAAAGCATTTCCTATCACCTTTATCTTCTTTGGTAAATCGGTTTTTGGAGAAGGGTTTATTGTCGTTGTTTTGTTGCCTCACGTATTGACCTCGTCTTTTGAAGAACTTCTTAAAGTCTCTAAACGCCAGGGCATATTCCTTATCATCACTATCCGAGGAACTTTCATGATCACTTTGTGGCTTCTTAGCTTTAAGTGCAAGAGACTTTCTTTCACTCTTGGTTTTCACCATTTCCGAGTCCTTCAAAATTATCATCTCATGAAACTTCAAGTTACCAATGAGTTCATCGAGTGATAATTTGGCTAGATCCTTTGATTCTTCAATCACCGTGACTTTAGCTCTCCATTTTGGATGCAACGCCCTAAGACACTTCCTAACATTGTTCTTCTTAGAAAAACCTTCATCAAGTGCTTTTAGACTAGTAATAATAGTGTTAAATCTAGCAAAGGCATTATCTATGGTTTCATCTTCTAAGATGACAAATTGTTCATATTGTTTAACAAAAAGATCGATTTTACTTTTTTGACTTGGCTATTACCTTGGTGAGTTACTAAAAGAGTATTCCTAATGTCTTTAGCGGTTTTACACATAAAAATTATTTCGTACTCTTTCTTTGGTAAAGCATTATAAATCACCATTTTAGCCTCATTATTTTTAGCAAGTTTTCTTTTAGTATAATCATTAGCTTTATCAAAAGTAACTATCTCCTTACTTTTAGAAACTTCATTATATTGAAATGGAAAAAAGTCACCATTGGTAATAACATGCCAAAGATCTAAATCTTTTGATTTCACATAAGTCTCAAACCTATTTTTCCAATAAATAAAACTATCATTTTCAAAAAGAGGTGGTCTTTGCATGGATTTCCCTTCTAGATACTTATTGGAATCCATAGATCGATTCAAGTTTTAAAATACAATATATTTTAAAAAGTCTTGAGCAACCACGCTCTGATACCAATTGTAGAAACTAGAAGGGGGGAGGGGGGGTTGAATAGTTTCTTAAATTTTCTTGTTAAAGTTTGGTTTCTTAAAAATACTTTTTCAAAAAACTTAAGCTTGAGTATTTATGTGAAACCTTCTTATACACAATATGAACAAGGTATAGTGCAACTAACTAATAATCACAAGTATAAAGAATAATGAATCCAACTAAACTAATAATCACAAGTATAAAGAATAAAGCATGTAAAGAGATAAGGGACGGAAAGATCAAACCAAACACCAAGGATTTATAGTGGTTCTGCAACGAAGCTCACTCCTCGTTCCTACTCCATTCCTCGAGTAATCCTTACTCGAGAGTTCACTAATCAACAAGCTCCTTAAGGTAGAGAAACCATACGCAACGTCGCTTAACCAATTTCCGACTCTAATCTAAAAGTCGAGCCCTAATGTTAGCTAGGACCAATCTACACCAATATACTTTGAGGAATAAGTATTAACCCTAATACATACACAACTTCCAAATAGACATAACTACTTAGATCTTCACAACAATGAATAAATAAGTTTTGATCTTCAATGGATCTTTGAGGTAGACACACCACTTCAACAACGATAGTGTTCTTCTCTTTGCACATTGAGAGGAAAAGATGGGAGGAGAAAGATTCACTTCTAAGCAAGTAGTAATCAAAAATATGATCAAGGATTTGAGTGATTTAAGAAGTATGTAAGAAACTGAAAGTTTATGTGCAAAAGAGGTGGATTAAAAGTCTGAGAATGGTCCACTATTTATAAGAAAAATGTCCAACAGCTATATCTGTCGACGGTTCTTTATTGCAGCCCGCGGTTCCTTATCGATAAGGAACCGCCGTAGGCGCTAAGGAACCGCCGGCGTAGAGTCTGCTCCCTTTTGTCTTTTAGTAGGTTGGATCGAATATGGGGATTAAAATATCCTGAAAGGATATTCCAAACCAAGATAGAATATGCCATTTTCAAATTTCAAATTTTCTAATAATTAATTTAATAAAACATTTTTTTTAAAAGAAAGTTTAATAATAAAACTTACTCACATTTAATAAAAAGTGGTTTTTATGAAAAGATTAAATCCTTGATCACTTAATTAGTATAATTACTTGTTTGTTGATACTTTAAGTGATAATGGTTTAAATGAAAAATACTTGAACTCAAGAATTTGTTTTTCATTTTTTTTGTAAATGCTTTTTTTACATATTGTCGTAATCAAAACAAAGCGAGACCAAAAAATGCAAGTAACATTTTTTAGGCATCATTGCGTTAACAGGCTTTTCCATGAATTTGTCCTCATTTTAACCGAAAAATTGGTTTTTCGACATTTTTCAAAATTTTTGATCTGTTTTGGCCTAGTAGTATTTTCCTTTGTTATCTTTATTTTCTTTCATTGCTAGAATAAATTTTAATAAAATGGTTTTAATAAGTTTAGATGTCTTTGATATATTAGGCCCATCGTGAATATTTTGACTCAACCCGAGTTTACTTATTTTAGTTTACTCTAGCTAGCATCCTTAACCATATGGACCTTAATTGGTTTATTAGGATAAGCATCCACGAGTCTCATTGTTTGAGATTTTAAATTATGGAGAATGAGAGATGATAGAGTCAATTATAAGTTTTGTATTCTTTCATGAATTTATGTGAATTAATTATGAGCTTTTTCTCCCATCGCTTGTCAATAAATAAGGTCGTACGATTTGAAAAGTTACTTAGCTTCTAGCCCAAGATCGTTTAAAAGTTTCTCGGGATTAATTAGAGTTCATAGCCAAGGCATAACTTATTGAAGCGGGATGCGAAGATTGGCGAGTCCGAAAAGGCCCTAACAAAGAATGAGGGCTACATTTTGTTGCTAAAGATCCAATGTGATGTGAAGAATCATTTATCAAAAATCAATATGAAGGATCGAGACACATGACGAAAAGAAAATACTCCCCTAAAGATCATGGAGAAGTCTATCCGAAAAGACCCTAACAAGGTATGAGGATAAATAGATCCAAGTCCTAAAAAGAGGCGGATCGTTGTATATCAAAATCCCAAATAAAGATTGGAGAAAAATGAAGAAGTCGTGGCCCAAGTTTCAAGAATCTTTCAAAAACTTCAAGTGAAGAAATCCCTATTATGAAGAGAAGACCATTAATTCAATAACGTCTCTCAAGATTCGAAGTATGAAGTCAATGCAAAATATCGATCCGAGAAAGGTCTCAAATCGTGAAACGAGTTATACCAAGATATGAACTTTATGAGGTTTCGAGAAGCAGTTTTAAAAGGTTTTGTCCTTTTGCTAACTATTGATTAAATCATCCTACTTTATTTTCGGCCTAAATAAACTATCAAAATACGTAAAAAATGCATCCTCGTGATCAATCAAGACAAAAATAAAATATAAGAGATACACTTAGGGAATAAGGGAGTCTAAGTGAATAATTGGGCCACATGAGTGAGTGTTAGCTTTACTAACTTATAATAACAATGATCTCGTTTTTAAGCTTGGTATGGGGAACGTGAAACTTGAGGGTGATAAACATTCATGACACCAAAAGCCCTAATGTAAGTCTTAGATTTCTTTACCTGTTTCTTCCTTCAAACATTTTGTAATTTTCTATCTTTTTAGTTTCCTAAGTGTAACACCCCACTTTGATAAGTGGACCGTTACGCGTAATTACGGCGTGTCATCAAAGCATGCAAGGTAATATGTAGTAAAACATACACCACCATTGGGAAAACCGGGATCAAATATCGGTTCCCAATCATAAGCCCAAAACATAAATGAAGTAATTGAACTAGAAAAGACTAGACAAACATAAGTATATGGCAAAAAGGAGAAGAAGTCCACGGCAGCTTCCATCCTATGCACTTCCTCCAAATGCTCGAGTCCGTCCTTGGGTACCTGCCGTTTTGGGACATGGAAAGGAAAGAAACGACTGAGCATAACGCTCAGTGCACGGATATATGACATAGTATAAATAGTTGAAACCTAAATAAGACTAATAACAGCGGAAATGTTAAGTCCTGGAAAACCTAGTTATCCTTCATGTTAACTGGTTTTAGTTTTGAAAACATAGCTTATGTTACTTATGAAAATCTGTATTAGTAAATGTACTAAAGTCGATATAGATCATGAGGTCAACAACGTGCATGAATACTTGGAGGGGTGACCTCGTCATGCAAATTAGAGGGGATGCTTCTAATTAACTGGTAAGTGGGTAGGAGGGATCAGCTCCTTGTGAAGGAGCAAGACACACACTACATTCACCATGAAATCCTGATTGAAACATGTAACTAGGATGCACCCATAAGCCCCACATGATAATATAATAATATAATGGCCAAATAACTGAAAAGGGACGCCACGAGCTATCACTCCGCCGTGGTGATGTCATAACACTAGTGCCTCCAGTGTTATGGTTATGGTACCTCCATAACTAGGTGAAACTGGTCATGCATGTATATGGCTTAGGCATTTAATTAAAACATAAACATTTAATCTGTAACTACTGGGGAAACAGTTGGCTGCATACGGAAAATCCTAATGAAGGAAGAGATTGTCATTACTGATGGTCGGAAAATCCGTACCTTAAGTCCAGTGAACGAAGAAGAAGAACGGAAGAGAGTCCTACTTCGATCTCACTCATGCTACATAGAAGGATACATGTATAAGTATACTGTCTAATGCGTATGTAACTGATTATAGTATGTCTTGACTCGTTTTATATGATTTGGTCTTGTTTTACTGATTTTAATGTTACACTACTTTTATCATGTGCTTTAAGACCTCTAATTAAGTATTAACTGATATTCTTGTATTACTATACTTGTAGTGTAATAATAAGTAACTTTCTAAAAATAGAAGGTTTCCTAAAATAGAAGGTTCCATAAATAGAATGTTTCCAAAATAGATTTACATTTTAAAATAGAATAAGTTTCTAAATATAGAAAGTTTCCATATTTAGAAATAAGCTAAATTTATAAGCTAATCATATAAGCTTAGTTTTACTAATTAAATATACTAAGTCATGTGATTAATAATATAGTTTATTAATTATAACATGTTAATTAGATAAACTATAGGTTATAAGATTTAATTAAATATAAGCATGATTTAATTAAATTAAAGTGTATAAAATACATAGGTTAAACATGTATTAATATCTATATTGATATAACCTAAGTCATGATTATTAAATAATTACATGTCATGTTTCATAATTAATTAATACTATAGTGTAAAATAAATAATTTAATACTTAGGTTAAAAACATGTATTATTTATAATAATAATTAACCTAATTCCATGTTTTCATTAAATTAATTATAAACCATGCCAAATTAATTTAATTAACTTGTAAAATTATAAACTTGTAAAATTAATTATAACTTGTAAAAATAATCATGAACCGAACCCGTGGATTATAAATTTTAAACATGACGTGAACCGGACCCGGAACCCCATGAACCGGACCGAACTAATTTATTGATTCTTGTATAATTAAGGTTTAAAATACATAGCCTAACTTGACAAGGTTAATTCAAGATTAATTAGATTAATAAAATTAATATTTTATGATTAATTTAATACCTTAATTAAATTAATTAAAATAACTTGAAAGAATGATAAAACAAACACCTCTTTTCAAAAACCAAAAAATGCCATCCAAACATCTTGTCTAAAAGCCTCAGCCAAACACCCCTGTCCCTGTTTGTGTTGCTGATGGTTACCACTGTCAGGCCTGGGTTTCCACCGCCAGTGGCCAGTTTACCCCGGTTCGAACCAAATCCCCACCGACAGTGGCTATACTCACCCCCTTCTGCTTGAACCATCTTCCCACCGAGACCACTAGGGTCTTAGTTCCCACTGTCTGACTAAACCACCTGCAGAGAGGTTTCCACCTAAAGTCCAATCCAGCCACTAGCCTTGCGGCTGGTGGAAATATGTCATCACCGAGACCATAGATGGTCTCGGTTTGTGGCCATACGAATGCAACAATACCCTACGACCCCCTCTTTTAATTTAGCATTATTATTAACGTTTTTTAACATATTCTAGATCCTTGATCATGGATTCGTGATCAGTTAAACACAAGAAGAAAAACAACGAGATCAAAGATCATGAATTCATTTTAGGGTTTTATCTTTTAAGAAAACTAACACAAGATTCAAACCTGGTTTTTCTTGGATTCGTGACCAACACTTCCTCATGGTTCTTGTGTTGTGGAACTTGACGGCAGAAAAAAGACACCAAGGGAAAACAAAAAAAACGACGGCATGGAAGGATGTTTATGTTTACCTATGTTTGATATATGTGTGTTGTCCAAAACAATAAAATACTCCCTCCCCGTCTGTTTTCTTTTAGCCGATCTAAACCCAGTTGGGTCTTGAGCCCAAGTCTTTCTTCTTGTCCTCTCTTGTCTAAACGGCCCAACAACTAAAACGTAAAACATTTGTTTAATAATACGTGTTTAATTAAATACGTACTCGGGTTCGTGTATTTTATGTCCTGAATTATCTTTGTAGTAATTTCACATATTATACATAATATTATTTACGTAATACTAGTCGTGTTAAATATTCGTGTCGCGTGATTTAAATGACGTGATTTATTATTTTGTGGTTTACTTATTATACGTAATTTCATGTCGTATATTAATAATAATCATAACATACGTAATTACTTACCGTACGTAATTAATATACGTAATTACTCGTCACGTCTATGTAATATACGCGATAATCATGTTAAATGTTTGTGATTATATACTCGTGATTTATTCATTATAGGTAATAATTATCATGTATTAACGCGTACGTTATAATTATCGTGTAATAACATGTACGTAATTCTTGTAATTAATATTCGTGACACGTGTTCATGTTATATAAGGAAAGTTTTAATCTTGTACGTACGATTATTAGTGTACTGTTCATGGTAAAAGCATGCGGGTTTTACAACTCTTCCCCCCTAAAAAGAATAACTCGTCCCCGGACTATTGATAAAGTAACTAAAAAGAACATGAACACGACATGACTGACAATGACATGGAACGTGACGTGCCTAAAAGAACATAACTGAATTATGGAAGGATGAGAGGATAAAATCCGGATGGACTCGTCTGTTTCCAAGTGGCTTCCCTCTCGGAACGGTTCCTCCACAAGATCTTGACACAATGATGAATCTTGGTCCTCCTGACCATGAATTGAACATACGAAAAAGTTCATGGTTATCAACGTAAGATAGATCCTCCTAAATTCGATCGAGTGGATAAGAATTAACGCGCAAGGGAACAAATGATACGTTACGATGCAAAAATAACCTAAAGTAACTAATAATAGTAACGTCTTAGCAATGATGCGTGAGGCATAATGAACGTAGTACGTGAAAAATTATGAACGTGATACGTGAACAATTTTGAACGTGATACGTGGAGAAATGGTGAGTGTAGTATGAGCAAACATATCGTGATCAATGATACATGTAACATATCGTGAACGTGATACTAGGAACGTGGAATGAACATGACATGTGAAACATATCGTGAACATGGAATACGGTGGCGGTAACGCCAAACACTATAAGGTGAGACGTGGAATGTGACGTGAAACGTCTGTCTGAGCATAGAGAGTTATACTAGACTTGAGTCGGGTCTCTCAAGTTCTTGCAAAAATTCCCATAATGAAATGAGCGTAAAATCGTAAGCCAGGATACGATCATGAACGTGAATAGTGGCATGAACATGAGCGTGAAAGCAAGTCGTGAACGTAAATAAGGAGCACAAATGCGAACCTTTGTCTGGCTCGTTAGCTGAGGGATTACAAAGTGATCAGATGAGCCTTGGCTGGAACATGTCCAATCCTTGCGGATGTAAGGATTCTGCAGACTTGATCAAACTTTTGGCAATAACCCAATAGCATCATGCTTCTTCTGAGTTTGTGTTAATCTGGTAACCAAAATACACGAAGATCTTGTCCCATTTCTGTTCACAATTTCTGATGATGGAAAACATACTAGTCTATTGGTGTTCTATCTTAGCCTGTTCGTATGTCAGGTACTTAGATATGAACGTAACTATATATTTCTTCGTAGAAACTTGATACATAGAAGTTTGCGAAATTATAAGTCTCCGAAATTAGACTTTTCTTAGCGTAGGATTTTCTTTGAACTCCTAACGTAGTGCAGGGTTCTCACCTTTACGCATAAGTTGAGTCATGTTAAGATTAACCGTGAGAATCCATGTGATTCAGCGTGTCACTGTAATCAACCAGAATTTAGATTTGAAAATTTCAGGGTGAAATTTCTCTTGTCGTAGAATTTGCAACATAGTGAAAATATGGTCTTCCTGCTCTTCTCTAGACTTAGAGGAAATCATGTTGTCGTCGATGAAAACACTGATGAATTTGTTTTTGAGTTCATGGAAACTCATTCTATTAAGTCCATAATGCTGCTGGGGCATTTATGAGACTAATACAAAATCATGAATCTAGCATGACCGAGTCGTGTATGAATAGCAGTCATGGAAATGTCCTGCTCTTTCACTCGTCACTGTTGGCAGCACGATCATGAATCCGATCTTGTAAAAGTGATTAACATCCTAAGTCGATTGGACATGTTGTCAATACGTGGGGGAGAATAACAGTTATGAATGGTGATTTTTTTAAATCGACGGTAGTCGATACATAATCTCATGTTACCGTCCTTCTCCTTGAAGGTTCTTCTGGAATGTATGGGAAGATTTTTGAATAGTGGGCTGATTATGCGTAAAGGCACTTCCGTGGTCGTGTCTTAACTGACCGCTAGAAAATTTTAGCAAACATGGCTAACAAAGCACGTGCTTGTAAAGCATAGATAATTTGTACCGATTTTCCTGTTGGATAACCATGTTGAATGTATTCAGGAGCCTGGAAATTAATGTACATTGTAACACCCCCAATTTATACAACATAGTACAGCGGAAGACTAGTTGGTGTTACGGGATAGCACATTACTCACATCATAGACAACGCATAAAAATCACGTCGTTTAATATTAAATCATTTCCATTCATAAACAACAAAGTTACATCGGTCCCAAGTCATTACATTTCATACAAAAGTTTTACAAAGTGTTTGAATGGAAAAATATTGTTTAAGTGCGGGCCATGAATTCTTGTTGTCTTCCCGAGAATTACCTTCAAGTACCTGAGATAAAACATGTTAAAAGAAAAGGTCAGCGATAACGCCGAGTGAATTCATAGAGTTTAATAAATTCCATCAATATAATTTTGGTATAAAATTAGTACCAAAAATCAATTCGTACAAATCGTTGTAATAGGCCGTAAATTATCCAAAATCAGTTTATACAAATCTTTGTAATAGGCCATAAAATAGCCAAAGTCATTTTATATAAATCCTTATCGAAAATCATAATATAGGCATTTGTCTTAAAAATTATTATACGAGCCAATGTCGAAAAAAAACATCATACAATACGTCTTATGACGTTGTATGAAAATAAAAACCGTTATATGAATATGGTTACGAAAACCAAAACATAAACATAATACCAATAGTATGACCCAGTATTGCTAGTCAGGCAATACATCGTAATTCGAAGCGTCTAATAGTATTTCGTTAGATTTTGGATTATTACAAGCCGCATGACATTGTTACCTTACTAAACCAAAACGGGTAGCTAACCCGATACCAATTTTTGCCCATCTAAAGTAGCGTGTCGTCACAAAGGTCACGCTATGGAAATCTTCTCATACATAAATTCGCTTACCAATCAATGTGGCATGACGGGGATCAACCGTCAAGGCGCGAACTGGGGTGATCGTCCCCAAATAGTACTATTAAATGCATAAGCGTCTACCAACTCCCGGTAGTTCACAATTCATGCTAATGGGACTTTTAGTGACATAACCTAACTTTAATAATCCATTTAATTTCATCTATCGGGTCCTTTAATCATTTATCAGGTCATACAATCGGGTCATTCAATCATTCGGGTCCAAAATCAATAAACAAACAATCGGGACAAGTGGTGTCCAAACTTTTATAAAAACTAACATGTTATCTCCCTCGCGGGTTTATAAAGCATTTATAAAACATTTAAAAGAGTGTGAGGCTATGAACTCACGTTGATGTGGGAAGGCGGGTTATCGGCAATTCGGACGTACGGTACGTGCTTCAATCACGGAAACCTAGACAAATAATACTCGTCTTAGACTCATTTCCAATGACTTTATAAAAATAACAAGTATGTATACATATGATGATTATATATATATGATGATCAAGTGGGTTTACATATTCTCGTTTACTCATTTTAGAGTTATGTGTCGATAACTTTTATATTAGTTTACTAGTTTTTCCCATTTACGGGTCTTAAGTCCAATAAGCTTATTATAAGTTATTTAACTTATTTTAATCCATCTTGTACTTATATTATTAGTACATACACTTTCAAGTTGGGCCCAAATGGTTTAAGCCCAATAAGCTCTTTTTATAAGTTTTTATCTTATTAAGTCCAATTATTAGTCTAATATGTTTAGTTAGCTCGTAAATGTCCGTAATTCTTATAGTTCGGGTTTTATCGGTTTTTACTTGTCATACATGTCTATATATCAGTAAATAAGTTTTATAAAGTTTTCATTAGACGGGTCCAACCATCTAAGTTTTATTTAACAAAAACGTTAATTTTACGGCAATAGCCGAAAAAGTCGTAAAAATCATGTTTATAGTTTTTATAACTTATAAAACATAACAAGTTACCATTTTTATAAAATGTCCACTTATTTATCATTGTACATATTTATATAAATAAAATCCAAGAGTTAGTGGGTTTTAACTTTACATTTTATACAATATAATTTTGAGTGCTTATATAATAGTATTATACTTTATTTTCCAAAAATCTGATTTTTAACTTCACTTTCACCAAAACTGCCATATCTTGAGTTCTACATGGAGATAGAAGCTCAAATTTTTATCACATAAACTACATGATATGTGCAACAATTAACTCTACTATAGATACTGTTGAATCATCTTCTAAATATTTTCTAAAAATCGTCCAAAACAGTAACTTCAGATTTATACCCTAAACTTGTTTTGGTCATATCTCACTCATTATTTTGATTCCATTGCATGGCCAACTCTCACATGTGTACAAGACATATATCTTACTGTAAATGGATTCTACTTCATCATTTCATCAGTCCATGACCTGTTTACTTACTGTTTTATACAGCCATGTAAATTAATCAAGATTTTAACCTTGTTTCATATGGTTTTTCACCTTTTTAATCATGTTTATCAACAACAAATTCCCACATAACATTTTTATCATCATATAATCATCATAAATATATACAATAGGATATAAAATACATGTTTACATAATCAAAATAACAAGAAGATGAGGAGGACAATCTTTATACCACCAAGTTGATGTAGGTTATGATTTGGATATGGTTTTTGTTGGAGAAACTTGTGAATAATCATGACCATCTTCAAGACCACCATGCTCCATGAACTCCTTGTGAAAAATCAGCCCCATGACACTATGAAAACTCCTCCATGGATGTTATAAGTTGCACCAATCTTCATCTTTTTGAATGGAGATTAACATATGTTAATTATAACATATGTTTGTGGTTAAAATTTGATCAAGTGATGGTGATTTAGGGTGAATATGGGACGGCATAAAATGGGGAGATGAGAGAATGTTGAGTGGTTTTGCATGTTGAAAATGAAGAAGTGGTAAGTTGCTAGTAGTTTTGATGGAAGGTAGCTTCAACTTGAAGCTAAAATGGACATGTGTAGATAGTTTAACTAAAAACTTGATACCTAAAGGTGTTGTGAAGTTATTTAGGCCGGTTTTGGGAGTGGGGTGGGACAAGTGTCCCACTTGTCTCATCCCATTTATTTACGGGTACTCCTCGATTCTAGTTTCCTCGATTTGCGTGCCCTCGGGTCGTTTTACGAAAAACGTTTTTATAAATTATGAATCACCGTCACAAAACGAATCCAATAAAAATTGTCTCATCAAAAACGGAGTTCGAAAACGTAAATACGTAATCCTAGGGTTTCCGGTTTAGTCGTAAAGGACGTTAAAATAAAATCGAAAGTCCTAATCTCTTCTCGTAAATTTGTGAGTTTATGAACTAACACAAATTTTAAAACTCCAAAATAATATTTACGGACAAATTTATTTTTCTGAAATGTCGGACTGTCACCAAAGACGGTGTATGTAAACGTAAGCACGTAATGTTGAATCCTCCGGTTTAGACGTAGTCGATGCTACTTCAAGACGTAAATCCAAATTTCTTCCCAAAAATAAGTGAGTTCATATTGTAACATTAAAATAATATTTTCAAATAATATTTGAGGATAAAATATCAACCATAAATTGACGGATTGTCACAGCATTTACGCCTAAACAGGATCTTTGTCCTCAAAGATCATCTTACCTTACTACTCGCTTCTTATAGAGTTAAAGCCATGTGGGTATTTCCTCCACATTTGGTCTTTTCTCACAAGTGTAATTCATTACAATACGCGAGTTTCATCAAACATAACTACGGGAATAAGATCAGGCTAAATGTTGACTTATTTTCTCTATCCATGATGTTCACGGGTTTTTGATGAATGCAACTTTTCGCCGATCTAAGCTCAACTAAGAATAATCAGAATTTCACTTGATAGATATTCCATCAAGTTCGATATACGAAACATAATTCACGCAGTCCGTGAAGTCCTAGGGTAGATCCAGCTTATATGCCTTTCAAACCAAATATTTTACATCATCTCAATGGTCCCATATAACGGGGACTTATATCCCATGATTTGTCAGATCATGAATTCATTTTTCCAAGGTTAAAATTTGTGGCATAACTTCGCTACCCATTTGGCACTTCAAGATCTACATTTCACATTCACATAACCTCTTGCCCACTACCGGCTGTAAATAATCAAATCCTAATTTCAACAATCATTTCAGATCTCGCGGGTCGGGTATTTTGCAAGGATAGGTTCGCCATCATAGGAAACCTTAAACCTAAGAGACATGTCCAACTCACAGTGGGTGTATGTCGGATGTCTTCATCTCAACTCCTGCTTACAGATGCTCTGAGATTCAGATCCTAACAAGATTCGATCTCGATCCTAATACGATGATTATCAATGATAATCCTTCCAAAGGAAAACGATTATACGGTCTATTACCAAAGGTCAATCATTCAAACACAAAACAGCACTTATATTACTTTGTATCGTTACTTTACCTCGTCCCTTCGATTTGGGGTGGTACATAGTACTCTCATCAAGGTTCGTTCTCAATGATTTCTGAGCAAATCTCTAGAAATTCGATGCGAAGCGAGGATCTTGATATAGATGTTCGATACAGGCACACTATGTTTACATAACTCTTTTGCATTTATCATTAACGGGAATGATATTAGAAGATTTGGTCAGTCTGTCGACGATGACCCAAATCGAATCCAATTCAGATGATGACCTTTGCAATAGCTAAACGTTTACTAATGTATGAGGCGATGTATGCCTTCATAATTTGCCATCAGTACAACTTCTTCAGTCAAAGATACTTTTTGTCATAAATGACATAAATAGAATACTTATACTTACAAATTCCAACATAACTCTATCTCACAATCTCCATATTTAGGCAACCACAAGTGGCCTTTAAAACATTTAACGCTATCGGCTTCTTAATTTTTAATGGTTCACATTAGCCGCGAACCCCTTTTATTATCTGTATTATCCTTTTTACAATCATCGGCTATTTTTATATTGTTCGGCAATTTATTTTGCACCTTCATTATTAAGAAATATATCCTAATTGGTTCTTTATCCTTTTTATATAATACGTCAGTATTTATATTCACTTCTCATGATGATGTGATTATCGTGTCCATAATTCACTCAGGTATTCTTTATATATTACGCGTCAGTAATTACGTTCACCTTCCTGATGAAATAAATATCACAATCGTATTTATTCAAAATTCTTTCTTCATATCTTCTATGTTTCAGTTTCTTCTTATCTATCATTTTTATCCGTTTTACTCAATCTGTCGCCTAAAGCGTCGATAATTATTGTAATTAATTAAATAATTATTAGTTAATATTTATGAAGCGTAAACGTAAAAAAAATTTTAATTTCTTAGTTCGACCAATTATATAAAATGTTCAAAATAAATTTGAATTTAATTAACAAGATTTTTGTTGATTTATCGAAAATAATTAATAAGATTCGTAAATGTTTGAAAAATCTTTGGTTATATTTTGGTCAAAATTTTTCTTAGTTTGAAAAGCAAAATGTATCGTTTCAAATTTCAAGTCATAAGTTATATAGTTTTCTCAATTCTTCTTAGGTTGTCTAGAAGTATACACAAACATTTACCCCTAAACAGAAGTTTAGTTAAATGGTTTGTGTATAAGGGAATAATCCCTTAAAATCCTTTGTTAAAACATTTGTCAAAACATATTTCCATTTCGTTTTGGTAAAATCCAAAGTCTTAAAAGGGCTCTTAATTTTTGAAGAGTCAATTTATATTCCATTATCTATTAATCACATGATTATATCATGTAAAGGATTTAGTCTTTAATCTCCTGTTAATTATTCAAGGTACAGGTTTTCATTGTTTAGCCAATTCTGGGCAGTCTATAAATAATTATAAACTCCTACTTATTCTGATAAACAAACATGTAGTTCTTAATGATCACGAGCATGAATTTATCAAATTATAGTCTACACATGTGATTCATCATAATTATGAATACTACATGTGCATTGTCAATCCAAACGACATCACGTGAAACTCGTAACGTTCATCACAAGTTCGGGATGTGATGATTGGAATAGATAATCTCTTTCGCAGATGCGAAGTTGATGATAACCATGCCATGGATCAAATTTACTAGAACCTTGTAAATGATCGAACAATTCTTCCATTTCGAGTTATGGATATCGTTTTCGATTGTCAATTTACTCAATTCACAGTAATCTATAAATATAAGGAATGATAACACCATAGCTCTTCAAGATGACAGGCTTGGTATAATAAAATCTTTCTCCGACAACTTTCTCAGTTGTACGGTAATTCCTTTAATTTAGATGGTGCTGACGTACAGTGCACAAGCCACAAGTGCAGCACCGGAAATATAATCAATACCAATTTCCACTTGCCTTAATGGCGAAAGTTTAGGTAATTTATCAACAAATACTTACTAAAGTTTTAGATAACATAAACATCTTTTAATAAATTCATATTATGCTCTTCTAGATTATAATATCTATGACTAATTCACAACCAATCACAATATAATCTCAAGTCTAAATACAGGATATGGTCATCCGCCAAGAATTATTTAGATCATTTTTGATAATCAACATCTTATCATTTAGGGAATTATACTCGAGTTCCCATCAATTAAGACAATGTCGTCATGTCATAATCAATCAATCCATTCTATCGGCATTATCAACCTTTCAGTTTCATTGTCGTCGATAAGATGTGAACTTCTCAAAAGACTAATAATAACTCATAATCCTTCACAAATTCAAGGATATTAGGAGACATAACTAACCTTAAAAGAGTAAGGTTAACGTATAATCTACGCGAGAGAATTTCAAATCAGATATAGACGAAAACATTTAACGAATATGAATATATCCCATGTTTTCATAATTTGAGTACGCATTCGAAAGCTCCTCGGATCGTTACCCAGGTCATTCAAATGAAATCAAATCAAAAGAAATGATAAGAATGTCAATACATCCAGTCGGGCATCAACACTCGGTAATCAAGTACTTTTCCTAAGAATCTCACTACGGGAGAATTGGACAAGAACGGAATATCAATTTGTCGAATAAGACAAATTTCCATAGATGAGTAAATTCAACTCAGAAGATAGATGCTACAGGCACATATGTAGGTGTCCCTTACACTATGTCCCTATTTTTCACTTCTTGCAGATCTCATAAATTTAAACTTTCACAATCTTTAAAGAAAATGTAGTGTTTATTCATTAGTTTTATTGTGACTACTAATCAGTCTTGCATGGTCTATTCCCAATTGTATGTAGGCGCGCAACTATATACAATTTCAAGATTAACGATTCAATACTCAGTTCGTCAAAATTTTATGATCATGTTGATAATAAAAACATTTTCATGCTTAATTCTTGAATATGAATCAAAATAAATTTACAAAGATTTTCTTTGTTATGAAAACAATTAAGTTTCCAAAGCGTTTCTTAAACAACTTTACTTTGATAACAATCACTTATAAATCTTACTTCGAATAATCCTTATAGTGATGAAAATTCAATTTTCTCAAAGGATACCATTTTAACTTTATAAAAACAATGAGTGATCTGCAAAAGAGTGATGAAGAGTTGTTCACCACGAACTAACTACAATATGACAGGAAATGAGCTTTAGCCAATTAATCATGAGGTTTATGATCTCGATGGCACTCAAAAGAATAATCCACAACGTAACTCAAATCAAGATGAGTACTTGTTCAATAGTTGCATCACTAATGCGAGCATTAGGATGAAGCAATAAAAGATAGATAACATCGATACATGTAGAATTTAGCGATCAAAGGTAGTCTTTTCATTAATCACAAACAAGTCAAAATTGTACCGTAACACATTACGTGTCACTATGTCATACAATTCTCAGAACTCATCCTACCAACTGATATCTCAGTTAAGTTAGGGATTCTTAAAAGATACCACAATGAATACTAATCTACAAGAGTCATTAGGTGTCCTGCCTGTCCTGGAAGATCCATCGGTCCCAATTTAGAAGAAGATTTCTTCAATTTATTTATTGGACACTGGGCATCCTCATTAGTGGACAATGGCCTAGGAACAACACTTAACACGAACTAACAATCAATTAAAACCTTATAATTCAATCACAGAACTTAATGACTTATATTAACAATCTCATATTCCATACAGGTTAAGTTTTACTTTTATTCAAGTTTCAATCAATTTTATACTCATTTCGATATCCTACCTCATTATCCAATACTTACAACCTTATTCTTCGGCCTTGTAAAGGCAATACAATCTCAATATGAATCAACACTTAATTTCCAATCCTATAACTCCTTTATCAATAATCATCAAATGAGTCACTAGTATGAAATGACTTGATCATTCAACTAGACTTCTCGGAAAGGTATAAGTGGCATGAGGCTTTTGGGTAATGGTTCCAATTACAGCCTCAAGTGCAACATTCACCCTTTTGATTTCAATTTAAGAATTGGATGAAAACGAATCATATGACATCTTTCTAGGTGGTAATGTTTTGTCAAACTCCACTCTATAAGGAAATATCGTCATGACATCGATATCGGATTTAATCTCGCCAATTCTTTTTTCAATATCACAACCAACTAATATCTACACTTCTACGAATATCAACCATTTGTCGGGATCATAAATATCCACAACTTGGTTTAGATCCAGGATAGCTAGAATTCCTACGAGAATAGTTTCGATTAATTTACTAGGGGGATTTAGGGTACATTGTGACAATCTACGTCGTATAAATACCTCGTATAAAAATCAAAATAATCATCAAACAATCATGTAATAAAATTACATCATATATATATAATCCAATTTATATATATATTAAAATAACACTTCTCAGTCTTGGCCTTGTCGGTAACTCGGGAATTCTTCGGCACCGTTATAGTCAAAAGATTTCTAGACATTTTTAAAAAAATGTTTATAGTTAAAAGATTTTGAAATGTTTTATTCAAAACCTTGGTTTTTAAAAATCTTTCGTTCTCTATAACGAGAGCTCTGATACCAAACTGTAACACCCCCAATTTATACAACATAGTACAGCGGAAGACTAGTTGGTGTTACGGGATAGCACATTACTCACATCATAGACAACGCATAAAAATCGCATCGTTTAATATTAAATCATTTCCATTCATAAACAACAAAGTTACATCGGTCCCAAGTCATTACATTTCATACAAAAGTTTTACAAAGTGTTTGAATGGAAAAATATTGTTTAAGTGCGGGCCATGAATTCTTATTGTCTTCCCGAGAATTACCTTCAAGTACCTGAGATAAAACATGTTAAAAGAAAAGGTCAGCGATAACGCCGAGTGAATTCATAGAGTTTAATAAATTCCATCAATATAATTTTGGTATAAAATTAGTACCAAAAATAAATTCGTACAAATCGTTGTAATAGGCCGTAAATTAGCCAAAATCAGTTTATACAAATCTTTGTAATAGGCCATAAAATAGCCAAAGTCATTTTATATAAATCCTTATCGAAAATCATAATATAGGCATTTGCCTTAAAAATTATTATACGAGCCAATGTCGAAAAAAAAACATCATACAATACGTCTTATGACGTTGTATGAAAATAAAAACCGTTATATGAATATGGTTACGAAAACCAAAACACAAACATAATATCAATAGTATGACCCAGTATTGCTAGTCAGGCAATACATCGTAATTCGAAGCGTCTAATAGTATTTCGTTAGATTTTGGATTATTACAAGCCGCATGACATTGTTACCTTACTAAACCAAAACGGGTAGCTAACCCGATACCAATTTTTGCCCATCTAAAGTAGCGTGTCGTCACAAAGGTCACGCTATGGAAATCTTCTCATACATAAATTCGCTTACCAATCAATGTGGCACGACGGGGATAAACCGTCAAGGCGTGAACTGGGGTGATCGTCCCCAAATAGTACTATTAAATGCATAAGCGTCTACCAACTCCCGGTAGTTCACAATTCATGCTAATGGGACTTTTAGTGACATAACCTAACTTTAATAATCCATTTAATTTCATCTATCGGGTCCTTTAATCATTTATCGGGTCATACAATAGGGTCATTCAATCATTCGGGTCCAAAATCAATAAACAAACAATCGGGACAAGTGGTGTCCAAACTTTTATAAAAACTAACATGTTATCTCCCTCGCGGGTTTATAAAGCATTTATAAAACATTTAAAAGAGTGCGAGGCTATGAACTCACGTTGATGTGGGAAGGCGGGTTATCGGCAATTCGGACGTACGGTACGTGCTTCAATCACGGAAACCTAGACAAATAATACTCGTCTTAGACTCATGTCCAATGACTTTATAAAAATAACAAGTATGTATACATATGATGATTATATATATATGATGATCAAGTGGGTTTACATATTCTCGTTTACTCATTTTAGAGTTATGTGTCGATAACTTTTATATTAGTTTACTAGTTTTTCCCATTTACGGGTCTTAAGTCCAATAAGCTTATTATAAGTTATTTAACTTATTTTAATCCATCTTGTACTTATATTATTAGTACATACACTTTCAAGTTGGGCCCAAATGGGTTAAGCCCAATAAGCTCTTTTTATAAGTTTTTATCTTATTAAGTCCAATTATTAGTCCAATATGTTTAGTTAGCTCGTAAATGTCCGTAATTCTTATAGTTCGGGTTTTATCGGTTTTTACTTGTCATACATGTCTATATATAAGTATATAAGTTTTATAAAGTTTTCATTAGACGGGTCCAACCATCTAAGTTTTATTTAACAAAAACGTTAATTTTACGGCAATAGCCGAAAAAGTCGTAAAAATCATGTTTATAGTTTTTATAACTTATAAAACATAACAAGTTACCATTTTTATAAAATGTCCACTTATTTATCATTGTACATATTTATATAAATAAAATCCAAGAGTTAGTGGGTTTTAACTTTACATTTTATACAATATAATTTTGAGTGCTTATATAATAGTATTATACTTTATTTTCCAAAAATCTGATTTTTAACTTCACTTTCACCAAAACTGCCATATCTTGAGTTCTACATGGAGATAGAAGCTCAAATTTTTATCACATAAACTAAATGATATGTGCAACAATTAACTCTTTTATAGCCACTGTTGAATCATATTCTAAATATTTTCTAAAAATAGTCCAAAACAGTAACTTCATATTTATACCCTAAACTTGTTTTGATCATATCTCACTCATTATTTTGATTCCATTGCATGGACAACTCTCACATGTGTACAAGACATATATCTTACTGTAAATGGATTCTACTTCATCATTTCATCAGTCCATGAACTGTTTACTTACTGTTTTATACAGCCATGTAAATTAATCAAGATTTTAACCTTGTTTCATATGGTTTTTCACCTTTTTAATCATGTTTATCAACAACAAATCCCCACATAACATTTTTATCATCATATAATCATCCTAAATATATACAATAAGAAATAAAATACATGTTTACATAATCAAAATAACAAGAAGATGAGGAGGACAATCTTTATACCACCAAGTTGATGTAGGTTATGATTTGGACATGGTTTTTGTTGGAGAAACTTGTGAATAATCATGACCATCTTCAAGACCACCATGATCCATGAACTCCTTGTGGAAAATCATCCCCATGACACTATGAAAACTCCTCCATGGATGTTATAAGTTGCACCAATCTTCATCTTTTTGAATGGAGATTAACATATGTTAATTATAACATATGTTTGTGGTTAAAATTTGATCAAGTGATGGTGATTTAGGGTGAATATGGGACGGCATAAAATGGGGAGATGAGAGAATGTTGAGTGGTTTTGCATGTTGAAAATGAAGAAGTGGTAAGTTGCTAGTAGTTTTGATGGAAGGTAGCTTCAACTTGAAGCTAAAATGGACATGTGTAGATAGTTTAACTAAAAACTTGACACCTAAAGGTGTTGTGAAGTTATTTAGGCCGGTTTTGGGAGTGGGGTGGGACAAGTGTCCCACTTGTCTCATCCCATTTATTTACGGGTACTCCTCGATTCTAGTTTCCTCGATTTGCGTGCCCTCGGGTCGTTTTACGAAAAACGTTTTTATAAATTATGAATCACCGTCACAAAACGAATCCAATAAAAATTGTCTCATCAAAAACGGAGTTCGAAAACGTAAATACGTAATCCTAGGGTTTCCGGTTTAGTCGTAAAGGACGTTAAAATAAAATCGAAAGTCCTAATCTCTTCTCGTAAATTTGTGAGTTTATGAACTAACACAAATTTTAAAACTCCAAAATAATATTTACGGACAAATTTATTTTTCTGAAATGTCGGACTGTCACCAAAGACGGTGTATGTAAACGTAAGCACGTAATGTTGAATCCTCCGGTTTAGACGTAGTCGATGCTACTTCAAGACGTAAATCCAAATTTCTTCCCAAAAATAAGTGAGTTCATATTGTAACATTAAAATAATATTTTCAAATAATATTTGAGGATAAAATATCAACCATAAATTGACGGATTGTCACATACATAATCGTGAATCGTAGCATGGTGTGCTGTTCGTAGTCTATAATTAGGATTAAATTCAACTCGCATCTGTCCGAGGTAATGCATTAGCAGCTTGGATCTTATCATTGGGCTGAAGGAAAACCTTCGTATACATGAGGTATACGAATGGCGTCCTTTATGGTCATGAATATATGAAATATGGGTGCAAGAAATGAAAGTGTCATCGAGCAATCGTGACAGATCTCACCGATACGCCGGTGATGGTACTGAAATTCTTGTGGCCTGATTAATACATGGCACTATAAAATGGATATACCCTTTGTAGGGTACCCTGAATTTCTTAGGGATGTTCCAGAATTAGACGTGAGTCATGTGTCTTGGCTCGTATCTTCCAAAATATAAGCATGACATGTGTCTTGACTGGTGTCTTGACATGTGTTTTTAGAAAGTATACGTGAGACATGTGTCTTGACTAATGTCGTGACATGTGTTTCGAGATGTAAAACGAATAAAATTGAAACTCTTAGGTTATTATGCCAGAATTGGCGGATCGGTTGGATTGCTGACCCTTGTATTTCTGAACACGTGTAAAATCCATGATTTTACCATGATTTTATGTAATGAAGTTTCTCCCATTAATCCTAGAACACTCATTCATGTGTTATATCTCCTTAAGATGCGTGTGAACTTGTCCATCATGTAATTATACTTTTACTTTCATCTTTGTTGTAAATAACTTCATAACCTAAAACCATGAACTAAAAACTAGGATAAACAAGTAATGAAGTTATAACTAGCAATGTGTGTACCACACTTAACACAATTTGAAAATATACTACATTACACTTATGTAGCTATATATATGTGCATACACACTATGGGCTTGCTTAACCATTCTTGGACTAGCCCAAGATCTTGTCTACTATATTAAGCCCAACATAAGCCCATGACCAAAGCCCATCATCCCCCCCCCCCCCTTTGGTGAATGTTACACGGCACCAAGGTGTATGTGGAAGGAGAAGAGATGCATGGGACACACAAATGCATACACTTGGCACAAGTGTTCTTACCAAGGAAATCATGCCTTTTGCATTCCCTTTCCCTCTCTCTTCTTTAAGCCGAAACACACACACATTCCCATTTCACATACATGCAATCTCACTTCTCTCTTCATCTCTCTCTCTATCAAAATTTTGTCCATAAGCCACAAAAATCCAAAGTTGTTCATTAAATCAACTAAATCTTTGTCCCATCTTGATTGCAAATGACTTGGTAGCATCATTTCTTTTGGAATCACTATAAACAAACCCTAGCCGAATCTTTAAGGCCACGACTTGGTTTATATTAGGGTTTCCTTCATCAACTAGATTAGATCTCTAATCTCCTTGTTCATCTAGATCATCTTTGGTAACTTTAAGCAAGAAAGGTATACACCTCATGCTCTTTCATTTCTTCATGCATGCATAATTATACATCTATAAACACAAGTAAATAACATGTTAAAATCAAGATTGGATAAAGCCATGACCATTATAGGTCACGACATATTTATGAAAACTATAATCATGGTTAGAAATATTTTAATAAGAAACCTATGACTAGTACTATATGTTTTAAACTTTATTGAAAACCATATGAAACATTTTATGAATCTAAATGTAGCACGAGTTACAAATCTTGTTTTATGGAATTTTGGTTAACTAATAATCATATATCTCATAAAATAAACTTGTGTAACTTGAAAATCATGGAGACCATGACCTTAAAGGTCACGGCTAAAATGAATGATGACCATATGATTTGTCTACTAAGTTTTAATGATGGACGATGTAATGTTACATGTTAATTGGAATATTAAAAATCACTAAAATGATCTATGAGAACATATGTAGCCATGGGTTACATATGACCTAGAATGGTTTTAATGTACATGCATGCTTGTATAAACCATAGATCTAATGATAAGAGTTAACCTAAACATGTTGATCACAAAACAAGCTTATAAAATCTTATGGGAACCTTGGGAGAAAACAATATAGCCGTGGGTTATAGATAGTTTTCTTGGAATAATGGTAACCTTGTGAACATGCATGTAACTTAGATAATCATGATGTATTTTTGTAAATATTTACAAGACATAAAACTAGCTAAAGTGTTCATCTTGGAAACAACAAGATTTAGAAATATAGCCGTGGGTTATATATGAGTGTACATGGATCTATGATTGATTTTTAGGTCTAGACATAGTTTAGATCTCATTTTTGGACTTGTGACTTGTTTTCTTGACTTGTACATAGCTATATCTTAATTTGGACACATATAAGTACATGCAACCTTAAAACAAGTTTGACTCATCTTAAATAACCTATAACCAATTATAGTCGTGAGATATAAGCTCCTATTAGGGCTTATGACTTGCATGCAACCTTGTAACACACCTAGATCTAATTTGGAACATCACATAAAACAAACTATAAGTTTTATTCTTCTATTTAGATTTAAAACTAAATATGAATAAGCTCATAATAAACTTATAAGAAAATCCTAAGTTAATACTTACATAAAATGTAAAGTAGTGTTAATGGACTATTTAAGCCCATGCAATGTTAATCCAAGATTTAATGGACCCAATAAGCCCATTTAATAAATCTTAGTATCTTAATGGACTTAAGATTACACTTAGGCCCATTTAACTAATTAAAGGACTTAAAAATGTATTTAAGCCCAATAAATGATTTAAAGGCCCATTTAATAAATTAGTGGACTTGAGATATATTTAGGCCCACTAGATAGCCCATTAGATGTTTAGCCCATTTAATGAGCCCATATAATGTTTGAATGTAAAAATAAAAGTTTTTATAATAAAATATAAATTATAAAAACTTTTTGGATTAAAATGAAAATTTATGAAACTTAAGGACTAAAACCGTAACTTATGAAACTTGTTTTGATAAACTAGTAAACACAAGGACTGAAAATGAAAATATCCGAATGTCTAGGGTTTGATAAATACCATCCGTGGCAAATTAAACACTAGAGACCATTTTGGGAAGTTTCTAAAAGTTATTTTGTCATTATATAACCCTGATACAAGGCTTTTGCCCGTATAAAAATTATCGTTCTCGTGGTATAATCGAATTGATCCTGGTTAAGTGTGCGACTCAGCTGTCTTTGGTGAAACAAAAATGTGTCGTTGTAGTATATTAAAAGTGCAAAAACAATTAAAGTAAAAGGCAGGTAAAATAAATCTAAGTCTAACTTAATGTAAATGGTGCAAGTAATTACAAGCGTGACGAGAAATTAAAAGGCACTTAAAGTAAATAAGGCAAACTTAAAACGCAACTAAAACTTAAACTAAGGCAAGGCTAAAATAAATCTAAGGCAAGTAATCTTAAAGCGCGACTACGGAAAAAGGCGGGAAAAATAAAGCTTGAAATTAAAAACAAAAACTATAAAGAACCTGAATACAGCTCATTCGGAATAATCCTTCTTTCGGAACAATCACTCATCCGGAATGTCACCTTCGTTTGGAATGATTCTTCCTCGCTCGGAATATTACCAAAATCCTTGATCCGGAACAAATTATTCTGAATATGTCACTTATCCAAAACAATCCTTCGTTCGGAACTTCTGCTGATTCAAAGCCCTTGGTTCGGAAGTTTCTGGTTAACTCTTGATTCGGAAGTTCTTGAGTCGGAACTTCTTGATTCGGAAGCCTCCCAAAAGTTTGGTTCGGACTACTTCCGAATGAACCGCTCCTGGCTCGGAAGACTTTGATTCGGAACTATTATGAATGAACAAGAAGTCTTGATTTGGAACTCTTCCGAGTGAAGTTCTTGGTTCAGAACTTTTGGATACTTCCGAATAAACACTCTCTGGTTCAGAACTGTTGGTCCGGAACTCTTCCGGTTCGGAACTTCTTGATCGGAAAACTTCCAAATGAACAAGACCCTTGATCCAGAACTTTCTGACTCGGAAGTTCTTGATTCGGAACTTTCTGATTCGGAAGTTCTGGCCTGGGGAAACTTGGTTCGGAAGTTTTCTGAATAAACAAAGAGTTGATCCGGAACTTCTTGGTTCGGAATTCCTTGGTGTTGATCCGGAACTTACCTGGGAATCACAGTAACCGAAACAAACACCCCCGAAGAACAAGGAAATACAATATACACGAATCTAATAACAATTTAACCAAAATCAAGTATAAGATTAAACCAAACTAATAACAAAACATCCAATAATCATAAACAAACTATCCAAATCAATAAAACTAACAAATCTAACCACAATAATCAAAACCCACTTTGATCAAAATAAAAACATGAAAATGAACATAAACATAAACATAAAAATCAAAGATCAAGAAAGGTAGATAGGAGATTAACAAGATAAAGTAGATATTGACAAGAATTAAATGAAAACTTACTTGAAATTAAAGGAATTTAAGGTGCAAGACAATGTATTTAAATTTGAAAAGTAATTAAATTGACATGAATTTAAAGGTGCAAGGTAAATAAATGGTGGAAGACTAATTGTCACACTTAGCCAACAAAGAAAAATGATTAACAACTAATCTATATATATAGGGGAGGATTAGGAAGCTTCCTCCCCTCCTTTATTTTCTCTTAATTGCATCATTAGGCCCTTCCTTCTTAGTCTCTTTGTTAATTGCACCATTAGTCCTTAAGCCTTTAAATCTTCTTTAATCTTGGACTTATATGACTTTTGGCTCGGGATTTCTTTGAACACGTCTTTTAATTCTTCAATAAAGTAGACTTGAGTTCTTCGGCTTTAAGTAAATTTCCGTCTTTTGACTTTTTCTTCGATAAATGTTCAGAATTTGTCTTGGACTTCCGTTCTTTTTGCACTCTTTACTTCTTGACTTCGTCTTTCATCTTTTCTTCAATAAAAGCCCGTGAATGCCCGTGTTATCTCCACGTTTCACCTTTTCGTCCTAAATCACAACAAAAACACAAACCACGCATAATTCCGACATAAAAGACATAAAATACATGTTTTGGCTCGGTTATTATTGTAATTAAGTGGTAAAAAAGATGGGTGTTTACACACCTATCAAATCCCCTACACTTGACCATTGCAATGTCCTCATGCAATGCATTAGTTACAAAGCACGTTTACACTTTTCATTATAATCAATCCATAGTGTCCTTTATTAAAGAGATAGAAAATTACAAATATTCAAAGTAAAGAAATCAAAAGCATACCTTGGGTTTTGAAAATGTCATGAATAATCATCATTCTCAAGTTTTCACTTTCTCCAAACCAAGCTTAAAAACGAGATCATTGTTATTATAAGTTAGTAAACTAACACGAACTCATGTGGGCCAATTACTTACTTAGACTCCCTTATTCCTAGGTGTATCTCTTATATTTTATTATTGTCTTGAATGATCACGAAGATGCATTTTTGACTTATTTCGATAGTTATTTAGTCCGAAAATAAAGTGAATGATTTAATCAATAGTTAGCTAAAGGACAAAATCTTTTAAAACTGCTTCTCGGGACCTCATAAAGTTCATATCTTGGCATAACTCGCTTCGCGATTTGAGACCTTTCTCGGACCGATATTTGGCAGCGACTCATACTTCAAACCTTGAGAGACGTTCATGAAATTATGGTCTTCTCTTCATATAGAAATTTCTTCACTTGAAGTTTTGAGAGATTCATACTTGGACCACAACTTCTTCATTTTTCTCCAATCTTTATTTTGGACTTTGATATACAACGATCCGCCTCCTTTTTGACTTGGATCTATTTATCCTCATACCTTGCTAGGGTCTTTTCGGATACACTTCTCCATGACTTTTGGGGAGTTTTTGCTTTTCGTCGTGTGTCTCGATCCTTCATATTGATTTTCTATAAATGATTCTTCACATCACTTTGGATCTTTAGCAACAAAATATAGCCCTCATGTCTTGTTAGGGCCTTTTTGGACTCGCCAATCTTCGCATCCCGCTTCAATAAGTTATGCCTTGGCTATGAACTATAATCCATACCGAGCAACTTTTAAACGATCTTGGGCTAGAAGCTAAGTAACTTTTCAAATCGTACAACCTTACTTATTGCAGATAAATTTATTAGCAAGCGATGGGAGAATAGGCTTATAATTAACTAACATAAATTCACGAAAGAATACCGAACTTATAATTGGCTCTATCATCTCTCGTTCTCCACAGTTTAAAATCTCAAGGAATGAGACTCGTGGATGCTTAGCCTATTAAATCAAAGTTTTGGGTTTTCGAGTCGCCTATAGGATCTTGGAAACTCTTAGACTTTTTCAAGTTTAGAAATCGCGTTTTAAAGTTCCCTTGATAAACGACTCTCTAGGATCAATTATAGGAACTTGCGAAAAGTTCTTGTTCTTAACCCGTGAGAGTTAAGACTTTCGCGTTTTATAGCTCCCTATATAAAAGCCTAGCAAAACTTGACTTAAACATGTTAAGGATACTAGCTAGAGTAACTTAGATAAGTAAACTCGGGTTGAGTCAAAAGATTCATAACGTTTGAAAATTAAAACCACTTTATTAAAAAAATTTCTAACAAAGAAAGAAAATAACTATACAAAGGTAAAACTAATAGGCCAAAATAGATAAAAAATTTTGAAAAATGTCGAAAAATTGATTTTCCGGTTAAAATCAGGACAAATACAAGGAAAAAACCACTTAACTTCGATAGAAGTCCCCCCTACACTTAACATAAACATTGTCCTCAATGTTTAAGCATGTGGGAGTAAACTCCCCTACACTTAGGACATTGTGCACTTTGTTTAAATCTTGCTAAGGAAGAAAAAACTAAAGAGATTCCTATTTTAATATTGAGAAAATATAAAATAGTGAATCGAAAAGAGTTTAGGATAGAACCGGGATAATGGAAACACGGAATCACGGGTCGTCAAGAATCATCAAGAGTGGATCATTGAAGCTCGAATCCTTGATTAAGAGAGGATAGGAAATAGCAAACCAACGGGTCTCCCCTACACTTAGGATAAAGAAAGCTAAAAGATAGATGCATGGGTTGCCTCCCAAGAAGCGCTTGATTTTTGATTACCGAGTCGTGAGCCTGACTCGACCTTGATTATCAACGGAAGAAGCATGAAATATATCCACCAGGATCAAAAACATAGTTTTCGTCCATCAAATAGCAGAGGCTTAAGGCGAACAAGGCAAGCCAAAGAAGAAGAGGCAAGGTTCCCTTAAGCAGCGATGGAGCACGGTGGAAGCAAGTATGGTGAGGTGCAAGCATGTCTTCAAAATTTCCAAAGATTTTTCCTTTTATTTCATTAGGTGGATACTGAGATGGCTGCAGAATATCAATACCGGGGTCGAACACCTTTTCCTTTAGGGGAAAATAGCACTCAGGCTCAGCAAAAAGGGAAGAAGACCCGCGAAGAAGCACAACCTCGTCCTCAGAAGATGGACAAAGAGGTGTTAACTCATACGTGCTGCGGATATTGGTGTCGACCGGTTTCTTCTCCTTTGAAAGAATGTTCTTCAAATCCAAAGTAGGATCAAGACGATAATCTTCAAAATCTAAAGGAGGAGCATCACTCTCATGAGGGAAGTAAGTGTTGAGAAACGTAGAGAAGTCTTCCTCAAATGAGTAGTCGTCCAAAGTAGGATCGAGTGATGGCGGAGGATCTTCATCATGTGAAGAATCGCTCGAAAGAGTATCAGCCTCATCGAAATCATCATACGTGGACAGATCGGGATACTCAGAAGTAAGGTCATCATAATCATCCGAATCTGAGCTAGAATCATCATCATAAGCATCAAAGATCGATGGAGAATCGTAAATGGGAGAAGGTTCCAAATTGGACCGAGAATCATCCACATCATCTTGAAAAAGCGGATTATCAATGGAAGAACGAATAGAGGATTGTTGTAGACGACAAAATTATCAAGCACATTAATCATATTCACTGATTCTCGGCCTCCAAAGGATTTGCCTGTAAGCTTTCCCATTTTAGAAACTTGTGCATCATCCCCGACTCTTAAGATTAACTCACCTTCGGCCACATCCACTAAAGCTCGTCCGGTTCGCAAGAATGGCCGACCAAGTATTAAAGGAATACGAGGGTCCATTTCATAATCAACAACGACAAAATCGACCGGGAAAGTGAATGTGCCAACTTTGATGAACACATCTTCGGCAATACCAACAGGGTAAGCGAGAGTGCGATTTGCAAGTTCAAGAGTCATATTTGTTGGAGTGAGGTCGGGCAATGATAGTGTTTTCCAAACACTCAAAGGCATAAGATTAATACTGGCCCCGAGATCAGCAAGGGCAGTAAATTCTTCGGTTTTGTTGAAAACGCAAGGAAACACAAAACGACCGGGATCTCAAAGTTTTTCCGGAAGTTCTTTAAGAATAACTGCAGAGCAGTTTTCATTTAAGCGTGTGTTGGCGAGTTCAATCAGCTTCTCCATCTTGTTAAGCAATTCCTGAAATGCTTTAACAAATTTGGGCATGTGGACAAGTGCTTCAAGAAAGCTAATGTTGAAGTTCATTTGAGAGATCATCTTCACATAGCGCGACACTTCAACGTCATCCTTGGTTAGCATTTTGGTCTTGCCTAAACGAGAAGGATAAGGGATATTGGGTTTGGGTGGGGAAGGTGCAGGTGTAGTAGGAAAAGGTTAAGATGTTGAAGGGTCCTTCCTAGGTACTTTGTCATGACGAGGCGGAGACGGTAATGGTGCACTAATACTAGGTGTAGGAGGAGTAGGGATAAATGTTCGTGGAGGAGGTGTAGATGATGGGGTGGGATTGGTGGATCGACAATGGTAATTCCACTACGAGTAGTAATAGCACTCATATTTGCTCGCGGATTGGTGACGTTGTCTGAAGGTAGAGAGCTCGTAGAAGAAGGTTGAGCTGCGGGCAAAAAACTAGCAAGCATATTCTTCAAATCATTTGTTTGATTGATGAAGGAAGATTGGATATTATCTCGAAGCTCGAATCTAATCTCATTTCCTTGCTTTGTGATATCTCCTTTAAGCTTGATAATTTGGCTTTGCAAATTCTTGATTTGCTCACATTGGGTTCTCATGATGGCTTCGACATCAGGGGTAATAGGTGGGTTTTGTTGAGCGGGTGGGTGATAAGGATTAGAAGCTCTTGGTGGGATTTGGTTGCTTCTATTATAGTTGTTGGCGGGGTTTTGGTTTTGAGGAGAAAAACCGGGTGAAAGGTAGTTGTTTGATCGGTAACTCAGCAAATTTCTATCCCCTTGAGGTCGAGCTTGGTAATTTTCCGGTGAATAAGTACCATAAGCTGCATACACATTTTCCGGATTTCCTTGAGTCGAAGGACAATCGGTGTATGAGTGAGGACTGCCGCATGTTTCACAAGGATTGGCAACCGCTTTAAGTTGTTGTTGTTGTTGGTTTGAAGCGAGAAGCGTGATACTTTTGCTCATTTCAGTCATCATGCGGGTGAGTT
Source organism: Glebionis coronaria (assembly GCA_025667525.1). Lineage (NCBI taxonomy): Eukaryota > Viridiplantae > Streptophyta > Magnoliopsida > Asterales > Asteraceae > Glebionis > Glebionis coronaria. The sequence goes on from JANFOE010001228.1 coordinate 396,931, forward strand.
CGGTCATATCAGGGTTTGCTGAGGTAGAAGAAACATTGACTCTTGGGTTGTTCCTTGAAGAGCAGAGGAATCCCAGTTTTTGTGGTGAGTAGTCATGTTCTCAATAAGCTCTCTACACTCCTCGGGTCTCCTTTTCATGAATGTGCCACCAGCGGCTGCATTAATCGTATCACGATCTCGAAAAGTCAATCCGTTGTAGAAAGTATCAATTAAGGTCACAGGGAGCATGTTGTGGTTTGGACAACGATCAATCAAGACATTATATCTTTCCCAAGCATCAAAAAGAGATTCATCGGGTTCTTGCATGAAACAGCTGATTTGGTTGCGAAGGCTCGTGACCATGGATGGTGGAAAGTAGCGCGACAAAAAGCGTTGAGTCATGTCATCCCAAGTATGAATTGAATTCTTTGGAAGACGATAAAACCATTTCTCGGCATGATGTGATAAAGTATGTTGGAAGAGTTGTAGGCGAAGAACATCCATTGTGGCACCAGGCAACTTCATGCTTTGGGTGATTGTAATGAACTTGTCGAGGTGTTTGTTGGCATCATCATCAGGAAATCCACGAAATGGGTTAGTTTGCACTTGCTGAATCATGTGGTGCTTCAACGAAAACTCAGGAGCCGTGATTTGCATCGGCGCAATCGGTCCTCCTCGTCCAAACATGGTAGGTTGACAAAGCTCCTCCATTGTCCGAAGATCGGGCCGTGGAAGAACATTGTTGTTATTGTTGAGGTGCGGTGGATTATTGTTGTTAACACCTGACATAGATAAATCTTCTTGAGTCTCGGGCTCTTGATAATTAGAAGATCTAGTACGCATACACCTGAAAATGCAAAAGAAAAAGAAACCAAACACAAAGACAATATATATACACAATAAAGATAAAATCTTTTTGGATTTTTGAAATTTTTAATTTTTATGGATTTTTATCAATTTTTAATTTTTATGGTTTTTTGAAATTTTTATGCAAGAAAAATAACGCTCACAAGTGAACGGATCCCAAAAAGCAAAGCGTCTTTTACAGAAAACCGTTAATCTTTACGAAAAGAGCCGGCAGCGGCGCCATTTTGATAAAAGGTTTTTGACACCCCGTATAAAAATTATCGTTCTCGTGGTCTAATCGAATTGATCCTAGTTAAGTGTGCGACTCAGCTGTCTTTGGTGAAACAAAAACGTGTCGTTGTATTATATTAAAAGTGCAAAAACAATTAAAGTAAAAGGCAGGTAAAATAAATCTAAGTCTAACTTAAAGTAAATGGTGCAAGTAATTACAAGCGTGACGAGAAATTAAAAGGCACTTAAAGTAAATAACGCAAACTTAAAACTACCTAAGGCAAACTTAAAACGCAACTAAAACTTAAACTAAGGCAAGGCTAAAATAAATCTAAGGCAAGTAATCTTAAAGCGCGACTACGGAAAAAGGCGGGAAAAATAAAGCTTGAAATTAAAAACAAAAACTAGAAAGAACCTGAATACAGCTCATTCGGAATAATCCTTCGTTCGGAACAATCACTCATCCGGAATGTCACCTTCGTTTGGAATGATTCTTCTTCGCTCGGAATATTACCAAAATCCTTGATCCGGAACAAATTATTCTGAATATGTCACTTATCCAAAACAATCCTTCGTTCGGAACTTCTGCTGATTCAAAGCCCTTGGTTCGGAAGTTTCTGGTTAACTCTTGATTCGGAAGTTCTTGAGTCGGAACTTCTTGATTCGGAAGCCTCCCAAAAGTTTGATTCGGACTACTTCCGAATGAACCGCTCCTGGCTCGGAAGACTTTGATTCGGAACTAATCTGAATGAACAAGAAGTCTTGATTCGGAACTCTTCCGAGTGAAGTTCTTGGTTCGGAACTTTTGGATACTTCCGAATAAACACTCTCTGGTTCGGAACTGTTGGTCCGTAACTCTTCCGGCTCGGAACTTCTTGATCGGAAAACTTCCGAATGAACAAGAACCTTGATCCAGAACTTTCTGACTCGAAAGTTCCTGATTCGGAACTTTCTGATTCGGAAGTTCTGGCCTGGGGAAACTTGGTTCGAAAGTTTTCTGAATAAACAAAGAGTTGATCCGGAACTTCTTGGTACGGAATTCTTTGGTGTTGATCCGGAACTTACCTGGGAATCACAGTGACCGAAACAAACACCCCCGAAGAACAGGGAAATACAATATACACGAATCTAATAACAATTTAACCAAAATCAAGTATAAGATTAAACCAAACTAATAACAAAACATCCAATAATCATAAACAAACTATCCAAATCAATAAAACTAACAAATCTAACCACAATAATCAAAACCATCTTTGATCAAAATAAAAACATGAACATGAACATAAACATAAACATAAAAATCAAAGATCAAGAAAGGTAGATAGGAGATTAACAAGATAAAGTAGAGATTGACAAGAATTAAATGAAAACTTACTTGAAATTATAGGAATTTAAGGTGCAAGACAATGTATTTAAATTTGACAAGTAATTAAATTGACATGAATTTAAAGGTGCAAGGTAAATAAATGGTGGAAGACTAATTGTCACACTTAGCCAACAAAGAAAAATGATTAACAACTAATCTATATATATAGGGGAGGATTAGGAAACTTCCTCCCCTCCTTTATTTTCTCTTAATTGCATCATTAGGCCCTTCCTTCTTAATCTCTTTGTTAATTGCACCATTTGTCCTTAAGCCTTTAAATCTTCTTTAATCTTGGACTTATATGACTTTTGGCTCGGGATTTCTTTGAACACGTCTTTTAATTCTTCAATAAAGTAGACTTGAGTTCTTCGTCTTTAAGTAAATTTCCGTCTTTTGACTTTTTCTTCGATAAATGTTCAGAATTTGTCTTGGACTTCCGTTCTTTTTGCACTCTTTACTTCTTGACTTCGTCTTTCATCTTTTCTTCAATAAAAGCCCGTGAATGCCCGTGTTATCTCCACTTTTCACCTTTTCGTCCTAAATCACAACAAAAACACAAACCACGCATAATTCTGACATAAAAGACATAACATACACGTTTTGGCTCGGTTATTATTGTAATTAAGTGGTAAAAAAGATGGGTGTTTACACACCTATCAAATCCCATACACTTGACCATTGCAATGTCCTCATGCAATGCATTAGTTACAAAGCACGTTTACACTTTTCATTATAATTAATCCATAGTGGCCTTTATTAAAGAGATAGAAAATTACAAATATTCAAAGTAAAGAAATCAAAAGCATACCTTGGGTTTTGAAAATGTCATGAATAATCATCATTCTCAAGTTTTCACTTTCTCCAAACCAAGCTTAAAAACGAGATCATTGTTATTATAAGTTAGTAAACTAACACGAACTCATGTGGGCCAATTACTTACTTAGACTCCCTTATTCCTAGGTGTATCTCTTATATTTTATTATTGTCTTGAATGATCACGAAGATGCATTTTTTACTTATTTCGATAGTTATTTAGTCCGAAAATAAAGTGAACGATTTAATCAATAGTTAGCTAAAGGACAAAATCTTTTAAAACTGCTTCTCGGGACCTCATAAAGTTCATATCTTGGCATAACTCGCTTCGCGATTTGAGACCTTTCTCGGACCGATATTTGGCAGCGACTTCATACTTCAAACCTTGAGAGACGTTCATGAAATTATGGTCTTTTCTTCATATAGAAATTTATTCACTTGAAGTTTTGAGAGATTCATACTTGGACCACGACTTCTTCATTTTTCTCCAATCTTTATTTTGGACTTTGATATACAACGCTCCGCCTCCTTTTTGACTTGGATCTATTTATCCTCATACCTTGCTAGGGTCTTTTCGGATACACTTCTCCATGACTTTTGGGGAGTTTTTGCTTTTCGTCGTGTGTCTCGATCCTTCATATTGATTTTCTATAAATGATTCTTCACATCACTTTGGATCTTTAGCAACAAAATATAGCCCTCATGTCTTGTTAGGGCCTTTTTGGACTCGCCAATCTTCGCATCCCGCTTCAATAAGTTATGCCTTGGCTATGAACTCTAATCCATACCGAGCAACTTTTAAACGATCTTGGGCTAGAAGCTAAGTAAATTTTCAAATCGTACAACCTTATTTATTGCAGATAAATTTATTAGCAAGCGATGGGAGAATAGGCTTATAATTAACTCACATAAATTCACGAAAGAATACCGAACTTATAATTGGCTCTATCATCTCTCGTTCTCCACAGTTTAAAATCTCAAGGAATGAGACTCGTGGATGCTTAGCCTATTAAATCAAAGTTTTGGGTTTTCGAGTCGCCTATAGGATCTTGCAAACTCTTAGACTTTTTCAAGTTTAGAAATCGCGTTTTAAAGTTCCCTTGATAAACGACTCTCTAGGATCAATTATAGGAACTTGCGAAAAGTTCTTGTTCTTAACCCGTGAGAGTTAAGACTTTCGCGTTTTATAGCTCCCTATATAAAAGCCTAGCAAAACTTGACTTAAACATGTTAAGGATACTAGCTAGAGTAACTTAGATAAGTAAACTCGGGTTGAGTCAAAAGATTCATAACGTTTGAAAATTAAAACCACTTTATTAAAAAAATTTCTAACAAAGAAAGAAAATAACTATACAAAGGTAAAACTAATAGGCCAAAATAGATCAAAAATTTTGAAAAATGTCGAAAAATTGATTTTCCGGTTAAAATCAGGACAAATACAAGGAAAAAAACCACTTAACTTCGATAGAAGTCCCCCCTACACTTAACATAAACATTGTCCTAAATGTTTAAGCATGTGGGAGTAAACTCCCCTACACTTAGGACATTGTGCACTTTGTTTAAATCTTGCTAAGGAAGAAAAAACTAAAGAGATTCCTATTTTAATATTGAGAAAATATAAAATAGTGAATCGAAAAGAGTTTAGGATAGAACCGGGATAATGGAAACACAGAATCACGGGTCGTCAAGAATCATCAAGAGTGGATCATTGAAGATCGAATCCTTGATTAAGAGAGGAGAGGAAATAGCAAACCAACGGGTCTCCCCTACACTTAGGATAAACAAAGCTAAAAGATAGATGCATAGGTTGCCTCCCAAGAAGCGCTTGATTTTTGATTACCGAGTCGTGAGCCTGACTCGACCTTTATTATCAACGGAAGAAGCATGAAATATATCCACCAGGATCAAAAACATAGTTTTCGTCCATCAAATAGAAGAGGCTTAAGGCGAACAAGGCAAGCCAAAGAAGAAGAGGCAAGGTTCCCTTAAGCAGCGATGGAGCACGGTGGAAGAAAGTATGGTGAGGTGCAAGCATGTATTCAAAATTTCCAAAGATTTTTCCTTTTATTTCATTAGGTGGATACTAAGATGGCTGCAGAATATCAATACCGGGGTCGAACACCTTTTCCTTTAGGGGAAAATAGCACTCAGGCTCAGCAAAAAGGGAAGAAGACCCGCGAAGAAGCACAACCTCGTCCTCAGAAGATGGACAAAGAGGTGTTAACTCATACGTGCTGCGGATATTGGTGTCGACCGGTTTCTTCTCCTTTGAAAGAATGTTCTTCAAATCCAAAGTAGGATCAAGACGATAATATTCAAAATCTAAAGGAGGAGCATCACTCTCATGAGGGAAGTAAGTGTTGAGAAACGTAGAGAAGTCTTCCTTAAATGAGTAGTCGTCCAAGGTAGGATCTAGTGATGGCGGAGGATCTTCATCATGTGAAGAATCGCTCGAAAGAGTATCAGCCTCATCGAAATCATCATACGTGGGCAGATCGGGATACTCAGAAGTAAGGTCATCATAATCATCCGAATCTGAGCAAGAATCATCATCATAAGCATCAAAGATCGATGGAGAATCGTAAATGGGAGAAGGTTCCAAATTGGACCGAGAATCATCCACATCATCTTGAAAAAGTAGATTATCAATGGAAGAACGAATAGAGGATTGTTGTAGACGACAAAATTATCAAGCACATTAATCATATTCACTGATTCTCAGCCTCCAAAGGATTTGCCTGTAAGCTTTCCCTTTTTAGAAACTTGTGCATCATCCCCGACTCTTAAGATTAACTCACCTTCGGCCACATCCACTAAAGCTCGTCCGGTTCGCAAGAATGGCCGACCAAGTATTAAAGGAATACGAGGTTTCATTTCATAATCAACAACGACAAAATCGACCAGGAAAGTGAATGTGCCAACTTTGATGAACACATCTTCGGCAATACCAACAGGGTAAGCGAGAGTGCGATTTGCAAGTTCAAGAGTCATATTTGTTGGAGTGAGGTCGGGCAATGATAGTGTTTTCCAAACACTCAAAGGCATAAGATTAATACTAGCCCCGAGATCAGCAAGGGCAGTAAATTCTTCGGTTTTGTTGAAAACGCAAGGAAACACAAAACGACCGGGATCTACAAGCTTTTCTGGAAGTTCTTTAAGAATAACTGCAGAGCAGTTTTCATTTAAGCGTGTGTTGGTGAGTTCAATCAGCTTCTCCTTCTTGTTAATCAATTCATTAAATGCTTTAACAAATTTGGGCATGTGGACAAGTGCTTCAAGAAAGCTAATGTTGAAGTTCATTTGAGAGATCATCTTCACATAGCGCGACACATCAGCGTCATCCTTGGTTAGCATTTTGGTCTTGCCTAAACGAGAAGGATAAGGGATATTGGGTTTGGGTGGGGAAGGTGCAGGTGTAGTAGGAAAAGGTTAAGATGTTGAAGGGTCCTTCCTAGGTACTTCGTCATGACGAGGCGGAGACGGTAATGGTGCACTAATACTAGGTGTAGGAGGAGTAGGGATAAATGTTCGTGGAGGAGGTGTAGATGATGGGGGTGGGATTGGTGGATCGACAATGGTAATTCCACTACGAGTAGTAATAGCACTCACATTTTCTCGCGGATTGGTGACGTTGTTTGAAGGTAGAGAGCTCGTAGAAGAAGGTTGAGCTGCGGGCAAGAAACTAGCAAGCATATTCTTCAAATCATTTGTTTGATTTCTGAAGGAAGATTGGATATTATCTCGAAGCTCGGATCTAATCTCATTTCCTTGCTTTGTGATATCTCCTTTAAGCTTGATAATTTGGCTTTGCAGATTCTTGATTTGCTCACCTTGGGTTCTCATGATGGCTTCAACATCGGGGGTAATGGGTGGGTTTTGTTGAGCGGGTGGGTGATAAGGATTAGAAGCTCTTGGTGGGATTTGGTTGCTTCTATTATAGTTGTTGGCGGGGTTTTGGTTTTGAGGAGAAAAACCGGGTGAAAGGTAGTTGTTTGATCGGTAACTCAGCAAATTTCTATCCCCTTGAGGTCGAGCTTGGTAATTTTCCGGTGAATAATTACCATAAGCTGCATACACATTTTCCGGATTTCCTTGAGTCGAAGGACAATCGGTGTATGAGTGAGGTCAGCCGCATGTTTCACAAGGATTGGCAACCGCTTTAACTTGTTGTTGTTGTTGGTTTGAAGCGAGAAGCGTGATACTTTTGCTCATTTCAGTCATCATGCGGGTGAGTTCGGTCATATCAGGGTTTGCTGAGGTAGAAGAAACATTGACTCTCGGGTTGTTCCTTGAAGAAGCAAAGGAATCCCAGTTTTTGTGGTGATTAGTCATGTTCTCAATAAGCTCTCTACACTCCTCGGGTCTCCTTTTCATGAATGTGCCACCAGCGGCTGCATTAATCGTATCACGATCTCGAAAAGTCAATCCGTTGTAGAAAGTATCAATTAAGGTCACAGGGAGCATGTTGTGGTTTGGACAACGATCAATCAAGACATTATATCTTTCCCAAGCATCAAAAAGAGATTCATCGGGTTCTTGCATGAAACCGTTGATTTGATTGCGAAGGCTCGTGACCATGGATGGTGGAAAGTAGCGCGACAAAAAGCGTTGAGTCATGTCATCCCAAGTATGAATTGAATTCTTTGGAAGACGATCAAACCATTTCTCGGCATGATGTGATAAAGTATGTGGGAAGAGTTGTAGGCGAAGAACATCCATTGTGGCACCAGGCAACTTCATGCTTTGGGTGATTGTAATGAACTTGTCGAGGTGTTTGTTGGCATCATCATCAGGAAATCCACGAAACGGGTTAGTTTGCACTTGCTGAATCATGTGGTGCTTCAACGAAAACTCAGGAGTCGTGATTTGCATCGGCGCAATCGGTCCTCCTCGTCCAAACATGGTAGGTTGACAAAGCTCCTCCATTGTCCGAAGATCGGGCTGTGGAAGAACATTGTTGTTATTGTTGAGGTGCGGTGGATTATTGTTGTTAACACCTGACATAGATAAATCTTCTTGAGTCTCGGGCTCTTGATAATTAGAAGATCTAGTACGCATACACCTGAAAATGCAAAAGAAAAAGAAACCAAACACAAAGACAATATATATACACAATAAAGATAAAATCTTTTTGGATTTTTGAAATTTTTAATTTTTATGGATTTTTATCAATTTTTAATTTTTATGGTTTTTTGAAATTTTTATGCAAGAAAAATAACGCTCACAAGTGAACGGATCCCAAAAAGCAAAGCGTCTTTTACAGAAAACCGTTAATCTTTACGAAAAGAGCCGGCAGCGGCGCCATTTTGATAAAAGGTTTTTGACACCCCGTATAAAAATTATCGTTCTCGTGGTCTAATCGAATTGATCCTGGTTAAGTGTGCGACTCAGCTGTCTTTGGTGAAACAAAAACGTGTCGTTGTATTATATTAAAAGTGCAAAAACAATTAAAGTAAAAGGCAGGTAAAATAAATCTAAGTCTAACTTAAAGTAAATGGTGCAAGTAATTACAAGCGTGACGAGAAATTAAAAGGCACTTAAAGTAAATAACGCAAACTTAAAACTACCTAAGGCAAACTTAAAACGCAACTAAAACTTAAACTAAGGCAAGGCTAAAATAAATCTAAGGCAAGTAATCTTAAAGCGCGACTACGGAAAAAGGCGGGAAAAATAAAGCTTGAAATTAAAAACAAAAACTAGAAAGAACCTGAATACAGCTCATTCGGAATAATCCTTCGTTCGGAACAATCACTCATCCGGAATGTCACCTTCGTTTGGAATGATTCTTCTTCGCTCGGAATATTACCAAAATCCTTGATCCGGAACAAATTATTCTGAATATGTCACTTATCCAAAACAATCCTTCGTTCGGAACTTCTGCTGATTCAAAGCCCTTGGTTCGGAAGTTTCTGGTTAACTCTTGATTCGGAAGTTCTTGAGTCGGAACTTCTTGATTCGGAAGCCTCCCAAAAGTTTGATTCGGACTACTTCAGAATGAACCGCTCCTGGCTCGGAAGACTTTGATTCGGAACTAATCTGAATGAACAAGAAGTCTTGATTCGGAACTATTCCGAGTGAAGTTCTTGGTTCGGAACTTTTGGATACTTCCGAATAAACACTCTCTGGTTCGGAACTGTTGGTCCGTAACTCTTCCGGCTCGGAACTTCTTGATCGGAAAACTTCCGAATGAACAAGAACCTTGATCCAGAACTTTCTGACTCGAAAGTTCCTGATTCGGAACTTTCTGATTCGGAAGTTCTGGCCTGGGGAAACTTGGTTCGAAAGTTTTCTGAATAAACAAAGAGTTGATCCGGAACTTCTTGGTACGGAATTCTTTGGTGTTGATCCGGAACTTACCTGGGAATCACAGTGACCGAAACAAACACCCCCGAAGAACAGGGAAATACAATATACACGAATCTAATAACAATTTAACCAAAATCAAGTATAAGATTAAACCAAACTAATAACAAAACATCCAATAATCATAAACAAACTATCCAAATCAATAAAACTAACAAATCTAACCACAATAATCAAAACCATCTTTGATCAAAATAAAAACATGAACATGAACATAAACATAAACATAAAAATCAAAGATCAAGAAAGGTAGATAGGAGATTAACAAGATAAAGTAGAGATTGACAAGAATTAAATGAAAACTTACTTGAAATTATAGGAATTTAAGGTGCAAGACAATGTATTTAAATTTGACAAGTAATTAAATTGACATGAATTTAAAGGTGCAAGGTAAATAAATGGTGGAAGACTAATTGTCACACTTAGCCAACAAAGAAAAATGATTAACAACTAATCTATATATATAGGGGAGGATTAGGAAACTTCCTCCCCTCCTTTATTTTCTCTTAATTGCATCATTAGGCCCTTCCTTCTTAATCTCTTTGTTAATTGCACCATTTGTCCTTAAGCCTTTAAATCTTCTTTAATCTTGGACTTATATGACTTTTGGCTCGGGATTTCTTTGAACACGTCTTTTAATTCTTCAATAAAGTAGACTTGAGTTCTTCGTCTTTAAGTAAATTTCCGTCTTTTGACTTTTTCTTCGATAAATGTTCAGAATTTGTCTTGGACTTCCGTTCTTTTTGCACTCTTTACTTCTTGACTTCGTCTTTCATCTTTTCTTCAATAAAAGCCCGTGAATGCCCGTGTTATCTCCACTTTTCACCTTTTCGTCCTAAATCACAACAAAAACACAAACCACGCATAATTCTGACATAAAAGACATAACATACACGTTTTGGCTCGGTTATTATTGTAATTAAGTGGTAAAAAAGATGGGTGTTTACACACCTATCAAATCCCATACACTTGACCATTGCAATGTCCTCATGCAATGCATTAGTTACAAAGCACGTTTACACTTTTCATTATAATTAATCCATAGTGGCCTTTATTAAAGAGATAGAAAATTACAAATATTCAAAGTAAAGAAATCAAAAGCATACCTTGGGTTTTGAAAATGTCATGAATAATCATCATTCTCAAGTTTTCACTTTCTCCAAACCAAGCTTAAAAACGAGATCATTGTTATTATAAGTTAGTAAACTAACACGAACTCATGTGGGCCAATTACTTACTTAGACTCCCTTATTCCTAGGTGTATCTCTTATATTTTATTATTGTCTTGAATGATCACGAAGATGCATTTTTTACTTATTTCGATAGTTATTTAGTCCGAAAATAAAGTGAACGATTTAATCAATAGTTAGCTAAAGGACAAAATCTTTTAAAACTGCTTCTCGGGACCTCATAAAGTTCATATCTTGGCATAACTCGCTTCGTGATTTGAGACCTTTCTCGGACCGATATTTGGCAGCGACTTCATACTTCAAACCTTGAGAGACGTTCATGAAATTATGGTCTTTTCTTCATATAGAAATTTATTCACTTGAAGTTTTGAGAGATTCATACTTGGACCACGACTTCTTCATTTTTCTCCAATCTTTATTTTGGACTTTGATATACAACGCTCCGCCTCCTTTTTGACTTGGATCTATTTATCCTCATACCTTGCTAGGGTCTTTTCGGATACACTTCTCCATGACTTTTGGGGAGTTTTTGCTTTTCGTCGTGTGTCTCGATCCTTCATATTGATTTTCTATAAATGATTCTTCACATCACTTTGGATCTTTAGCAACAAAATATAGCCCTCATGTCTTGTTAGGGCCTTTTTGGACTCGCCAATCTTCGCATCCCGCTTCAATAAGTTATGCCTTGGCTATGAACTCTAATCCATACCGAGCAACTTTTAAACGATCTTGGGCTAGAAGCTAAGTAAATTTTCAAATCGTACAACCTTATTTATTGCAGATAAATTTATTAGCAAGCGATGGGAGAATAGGCTTATAATTAACTCACATAAATTCACGAAAGAATACCGAACTTATAATTGGCTCTATCATCTCTCGTTCTCCACAGTTTAAAATCTCAAGGAATGAGACTCGTGGATGCTTAGCCTATTAAATCAAAGTTTTGGGTTTTCGAGTCGCCTATAGGATCTTGCAAACTCTTAGACTTTTTCAAGTTTAGAAATCGCGTTTTAAAGTTCCCTTGATAAACGACTCTCTAGGATCAATTATAGGAACTTGCGAAAAGTTCTTGTTCTTAACCCGTGAGAGTTAAGACTTTCGCGTTTTATAGCTCCCTATATAAAAGCCTAGCAAAACTTGACTTAAACATGTTAAGGATACTAGCTAGAGTAACTTAGATAAGTAAACTCGGGTTGAGTCAAAAGATTCATAACGTTTGAAAATTAAAACCACTTTATTAAAAAAATTTCTAACAAAGAAAGAAAATAACTATACAAAGGTAAAACTAATAGGCCAAAATAGATCAAAAATTTTGAAAAATGTCGAAAAATTGATTTTCCGGTTAAAATCAGGACAAATACAAGGAAAAAACCACTTAACTTCGATAGAAGTCCCCCCTACACTTAACATAAACATTGTCCTAAATGTTTAAGCATGTGGGAGTAAACTCCCCTACACTTAGGACATTGTGCACTTTGTTTAAATCTTGCTAAGGAAGAAAAAACTAAAGAGATTCCTATTTTAATATTGAGAAAATATAAAATAGTGAATCGAAAAGAGTTTAGGATAGAACCGGGATAATGGAAACACAGAATCACGGGTCGTCAAGAATCATCAAGAGTGGATCATTGAAGATCGAATCCTTGATTAAGAGAGGAGAGGAAATAGCAAACCAACGGGTCTCCCCTACACTTAGGATAAACAAAGCTAAAAGATAGATGCATAGGTTGCCTCCCAAGAAGCGCTTGATTTTTGATTACCGAGTCGTGAGCCTGACTCGACCTTTATTATCAACGGAAGAAGCATGAAATATATCCACCAGGATCAAAAACATAGTTTTCGTCCATCAAATAGAAGAGGCTTAAGGCGAACAAGGCAAGCCAAAGAAGAAGAGGCAAGGTTCCCTTAAGCAGCGATGGAGCACGGTGGAAGCAAGTATGGTGAGGTGCAAGCATGTATTCAAAATTTCCAAAGATTTTTCCTTTTATTTCATTAGGTGGATACTAAGATGGCTGCAGAATATCAATACCGGGGTCGAACACCTTTTCCTTTAGGGGAAAATAGCACTCAGGCTCAGCAAAAAGGGAAGAAGACCCGCGAAGAAGCACAACCTCGTCCTCAGAAGATGGACAAAGAGGTGTTAACTCATACGTGCTGCGGATATTGGTGTCGACCGGTTTCTTCTCCTTTGAAAGAATGTTCTTCAAATCCAAAGTAGGATCAAGACGATAATATTCAAAATCTAAAGGAGGAGCATCACTCTCATGAGGGAAGTAAGTGTTGAGAAACGTAGAGAAGTCTTCCTTAAATGAGTAGTCGTCCAAGGTAGGATCAAGTGATGGCGGAGGATCTTCATCATGTGAAGAATCGCTCGAAAGAGTATCAGCCTCATCGAAATCATCATACGTGGGCAGATCGGGATACTCAGAAGTAAGGTCATCATAATCATCCGAATCTGAGCAAGAATCATCATCATAAGCATCAAAGATCGATGGAGAATCGTAAATGGGAGAAGGTTCCAAATTGGACCGAGAATCATCCACATCATCTTGAAAAAGTAGATTATCAATGGAAGAACGAATAGAGGATTGTTGTAGACGACAAAATTATCAAGCACATTAATCATATTCACTGATTCTCAGCCTCCAAAGGATTTGCCTGTAAGCTTTCCCTTTTTAGAAACTTGTGCATCATCCCCGACTCTTAAGATTAACTCACCTTCGGCCACATCCACTAAAGCTCGTCCGGTTCGCAAGAATGGCCGACCAAGTATTAAAGGAATACGAGGTTCCATTTCATAATCAACAACGACAAAATCGACCAGGAAAGTGAATGTGCCAACTTTGATGAACACATCTTCGGCAATACCAACAGGGTAAGCGAGAGTGCGATTTGCAAGTTCAAGAGTCATATTTGTTGGAGTGAGGTCGGGCAATGATAGTGTTTTCCAAACACTCAAAGGCATAAGATTAATACTAGCCCCGAGATCAGCAAGGGCAGTAAATTCTTCGGTTTTGTTGAAAACGCAAGGAAACACAAAACGACCGGGATCTACAAGCTTTTCTGGAAGTTCTTTAAGAATAACTGCAGAGCAGTTTTCATTTAAGCATGTGTTGGTGAGTTCAATCAGCTTCTCCTTCTTGTTAATCAATTCATTAAATGCTTTAACAAATTTGGGCATGTGGACAAGTGCTTCAAGAAAGCTAATGTTGAAGTTCATTTGAGAGATCATCTTCACATAGCGCGACACATCAGCGTCATCCTTGGTTAGCATTTTGGTCTTGCCTAAACGAGAAGGATAAGGGATATTGGGTTTGGGTGGGGAAGGTGCAGGTGTAGTAGGAAAAGGTTAAGATGTTGAAGGGTCCTTCCTAGGTACTTCGTCATGACGAGGCGGAGACGGTAATGGTGCACTAATACTAGGTGTAGGAGGAGTAGGGATAAATGTTCGTGGAGGAGGTGTAGATGATGGGGGTGGGATTGGTGGATCGACAATGGTAATTCCACTACGAGTAGTAATAGCACTCACATTTTCTCGCGGATTGGTGACGTTGTTTGAAGGTAGAGAGCTCGTAGAAGAAGGTTGAGCTGCGGGCAAGAAACTAGCAAGCATATTCTTCAAATCATTTGTTTGATTTCTGAAGGAAGATTGGATATTATCTCGAAGCTCGGATCTAATCTCATTTCCTTGCTTTGTGATATCTCCTTTAAGCTTGATAATTTGGCTTTGCAGATTCTTGATTTGCTCACCTTGGGTTCTCATGATGGCTTCAACATCGGGGGTAATGGGTGGGTTTTGTTGAGCGGGTGGGTGATAAGGATTAGAAGCTCTTGGTGGGATTTGGTTGCTTCTATTATAGTTGTTGGCGGGGTTTTGGTTTTGAGGAGAAAAACCGGGTGAAAGGTAGTTGTTTGATCGGTAACTCAGCAAATTTCTATCCCCTTGAGGTCGAGCTTGGTAATTTTCCGGTGAATAATTACCATAAGCTGCATACACATTTTCCGGATTTCCTTGAGTCGAAGGACAATCGGTGTATGAGTGAGGTCAGCCGCATGTTTCACAAGGATTGGCAACCGCTTTAACTTGTTGTTGTTGTTGGTTTGAAGCGAGAAGCGTGATACTTTTGCTCATTTCAGTCATCATGCGGGTGAGTTCGGTCATATCAGGGTTTGCTGAGGTAGAAGAAACATTGACTCTCGGGTTGTTCCTTGAAGAAGCAAAGGAATCCCAGTTTTTGTGGTGATTAGTCATGTTCTCAATAAGCTCTCTACACTCCTCGGGTCTCCTTTTCATGAATGTGCCACCAGCGGCTGCATTAATCGTATCACGATCTCGAAAAGTCAATCCGTTGTAGAAAGTATCAATTAAGGTCACAGGGAGCATGTTGTGGTTTGGACAACGATCAATCAAGACATTATATCTTTCCCAAGCATCAAAAAGAGATTCATCGGGTTCTTGCATGAAACCGTTGATTTGATTGCGAAGGCTCGTGACCATGGATGGTGGAAAGTAGCGCGACAAAAAGCGTTGAGTCATGTCATCCCAAGTATGAATTGAATTCTTTGGAAGACGATCAAACCATTTCTCGGCATGATGTGATAAAGTATGTGGGAAGAGTTGTAGGCGAAGAACATCCATTGTGGCACCAGGCAACTTCATGCTTTGGGTGATTGTAATGAACTTGTCGAGGTGTTTGTTGGCATCATCATCAGGAAATCCACGAAACGGGTTAGTTTGCACTTGCTGAATCATGTGGTGCTTCAACGAAAACTCAGGAGTCGTGATTTGCATCGGCGCAATCGGTCCTCCTCGTCCAAACATGGTAGGTTGACAAAGCTCCTCCATTGTCCGAAGATCGGGCTGTGGAAGAACATTGTTGTTATTGTTGAGGTGCGGTGGATTATTGTTGTTAACACCTGACATAGATAAATCTTCTTGAGTCTCGGGCTCTTGATAATTAGAAGATCTAGTACGCATACACCTGAAAATGCAAAAGAAAAAGAAACCAAACACAAAGACAATATATATACACAATAAAGATAAAATCTTTTTGGATTTTTGAAATTTTTAATTTTTATGGATTTTTATCAATTTTTAATTTTTATGGTTTTTTGAAATTTTTATGCAAGAAAAATAACGCTCACAAATGAACGGATCCCAAAAAGCAAAGCGTCTTTCACAGAAAACCGTTAATCTTTAAGAAAAGAGCCGGCAGCGGCGCCATTTTGATAAAAGGTTTTTGACACCCCGTATAAAAATTATCGTTCTCGTGGTCTAATCGAATTGATCCTGGTTAAGTGTGTGACTCAGCTGTCTTTGGTGAAACAAAAATGTGTCGTTGTAGTATATTAAAAGTGCAAAAACAATTAAAGTAAAAGGCAGGTAAAATAAATCTAAGTCTAACTTAAAGTAAATGGTGCAAGTAATTACAAGCGTGACGAGAAATTAAAAGGCATTTAAAGTAAATAACACAAACTTAAAACTACCTAAGGCAAACTTAAAACGAAACTAAAACTTAAACTAAGGCAAGGCTAAAATAAATCTAAGGCAAGTAATCTTAAAGCGCGACTACGGAAAAAGGCGGGAAAAATAAAGCTTGAAATTAAAAACAAAAACTAGAAAGAACCTGAATACAGCTCATTCGGAATAATCCTTCGTTTGGAACAATCACTCATCCGGAATGTCACCTTCGTTTGGAATGATTCTTCTTCGCTCGGAATATTACCAAAATCCTTGATCCGGAACAAATTATTCTGAATATGTCACTTATCCAAAACAATCCTTCGTTCGGAACTTCTGCTGATTCAAAGCCCTTGGTTCGGAAGTTTCTGGTTAACTCTTGATTCTGAAGTTCTTGAGTCGGAACTTCTTGATTCGGAAGCCTCCCAAAAGTTTGGTTCGGACTACTTCCGAATGAACCGCTCCTGGCTCGGAAGACTTTGATTCGGAACTATTCTGAATGAACAAGAAGTCTTGATTCGGAACTTGCCGAGTGAAGTTCTTGGTTCGGAACTTTTGGATACTTCCGAATAAACACTCTCTGGTTCGGAACTGTTGGTCCGGAACTCTTCCGGTTCGGAACTTCTTGATCGGAAAACTTACGAATGAAAAAGAACCTTGATCCGGAACTTTCTGACTCGGAAGTTCCTGATTCGGAACTTTCTGATTCGGAAGTTCTGGCATGGGGAAACTTGGTTCGGAAGTTTTCTGAATAAACAAAGAGTTGATCCAGAACTTTTTGGTTCGAAATTACTTGGTGTTGATCCGAAACTTACCTGGGAATCACGGTAACCGAAACAAACACCCCCGAAGAACAGGGAAATACAATATACACGCATCTAATAACAATTTAACCAAAATCAAGTATAAGATTAAACCAAACTAATAACAAAACATCCAATAATCATAAATAAACTATCCAAATCAATAAAACTAACAAATCTAACCACAATAATCAAAACCCACTTTGATCAAAATAAAAACATGAACATGAACATAAACATAAACATAAAAATCAAAGATCAAGAATGTTAGATAGGAGATTAACAAGATAAAGTAGAGATTGACAAGAATTAAATGAAAACTTACTTGAAATTAAAGGAATTTAAGGTGCAAGACAAGGTATTTAAATTTGACAAGTAATTAAATTGACATGAATTTAAAGGTGCAAGGTAAATAAATGGTGAAAGACTAATTGTCACACTTAGCCAACAAAGAAAAATGATTAACAACTAATCTATATATATAGGGGAGGATTAGGAAGCTTCCTCCCATCCTTCATTTTCTCTTAATTGCATCATTAGGCCCTTCCTTCTTAATCTCTTTGTTAATTGCACCATTAGTCCTTAAGCCTTTAAATCTTTTTTAATCTTGGACTTATATGACTTTTGACTCGGGATTTCTTTGAACACGTCTTTTAATTCTTCAATAAAGTAGACTTGAGTTCTTCGGCTTTAAGTAAATTTCCGTCTTTTGACTTTTTCTTTGATAAATCTTCAGAATTTGTCTTGAACTTCCGTTCTTTTTGCACTCTTGACTTCTTGACTTCGTCTTTCATCTTTTCTTCAATAAAAGCCCGTGAATGCCCGTGTTATCTCCACTTTACACCTTTTCGTCCTAAATCACAACAAAAACACAAACCACGCATAATTCCGACATAAAAGACATAAAATACACGTTTTAGCTCGATTATTATTGTAATTAAGTGGTAAAAAGGATGGGTGTTTACACACCTATCAAACCCTAAGGACCATTCTTGTAATTAGATGAAACTTAAAGAAGCCCTAAGGGCTGTTTTTGTCATTTTAGTAAAATTACAAAACCTAGATATAACTAGGGGGACTAAATCTGCCATAAGCCAACTTTAACAAGCCCTAGGTACCAAATGTGTAAAATCCGAAAGTTATACTTGTTTAAAATATGGAGGGACTAGTTTTGCGTTGTTCCGAAACATTAACAAGCCCTAACCCTAAAATCTATTTTAATTATAATAAAACATAATTAAACACCTAGACCATAAGAATTAATGTATAAATTCTTAAGTTTGTAATTAATAAATTATTTTATAAATATTAAATAATTTAAGGAAACTTTAAAGTTAAATAAAATATTTTATTTTATTTTTTAAAATGAAATATTTATATTTGCTTTATGGAATAAATTGTATAAACAATTATGAGTATGTATTATTAATGCATGAACTCATATACTTTTAGAAAATAAATTTTATATGAATGTTGGATGATTTGAATACTAGTATTATAAGTAGAACACCTCATGTTTACTTAAAACATGAAACTTAATTGTAAGTTTAAATGATTATTACTAATACATGTACTACAAACGTAAACTAATATTTAAGTAGAACATTTCTATGTTTACTTAAATACGAAACTTAATAGTAAGTTTAGATGAACGGTTATAGTGCATGAACTGCAAACGTGAACTAATATTGTAAGTTTAACATTTTATGTTTCCTTAACTATGAAACTTATATAGATAAGTTTAAATGAATATTGTTAATACTTGTACTACGGTTATTTAGATAACTGCCATAACTTAAACGAACTAACTAAAATCTGTATATGCATACATATATGTTCTTTGTACTATCTATTAAGACTGTACTATTTGATTAGGCATCACTTTTGGCGTGACCTTTATTTGGATATTCGTATTAAACAGCTATTGCCTACTCCCAGGTGAGTTTACAGCCCCATATAAACTTTTGATAAAACTTTTCCCCTATGGGGGAGAAAACATGCAAACACTTAATGGACATAACAGAATTGTATAAACTTGACTATGATTGATTATTATTGGAACTGTTAAATTGTTGTAAATCGCCAGAATGATATAAATATATCTATTAGGGATTGACATCCCCATCTGGGTGAGTCATGCTCACTATGCCTTGGCCGGGACAACAGATGTATACCATGTTGGAACTGGGTTGGGTGTCTTTTTGTAAGACACTACATCCTCATCTGTTGAGGACTATGGAAGGTTAAGCTTCATTTTCTAATAATAAACAAATGTAATCTAAATTTTTGTAAGAATGCTTTGTGCCTTGTTACTTCTATAATTATTGTATGTCCAAACTAATAAATGTTAAACATGTAAATTCACCAACTTTATGTTGACCCTCTAGCATGTTTTTCACATGAAAATGAAGTTAGTACGTGATGTGTGCATGGTCTCCAGCATCTTAGTAATCTGCATCGTAGGACTCGTCAGGGGTTCTATTTGGGAAACATAAACAAATATCTTTTATCATGTCGAAGACAATTTCTATAAATTTGTTTGATAATCATGTAATCTTATTTGAATAACTCTTTATCTTATGCTCTATGGACTATGTGCTATCGATCCACCCTAGTGACATCTCCGTGGATATTTTCGTATAATTTAACCCTACCCGGGGTGTCACAGAGAATGGTATCAGAGCATTAGTTATAGAGAACCAGATAAATTTTTAAATAAAATAAAAAAATAAAATGAAATTTTCTTTTATTTAAAACTGGACTATAACTTATAAATATCTTTTGGGGATTTTATTTGGGACCGTACTAGTTAAGCATATAGATCTTAGGTCATTTTATGCTATGTGAACTAAGTGTGTACAAATTGTTACTAAAATTGATTATTAATACAGTTTAGTGAAATATTGTTATGGAAAATGTTAGATATGCTAAACTTGAAAATTTGACACTACTTAGTAAAATACTGAAATGAAAATATAGGTAATACTAAACCAAACCTTGCACTTACAAATTGTTAAATGAACTGTTTAAATGATATCATATATATATATATATATAAGTAATAATATATATATATAAACTTTAAACATTACGTTGATTGTTTAAAAGGGATATACTTCATTAAACATGTAGCTAGGAATAATATTTTTCTTTGTTTGTAAGCATATACTTAATTCAAATCTAAAATAATATTATTTTGAGAGCATCATGACTTCGCCTACTGCACCTCCGACTTTTCTACCAGTAGCAGCACCTACACCAGCCACCCGTTCGTCTCCACGATCCGTGCAGTGCGGATGGTTATCAGCCTCTGACTCGGAGGATGATCAGACCATCGAAGTTGTGCTTCCCGAGGACCCTTTTTCTACTTCAACATCAGTCATACTGGTCTCCACCTCTATGGAGGAGGGCCAGGTGTCTCCAGACCTAACCTCTTCTACACCTGCATCTTTACCATCGGGCCATTTTCCCGAGTCCGTACCCGGCTCTACTTTTGAGATCGGGAAGGCTCTGGGAAGTGACGTGCCGACTCTGTCCAGGCCTAGATCGCCACACTGGCCGCACGTCAGGAGCGGGAGATATCCGACCTCCATAGCCTATTGACAGCTGGTCAACTAGGTTACACTGCCGTTCTTGAGCGCATCGACTCCCTCGATCATACCATGAGGGGAGAGGCACAGGCATCCCGAGGCGTCCATGCCAAGACTGACGAGGCATTACAGTGGCTTTGGGAGGAGAACTATCGTCTCCACCAACGTATCCATACCATGGAGAGTCTCCAGCACCAGACCCATGCTGCTCTATCTGCTCAGGAGCAGTCCTTGTCTATTTTCTTTGACCTGTCTACCGTCTGTCATGACGAAGTTACTGAAGAGATGACCTATCTTCGTGGGGCCGTCGACAAACTCAGGACTCAACTGTTGACAATATTCCACATGCTCAACCAGGCCAAAGCGACGGTTCGGACTCTGTGGAATGCCAGGAGAGCACCTGCAACTTCATCAGCCACATCAGTCCCATCCTCATCTAGCCGACCATATAGGCAGGAGTAGGATAGATGTACTAGGTTTCTTGTACATCATGATCAACCTATGGGTTGCACCCTAGCTGACATGGTATAGGACTTTTGTACTTTTATTTCTTTTCAGCTGTTGGTGATGTAATCCTGTACTTTATCTTTTCTTTTCTTTTGGACATGTAACTTTGGGATGTAATGTTTTAAAGACCGTGTGTATCATTACCTTGGATAAGGCCCGACCGGCCTATGACTTGGATTTTGTTATGCTAGATGGATGTTAAATTTCTTATGGAAATAGCATGTAATCACTTACTTTATTATATTTGTTGTGCAATGTATTATATTATGAGATTTGGACAGGTTATCCAAATTTGTTATGAAATCAGTGAATGAATTTTCCCCATGCAAATAATATAAAAATTGTACTAACGTTTGAACTAATAATCTCATTTTGTGTATGATTATAGACAAATGGTGATTACTAGATCAAATCCCAATAATGCAACTGCTTCCAACACCGCTAATATCGAAGTTACTGAAGATACTCATAATGTTACCGCTGCTCAACTCAGGGAGATGATTGGTGAAGGCATTATGGCAGCTATGGCAGTCATAGAAGCTAATGTAAACGATGATCCAAACCACGACATGCGCAGAAACAATGTCAACAGGGGTTGTTCTTACCCCGAATTATTGAAATGCAAACCTCATACTACCGAGGAAAAGAAGGAGTTGTTGAATTGATGCAATGGTTTGAAAGACTAGAGACAGTTTTCCGCATCAACGGCTGTGCTGACGAGAACAGACTTAAGTTTGCTACATTCACCCTACTCGAGAGCGCCCTTACCTGGTGGAACTCTGTGGTCGCCACCCTTGGACATGACACTGCCTATACTCTCACTTGGGCCAACCTGAAGGAGAGAATGACTGAGAAATATTGTCCCAGAGGAGAAATGAAGAAGTTGGAAGTCGAACTGTGGGATCTAAAGTGTAAGAACAATGATATCCTTTGGTACAACCAAAGATTTCAAGAGTTAATCTTGATGTGCACCACAATGTTCCCTCTAAGAAGTGACAAGATTGAGAAGTATGTTAGCGGACTCCGTGACAACCTCCATGACAATGTGCTAGCTTCACAACCCACTAACGTTGAAGGTGCTATGGAATTTGTGACTGAGCTGATCAACAAGCGAGCCCGCAAGCTGTCCGAGAGGAAAACGGACAACAAGAGAAAATCTGATGAAAGCTCTCGTATCCAGCACCAACAGCCTTCCAAAAAGAAAAATGTTGGGCAAGCTGATGACAATACTCCCACAAACCGCACCAAGAATTACTCAGGATCCAAGCCTAAGTATCTGAAGTGCACCTATCATCATATTGTAGGAGGACAATGCCAAGGGTGCTATAAGTGCGGCCAACAAGGCCATTTTGCTCGTGATTGTCAAACAAATGTTCCTACCTCGGGTCGACCCAATACCAATCCCGGAAATAGCAACAAGGGCAAATCCAATGCACGTGGGAGTGGAAGTGGGCAGTAGGGAAACCGAAACCCCACAGGTGGAAGAAGTAGTGGACCAATGAAAGTTATAGTATGTTACGAGTGTGGAACCCCTGAGCATGTGAGACCTGACTGTCCCAAGTTGGCCAACCAGAAAAAGGATAACAAGGGAACTCCTTCGCAAGTGTACATGGCCGGCAATGCCCAAGCTAATCTAGACTCCAACGTCGTCCCTGGTACGTTCTTACTAAATCAAGGATATGCATCTATCTTGTTTGGCACATGGGCAGACCAAAGGATTATATTTGCTAAATTTAATAAGGTATTGGAAATCCCTCCGTTAGTTCTAGACTCCTATTATGCTGTAGAATAGTCGACAGAAAAGTTATGATGGTTAACACCATCATTCGAGGTTGTTCTTTAAAACTTTCCTATCACCCATTTTACATCGATCAGATTCCAGTAAGTCTTGGTAGCTTTGATGTCATCATTAGCACGAATTGACTAATAAATATCATGCAGTTATCTTATGCAATCAAAAATTGGTTCATATACATTGGGGAAATGAAACCTTGATTATACTAGGGGACGGTAACTAATACATGACTTTTTGCTTAGCGTTTGTGTACTCGATATCGTTATCGGTATCTAATCGAATTGATCACGGTTAATGGTGGAATAGTCGGTAATGGTCACTAAAAGGGGAAGTTGATTTTCTTTTTTAAAACTAAAAGAAAATGTGGAAATGTTGTTTAGTAAAATTAAAGCTTTAAAAATTAACCTAAAAATTACTAGAAAAATACTTGGTAAAAATGGAGATTTCGGGAAGCGTGCAATTTTTGGAAATTAAAACGTAAATGATTAAAAACATGAAAACTTGTTTAAAATAAACTAAGTAAAAATGTGGGAAAAGTATAATTTAAAAACTAAGAAAAATAAAAACAAAATCCAAAGTAGACCGCAATGCGATCGTACTCAAATTACAAGATGGATCGCAGTGGTGGATCGTACTCAGATCGTAGCCTACGATCGTAGCACTCGATCGCATCGTAGATCATAGTATAGGGATCGCACTCACTGATCGCAACCACGATCACAACAAGTGGATTGTGGTCTTTGATCGTGGCCTGTGATCGTGACAACAATGATCGCAATCAATGCGATCGTACCCAGAGATCGTAACACGATCGCACCCACAGATCCCAATGAGTGATCGTGGAGTGGATCGTAGCCAAAGAAAGAACAATGATCGCAGTCAATTCGATCGTATCCAGAGATCGTAACCAAGGAAAACCCTCATAAGATCGCAATAGAAAACAAAGAGTAACTAAAGCTTCAACGAATAAGCAGTTAAACCATTAAGCACTTACCAAGTTTTAGACAAGAGTAAATAAGCAAAAATTTGACAACTTTTGGAATCTAAACACGTGAACTTTATAACACGAACTTTAAAACGATAAAACTTTTAAGAAAGCTTAAAAGTAAATAAGCTAAACATACGAATAAGCCAATAAGCACAAACATCTTAAAGCTCAAACGTATAAGAACTTATGTAGGAATAAAAAGATGAGCTTTTTAATCACTTAAACATCAAAATCAATCACGAATCATTAATATTTTGGATCAAAGGCAAACCAAAATCAAGAAAGGTAGAAAGAGATTAATGAACAAAAAGCTTAACTTGAACTTTTGATTAATGAAATCCTAATACAAGGATGATTAAAAGCTTAAACTTGAAAGATAAAAATAAAGAAAATATGAAACTTAGTGAGAGAAAGTTTAAAACTTTCTTTCTCTAAAAACTAGAAAGGATAAATTGAAAAATGAAACTAGCTAACCACCCTCCTAATGTGTTTAGGAGGGTATTTATAGGCAATGGGGAGAGCATGTGTTGCCTCCTCTTTCTTTCTTCTTGGATCGACTCGATTTAAATCCTTTGTCTTTCTCGACGTCGTCTCGGGATTTGAACTCGTCTTAAAATTTTCTTCTATAATTAGACTTGAGTTCTTCGACTTCATTAAACTTCCGTCTTTAGACTTTTTCTTCGATAAATCTTCAGAATAGGCCTTGGACTTCCGTTCTTTTTGCACTCTTGATCTTTTGACTTCGTCTTTTCTCGTTTTCTTCGATAAAAGCCCGTGAAAGCCCGTGTTTTCTTCCTTTTTCATCTTTTGGTCCTAAAACACAATAAAAACACAAACCACGCATAATTCCGACTTTTACGACATAAAATACACGTTTTGATCTTGTTATTATAGGAAATAAGTGGTAAAAGGATAAGTGTTTTCACACTTATTACATCCCCTACACTTGACCATTGCGATGCCCTCATGCAATGCATTAATTTTAAAGCACGATTTACATTTTCCATCATAAATAACCCACCTTAGCCTTTATTAAATGCTAAACATTTAAGGAAAAATAAAAAGATAGAAACAAGTAAAGAAATCAAAGACTTACATTGGGGTTTTGGCTGTCAATGTTTATCATCCTAAAGTTTCACGTTCCCCATACCAAGCTTAAAAACGAGATCATTGTTATTATAAGTTAGCAAACTAACACAAATTCATGTGGGCCAATTATTTACTTAGACTCCCTTATTCCTAGGTGTATCTCTTATATTTTAATTTTTTCTTGAATGATCACGAGGATGCATTGTTTGACTTATTTCGATAGTTATTTAGGTAGAAAATAAAGTGGGACGATTTAATCAATAGTAAGCTAAAGGACAAAATCTTTTAAAACTGCTTCTCGAGACCTCTTAAAGTTCATATCTTGGCATAACTCGTTTCACGATTTGAGACCTTTCTCAGACCAATATTTGGTAGCAACTTCATACTTCAAATCTTTGAGAGACGTTCTTGAAATTATGGTCTTCTCTTCATATTAGGAATTTCTTCACTTTGGCTTTTTGAGAGATTCTTCATATTTGGACCACGACTTCTTCATTTTCTCCAATCTTTATTTTGGACTTTGATATACAACGATCCGCCTCCTTTTAGGACTTGGATCTATTTATCCTCATACCTTGTTAGGGCCTTTTTGGATAGACTTCTATATGATCTTTTGAGGAGTTTTTGCTTTTCGTCGTGTGTCTCGATCCTTCATATTTATTTTCGATTAATGATTCTTCACATCACTTTTGGATCTTTAGCAACAAAATGTAGCCCTCATGCCTTGTTGTTGCCTTTTCGGACTCGCCAATCTTCGCATCCCTCTTCAATAAGTTATGCCTTGGCTATGAACTCTAATTAATACCGAGCAACTTTTAAACGATCTTGGGCTAGAAGCTAAGTAACTTTTCAAATCGTACAACCTTATATATTGCAGATAAATTTATTAGCAAGCGATGGGAGAAGAAGCTCATAATTCACTCACATAAATTCACGAAAGGATACCAAACTTATAATTGACTCTATCATCTCTCGTTCTCCACAATTTAAAATATCAAGGAATGAGACTCGTGGATGCTTAGCCAATTAAATCAAAGTTTTGGGTTTTCGAGTCATCTATAGGATCTTGCATCTTCTTAGACTTTTTCAAGTTTAGAATTTGCGTTTTAAAGTTCCCTTGATAAACGACTCTCTAGGATCAATTATAGGAACTTGCGAAAAGTTCTTGTTCTTAACCCGTGAGAGTTAAGACTTTCGCGTTATAAAGTTCCCTGTATAAAAGCCTAGCAAAACTTGACTTAAACATGTTAAGGATACTAGCTAGAGTAAACTTAGATAAGTAAACTCGGGTTGAGTCAAAATATTCACGACTTTGAAAACTTTAAAAGAAAGTAAATAACGATAAAACAGGAAAACTACAAGGCCAAAATAGATTAAAAATTTTGAAAAATGTCGAAAAATCAGACTTTCCGGTTAAAATGAGGACAAATTCATGGAAAAGACCACTCACTTCGATAGAACTCCCCCTATACTTGATATAAACATTGTCCTCAATGTTTAAGCATGTGGGAGTAAACTCCCCTACACTTAGGACATTGCACACTTTGTTTAAATCTTGCTAAGGAAAGGACAACTATAGTGATTTCAATGTGAAGATATAAGATATGAAATATCAAATCACGATAGTTTAGGATAGAACCAGGAAGAAGGGTACACGGGATCACGGTTCGTCAAATGTCATCAAAAGTGCTCTTTGAAGCTTGAATCCCGGCACAGAATAAGAAACAAGACAACAAACACATGCGGGGCTCCCCCTACACTTATTATGAAAACAGCGAAGGATAGATCAATGGGTTGCCTCCCGAGAAGCGCTTGTTTTTGATAACCGAGTCACGAGCCTGACTCGACCCAGAACTAATTCAAGGGAAACATGGTGAGGGATGGAATCATCTTATGAGAGATGTCCTCACCAAAATACAACTTCACGCGCTGGCCATTCACCTTAAAATTGGGCCCATTTGGCTGAGAAAGCTCAATGGTGCCATATGGGAAGACTTTGGCGACGGTGAATAGACCAGACCAACGGCTCTTCAGCTTTCCTGAGAAGATCTTCAACCGAGAGTTAAAGAGTAAAACTTGATCACAAACGTTGAACTCTCGGTTCTTAATCCTAGAATCATGGATGATCTTAGTCTTATCCTTGTAGATCAATGAGTTCTCATAAGCTTCATTCCTCAGTTTGTTGAGCTCATTGAGTTGAATCTTCCGAAGATCGTCGGCTTTGTTGATGTCGAAGTTAGCCCATTTCAAGGACCAGTATGCCTTATTTTCCAACTCGACAGGGAGGTGGCATGCTTTCCCGTACACAAGACGATAAGGTGTACAACCAATCGGGGTCTTATATGTGGTACGAAAAGCCCAGAAAGCATCATCTAACTTATCGGCCCACGAGGCACAATGCTCTCCCACAGTACGCTCCAGAATTCGCTTCAATCCACAGTTAGATATCTCGGCTTGACCATTAGTTTGAGGATGATAAGCGGTTGAAAGATGGTGATTGACACCATACATAGCCATGACTCTTGCAAATTGATCGTTGCAAAAATGAGTCCCGCGGTCATTGGTTATAGCACGAGGAACACCGAATCGAGCAAAAAACTGCTTCAAAAAGTTTACAACCACCCTCATATCGTTCGTAGGGAGATCTTTTGCTTCAACCCATTTGGATAC
Organism: Glebionis coronaria; assembly: GCA_025667525.1. Classification (NCBI taxonomy): domain Eukaryota; kingdom Viridiplantae; phylum Streptophyta; class Magnoliopsida; order Asterales; family Asteraceae; genus Glebionis; species Glebionis coronaria. The sequence goes on from JANFOE010001228.1 coordinate 424,625, forward strand.
GTAGTCAACGGCTACGAGGATGTACGTGTTCCCTTTGGATGATGGAAATGGCCCCATAAAGTCGATACCCCATACATCAAAGATTTCACATTCTTGTATGAAATTTTGAGGCATCTCGTCTTTATGTGTGATCTTGCCTTGGCGTTGGCAAGCATCACAATTTTTAACCATCTCGTGAACGGCACGATAAATGGTGGGCCAATAGAATCCAGAGTCAAACACTTTCTTCGCGGTGTAGTTGGGACCAAAGTGCACACCGGTGGGTCCTTTATGGCAAGCTTCGAGGATGTCGAAAGTTGCAGGTCCATCAACACACCGACGAATAATCAGATCAGCACATTGTTTAAAGAGATAAGGGTCATCCCAGAAGTAAGTCTTAACATCTTTAAAGAACTTCTTCTTTTGTTGGGATGTTAACCCTTCGATGAGAATACCACCCGCTAAGTAGTTTGCAATGTCCGCAAACCACGGGGTGTCATCAAGATTAGAATTGATAGACATTAAGGTCTCAAGGGTAAAAGTGTCATTGATCTCTTGGTCCGGATGATCCCCTTGATACGGATCCTCAAGTCTACTTAGATGATCCGCGGCTAGGTTTTCGGCACCCTTCTTGTCACGAATTTGAATTTTGAATTCTTGAAGGAGTAAAACCCAACGAAGAAGTCTTGGCTTAGAATCTTGGTTAGTTAACAAGTACTTCAACGCGGAATGATCGGTGTATACGGTAGTGGTGGAAAGGACAAGATAGGGGCGCAACTTCTCAAAAGCGTACACTACAGCTAAAAGCTCTTTTTCGGTAGTGGTATAATGCAATTGTGCCCCCGTCATTGTCTTGCTAGCATAATGGATTGGTTGGAAGTGTTTATTCACTCTTTGGCCCAAAACCGCTACAATAGCATAGTCGCTAGCATCGCACATCAATTCAAAAGGTAGCTCCCAATCAGGGGTAACCAAGACCGGTACCTTAGTTAGCTTGTCCTTAAGAAGAATGAAAGATTCAAGACACTCTTTAGAAAAGATAAAAGGAGTATCTTTTCCCAAGAGGTGGGTCATCGGGCGAGCGATTTTAGAAAAATCTTGAATGAATCGACGATAGAAGCCCGCATGACCAAGGAAACTTCTCACACCCTTCATGGTTGAAGGTGGAGGTAATTTAGCTATGACATCCACATTAGCACGGTCCACTTCAAGACCGGCTTTTGAGATTTTATGTCCAAGCACAATGCCTTCTTTCACCATGAAATGGCATTTTTCCCAATTTATAACAAGGCGAGTGTCTTCACATCGCTTAAGCATGCGTTCCAAATTGGCAAGGCAAGAAGAGAAGGAGTCACCATAGACCAAGAAATCATCCATGATGACTTCCATGGTTTGCTCAACCATGTCATGGAAGATAGCCATCATACACCTTTGGAAAGTCCCGGGAGCATTGCATAAGCCAAAAGGCATTCTTTTATAAGCAAATGTCCCATAAGGACAAGTGAATGTGGTTTTCTCTTGGTCTTGGGGATCGATGGGTATTTGAAAATAACCTGAGAAACCGTCTAAGAAGCAGTAATAGTCATTACCCGCTAGACGTTCAAGCATTTGGTCCATAAAAGGAAGGGGAAAATGATCCTTTCTCGTAGCATCATTGAGTTTGCGATAGTCAATACAAACTCTCCACCCTGTAACGAGACGAGTACGAATCAACTCGTTGTTTTCATTGGGCACAACGGTGATTCTGCCTTTCTTAGGCACACAATGGACCGGACTAACCCATGGTGAATCCGAGATAGGGTAGATCATTCATGCATCGAGAAGTTTGATAACCTATTTTTTGATAACGTCATGGATCTTGGAATTCACCCTTCTTTGGTTTTGAATAGTTGGTTTAAAGTCGTCCTCCATGAGAATTTTATGTGTGCAAAAGTGAGGATCAATTCCACGAATATCGGAGATTCTCCAAGCAATCGCTATCTTATGATTCTTCAGCACATTGATAAGTCTAGATTTTTCTTCTTCTTTCAAGTCCTTTGCGATGATGATGGGTGACTTCTTGTTGTATTCAAGGAAAACGTACTCGAGATGAGACGGTAGGTCCTTAAGTTCTAAATCCGGAGGATTTTTTATGGAAGGCGTAGTCAAATTCGGTTCATCGATAGAGATATCCTTAGGAGATGGTGGAGAAATATGGTCCTCATTGAGAAGTTTCTCAATGGTGCGAATGTCTTCATCCCAATTGGAGGGAGAATCGTCATATTGCAAGTCCACATCTCCCAAAGTTGCTTCAAATTCTTTCAAGATGAAATCACTTTCTCCAAATGGAGTTAGTGATGGAGCAATAGAGGCAACGGTCTCAACAATGGGTAGAGAAGAAGAAACACTTTTACAAGCGTCTTTGAAATGTTCTTCACAAGCCTCATCAAGAACGTCAATGAAATTAACGCTCTCGTTTTCAGAAGGCTGCTTAGAAAGTTTACCCATGTTGAAGACGATTTTATCGTCACCAACTCTCATAATTAATTCGCTCGCGGCTACATCAATGAGAGTGCGACCGGTCCTCAAGAATGGACGTCCAACGATTAATGGAACACGGGGATCCATCTCGTAGTCGACGACAACAAAATCCTCCGGAAAGGTGAATTTGTCGACACCGACGAAGACATCTTCGGCTATCCCCACCGAATAAGCAACCGTACGGTTAGCTAATTCCAATGTCATTCGTGTAGGGACTAGCTCGGGTAGAGACAATTGTTTCCAAACGCTTAGAGGCATTAAGTTCATACTAGCACCTACATCGGCTAGAGCCATACAATTCTCTACCCCAGGGAAGTTGTAAGGAATGAGAAAACGACCCGGATCACCAAGTTTGGTTGGTAATTTCCCTAAGAGCACTGCAGAGCAATTCTCATTAAGTTGGGTCTGAGTGATATCAAGGAGTTTCTCCTTATCACTAATAAGATCTTTAAACATTTTCGCATACTTCGGCATGTGAGCGAGAGCCTCGGCAAAGGAGATGTTGAAATTCAGTTATTTAAACATTTTAAGAAAGTTAGAAACCTGAATATCATCCTTGTTCTTCAACTTCTCTTTCCTCAACCTTGAGGGATAAGGTATATTAGGTTTAGATGAAGGCTTTCGAATGGAATTCTCACTCACATCCTTGGGTGGTGGAGGGGTGGGAGTAGAAGGTGGAGGAATTGGAGAAGGGGACTCGTTTTCCTTTCTCACAATCACCGGTGTAGGTGTAGGAATCTCGGGTTCCTTTAAACCTTTGCCACTTCGGGTGGTGATTGCTTTCACCTCCCCTCTTGGATTAGCAACGGTGTTACTCGAAAGAGAACCCGAACCAGAGGCTTGATTACTTGGGAAAAAACTAGCCATCATATCCCTTAAGTTATTCGTTTGATTGCTCATAGAGTTTCTCATATCGGCTTGAATAGCATTCCCTTGTTTCGCCAAGTCATTCCTTAGCTCGGCTAGAATATCGTTCCCTTGCTTTGCTATGTCACCCTTTAAGTTAATGAATTGGTTTTGAAGATTCGTCACCATCTCTCTATTGGTCCACATGTAAGATTCGAGGTCTTGGTTCAATGCCGTGGGTTGATTTAGAGGTGGGGCTTGGTTAGCTGAATTATTCCCTTGAGGTGGATATGGGTTTCTTTGGGATTGATATTGATTGGTAGCTCGAGGTTGGCTTTGATTGTTGCGGTTGAAATTGTTTTGGTTTTGGTTTTTGAGGAGAAAAACCGGGTGGAGATAGATAGTTGTTGGAACGATAACTTAGCAAGTTACGGTCTCCTTGAGGACGTGCTTGGTAGCCTCATGTAGAAAAGTTACCGGTAGCGGCATACACATTTTCCGGATTGTCAAGAGTAGAAGGACAATCGGTGTATGAATGAGAACCCCCGAAAATCTCACAAGAAGTTGCAACAGCTTTAGCTTGTTGAAATTGGATTGTAGCCATGGTTAAGAAGTCTTTGTTCATCTCAGCTATTTGGCGAGTAAGTTCGGTTATCTCTGAGTTGGATGATATAGAAGAAACATTGGCCCTCTGGTTATTCCTTGAAGATGCAGATGAATCCCAATTTTTGTGGTGAGTGGTCATGTTCTCTATCAGCTCTTTACACTCCTCAGGTCTTCTCTTCATGAATGTACCACCGGCGGCAGCAATAATCGTATCACGATCACGAAATTTAGACCATTATAGAAAGTATCAATCAAAGTAATAGGGAGCATGTTATGGTTTGGACAACGGTCGATCAAGACATAATAGCGTTCCCAAGCATCGAAAATCGACTCATCAGGTTCTTGTGTGAATCCACTGATTCGGTTGCGAAGACTAGTGACCATGGATGGTGGAAAGTAGCGCGACAAAATTTTTTGACTCATGTCATTCCATGTTTGAATTGAATTTTTGGGAAGACGATCAAACCATTTTTCGGCATGGTGGGATAAAGTGTGTGGAAAGAGGTGAAGGCGAAGAAAATCCATGGAAGCACCGGGTAGTTTCATGCTTTAAGTGACGGTAGTGAACTTGTCGAGATGTTTGTTGGCATCATCATCCGGTAATCCGCGAAACAAGCATGCGTTTTGAACTTGCTGGATCATATGATTCTTCAACGAAAATTCAGGAGCCGTGATTTGCGTCGGCGCAATCGGTCCTCCGCGTCCGTTCATAGTGGGTTGACAAAGCTCCTCCATTGTGCGTAGGTCCGGTGGGGGAACATTGTTGTTGTTGTTATTGTTATTCAAATTGGGGTGGGGTGGGTTGTTGTTATTGTTATGCACACCGGCCATATCTATGTCTCTAAGAGTCTCGGGCTCAGGATAAGAGGTAGATCGAGTATGCATACACTAAAAGGAAATAAAATATTTTTGATTTTTTATCTTTTTTATTGCTTTTGGATTTTTGAAAATTTTATATATTTTTGGATTTTTGAAAAATTTTGTGCTTGAAAATAACGTTCCTAAAAGAACGGATCTCAAAATCCAATTTCTCACTAAAAACCGTTAATCTTTATGAAAAGAGCCGGCAGCGGCGCCATTTAATACATGACTTTTTACTTAGCGTTTGTGTACTCGATATCGTTCTCGGTATCTAATCGAATTGATCACGGTTAATGGTGGAATAGTCGGTAATGGTCACTAAAAGGGGAAGTTAATTTTCTATTTTAAAACTAAAAGCAAATGTGGAAATGTTGTTGAGTAAAATTAAACCTTTAAAAATTAACCTAAAAATTACTAGAAAAATACTTGGTAAAAATGTAGATTTCGGGAAGCGTGCTGATTGTGGTAAATTACACCTCTTAGGAAAAAGGCGTAAAAGCGGTAAGTATTGAACAAATGACTTTAGGAAAAATCAAGTGTTAATGACCCAATGAAAGTTCGTTTCCCAAGGAGGTATATGTGTGTGAGAAATTTGTTAAATGTTTGTGATTAATGATTGGTTTAGATGGGGATTACAAAAGAAGATGACGAAAACGTAAAAATAAAAATTAACAAAAAAAAAATCACTACTAGAAAGTTAAAACGTAGAACCTTAAAAACCACAAAAATAAAAATAAATTCTGAAAATTACCAAAAATTCACCCAAAAATCAAAAATAATAAACTAAGAGTTTACCAATGATCAAAACTTTTTCAAACCTTTTAAATAATTAAATATTCAATTTTTAAATGCTAATTAAAGCCCTAAAAATCAAATAAATTATCAAAAAGCCCAAATGAAGATTTTTCAATTGGTAAACCTCTAAAATGACCCAAAAAGATTAAAAACTATTTTTAAAAATTTTAAAACTAATAAAAACTATTTAAAATGATTTAAAAACTATTAAAACTTAAAATAATTATAAAAATTAATCTAAAAGTGATAAAATTATTCTAAAAGTTGTTAAATTCCTATTTTAATGTATTAAACCTAATAAAAATGTAAAAAGTTGGAAAATGTGGAATTTTAAAAATAATAATAAAATAATAATAAAATAATATTAAAAATCCAAAAATTATAAAAAATTCTAAAAACTTGCAAACTAGTTTATTTTAACCTAAGTAATCAGAAAATCAAAGTGAAATTACCAAAATACCCCTAATGGGCCCTCAAATGGGCCAAATCCAAAAACAGTCAACCTAAATGGGCTTTTGGGCCCAAAAAATCAAACTTGGCCCAATTAACTTGAAAAAGCCCTATCTGACTTAAAATTCAATTCTAAGAACAAAACTCTAAAGGCCTAAAAGCTGAATGTGAGCTTATCACAGCTTATTGAACACAAAGCTTATTCTTATTGGGCTTTTCAGCCCATTAAGCCATAAGCTAATGCCATAAGCTCTAATTTGACACACAACCCTCTTTTAGGATGCTTAAGAGATCTGTCAAAAGAAATTTCCAAAAAGCACATTCAATAAGCCAGAAAATAGAAAAGCAAAAATCCACAAAACGACAAAATATTCGTTTTTGAGAAATAATGCACCTCAGGACTTGATTCAACTTGCAAAAGCTTTCAAATGGACTCAATAAGCAAAATCAATCAACAAAAATCCAATAAGCACAACCAATAAGCCAGAATAAGCACAAATGAACTTATGTAAAAGTCAAATGGGTTGGTTTTCTAGTCAAACCTTAAAGTCAAACACCCAAATGCTCCAGTATGAACAAATGGGTCAAAATATGAGCACCTATTACAAAAACAAAGTTGTTACAGGTTGGAATAAGCTATTATAGCTTATTGATAAGCTGACACCAAATTTGCACTAGTAGTGGCAACCTGCAGGGGAAAGGAGTTCCCACTGCTTTGACTAATTGACCAAGCTTATTTAAGAGTTCTGGTTTGATTCAATTGGAAACAAAGGCACCCTTGTGATCAGTGAATCACAAGGAGTCAATAGCAACAATAAAATCACAAATTGGTTCACACAATAAGCCACAATAAGCCAAACAGTTACCAGATATGCTCCAGATATGCAAATAAGCAGTTAAGCACTTAATAAGCAGATTTAGCCACAATAAGCCAACAAAACTTAACAGGGTGCATACACAAGCTATATAAACTAACAATAAACACAAAGCAACAAGAATCAAACACTGAATCAAAGTAAATGGCAAGATCAAAGCACAAAATGTTTCTGATGAACAATGAACAATATGCAGACAAGTTTTGCTGATATAATTGACACTTGATCCAATTTCAAGCCTCAAATCCCTCTTCCCTGGTGTGATTAACTATGATTTAGCACTTGTTAGCCCTAGCCTATGCTTAGATCTAGGTGTCCTCAAAATCCTATCCAATTTAACCAAGTTTTAAAGATTTTATAGCCAATCTATGAATCTAAGAGTTCAAAACCTCAAAACCTACAAACAGATGAACAATATCACCCAACAAACAGATATCAACACTTGCAACCAACAAACAAACACTTAGCAAACCACAAATCCAACTTATGCAGTAATCCCAAACACCCTTTTAAAACTTGATTTCATAAATTTTCAAAGGCTTATGAAGATTCAACCCACAAATCAGATCAATAACACCTCAATAACATCAAACCAAGCCAAATCAACAATATTTAACCACAATAACACAGATTCAAGCATATATCCACAAAAATCACAAATAATCAGAAACTTAAAGAGAAAATGAAAAAGGAAGAAGATGCAAACCTCCAAGACCTACATCCAGGCCTTGGATTGTTTGAGCTGAGGTACTAGCAAAACAAGTACAAGCTTCCAAGCTGCTAAGAAGAACAAACCACAAAGTGAGATAAAAAATAATGCCAACTTCTGATTTTTGATGCACAAGCTTTATCACTTAAAACCTTGCCTCAAAAACCTTCAAACAAGATAATGGAACTCAGATTTTAGCTTCTCAAACACCAAACTTTTATAAATAACAGATTAGAACTCAAATTTTTAAGAAATTCAAACTTTATTTCATAAAAAGGAATTACAAAGATTAAAAGCTAAAATCTGGAACAAAAGGACTCTCACATGTTGAGGTCTCCTTTTATAGACGTATGCTAGCTTATCACTGTTCACAAACCCTAGAACTGAATTCCCTATTATGCCCTTGAGTCTTCTAGAAGTTTTCTGAATTTGAGTTGTCCAAGTTGATCAAGGCTGTTCATTTTAGCTTTGGAATGAAGCAAGGATCCTAGGCTGTTGATTTGGACACGTCAGATAACTTGGAGGCTAAGTTGTCATGTGATTGGCTAAACGGGAATTGGGGGTGGGGTCCATGGTGAGTGGGAATAAGGGTTTTATGGTTTGGATGAGTTTCTGCACATGTGAATCACTCATGTGCAAAGGTAATTGTATTTTACCCTAGGTTTAAGTGGTGGTAATTCTGGGTGGGGTAAAAGATGAACAGTAAGTCATTTGATCCGATTTTGGGGGAAAGGTGTTTGTTTGGCGCATTTTCAGTTTGAATGTTTCAAATAGACACCTTTGGCCCTTGTTCTTTGGTATTTTTGGTAAACAAAGCATTTCAGCCCTAAAACGTATTCCCCTTTGTAAATAAGTTTCACCATTTGTCACTTTTGGCAAAAAACTTTGGAAAAAGGATTTCAAGGGTTATTTTTGCCATTTTGAGATATTTCAAGGGCTGATCTTGGACATTCTTGATCTTCAAAGGTCTTCATTGTATCTTTGGCTTGATGAGGGACCATATTTGGCAATTTTGATTTGTTGAGGGACTAATCTTGCCATTTTTTCAAAGTGGAAGGACCTTTTGTGTAATTTTGACAAACTTAAAGGACCAAACTTGTAATTATTAATAAACAAGGGTTTTAAGTGTCAATTCTTCAATAAATGAGGATCAATCTTGTTTGTCTTCAAGTCTTCAAGGTATTTTGTTGAGAATTCCATGATTAGGGCCCGGTTCTTTGTACGGCTTCGTTTCTCGTGTCTGTTTTTCCTTGTAACTTGTGATCTTTTGTCTTTTTCACGATATAAATACACAAGTAAACAAACACAAGCATATATATGGTATTTTATGACATTTTTATGCATTTAAAGCCCGAAAAGAACGATGAGATCATGTATAAATGCCATCTCATCACTCCCCCATACTAAGCCATTGCCGTGCCCTCACGCAATGCTAGAATAAAGTATCAAAGCATCACCAAAGTTCAATTTTATTCGCCTTTATTGAAGAGTAAAAAGACTTGCAACATACTACGAAGATGTGTAAAGACATAATGTATGATTTTCATCACAAAAAGGTGACTTTTAGGGTCAAAGAATAGAAACAAGTACATGTCCCTTAGAGTAAACTTCGTCATCCTTGATTGTCATACATTCCATGCTAAGTGCAAAAACGAGATCATTGTTGGTACAGGTCACAATGCTAACACTACTCATACGTCCAAATTGTGTAATACTTTTTCTCCCCGCAATCCTAGTTATTATAAAAGGAAATGGGTTACTAGCATTTTTTATCTATTTGTCATGGATCACAAGTGATTCATATTGACCTATTTGAGTAGTTATTAGTCTGAAAGCAAAGTAGCACGATTTGATTGATAGTTAGCCGAAGAACAAAATCTTTTAAAACGGCTTCTCGTGTATCTCCTTAAGTTCATATCTTGGCATAACTCGCTTCACGATTTGAGACCTTTCTCGGACCGATATTTGGCATGTACTTCATACTTCAAATCTTGGGAAGACGTTCTTGAAATTATGGTCTTCTCTTCATATATTTGGAATTTCTTCACTTGAGAGATTCTTCATATTGGACCACGACTTCATCATTTTTCTTCAATCTTTACTTTGGATTTTGATATACAACGATCCGCCTCCTTTTCGGACTTGGATATATTTATCCACATACCTTATTAGGGTCTTTTTGGATAGACTTTCTCCATGATCTTTAGGGGAGTAATTGCTTTTCGTCGTGTGTCTTGATCCTTCATATTGATTTAGGAATAATGATACTTCACATCATCTTTGGATCTTTAGCAAAAAATAGAGCTCCTCATGCCTTGTTAGGGCCTTTTTGGATAATCGCCAATCTTCGCGTCCCGCTTCAATAAGTTATGCCTTGGCTATGAACTCTATTCAACCCCGAGCAACTTTTAAACGATCTTGCGCTAGAGGCTAAGTAACCTTTCAAATCGTACGACCTTACTTATTGCAATTATGATTTATTCCTAATGCATTGATCTTATGGGAAGAAAAAGCCACAATTAAAAACATATGAGTTTTTGAAAGAACACTTTCATGTTCTACGTTTAGCATGATCACTTGTCTAACTCTATCATTTCTCGTTCTTCACTATATAAAGACCTCTAATTAAAGAGACTCGTGAATACTTAGCCATGCAAAGTCAAAATTAAGCCAAATTTGGATTAGCTTTCATTAAGACTATATCAAATCAAAGTTTTGGGTTTTCAAGCCACCTATAGGATCTTGCACTTTCTTGGACTTTTTCAAGCTTAGAGAATGCGTTTTATAGTTCCCTTGATAAGTGACTTTCTAGAATCAATTATAGGAACTTGCGAAAAGTTCTTGTTCTTAACCCGTATGAATTAAGACTTTCGCGTTTTAAAGCTCCCTATATAAAAGTCTAGCAAAACTTGTATTGAGCGGGTTAAGGAATGTAAATGGCTCCAAATGCCCATCAAGTCAAAAATTAACTCTTATTCTACCCAACGGAAAATATACATTCGTGTCTTAAAAACACTTATGAAAACTTAAGAAAAATTTTAAAATTTGGCCATTTTTAGCATTATTAGCAAAGCAAAACATTGAAAGTTGGAAAGCGTGAGGGCGTAGCAAAGCAAGTACCTATTCACCCCCCCATACTAAAAGTAAACACTGTCCTCAATGTTTCGAGTCTAAAGGTGGAGCACCCCCGTACTAGAGACGAAGAGTCGAATGCTTAGGATCTAGCATGGAAAGGGTGATCAACAATATATCTAAAGCCGTTTATTAAGTATGCTAAAAGATAATTGTTAGAACAATAAAGGATATGTCATGGATTCGTGAAAAACTTCTTCAAACGAACGATGGAGGCTCACGTAAACGAACACGAGAGTCTTCAATCGTAGATGATGATGATCTAGATAACACAATCACAAACAACCACGAGACAACGAGTTGAAAGGGTACAAGTCCCCTTATTAGTGATTAGTGAGCATAAAAGATAAGCATGGGATCTCCCCCACGAGGCACCTCGTTTTTGATTACCGAGTCATTAGCTCGACTCGATCCCCTCAATGCTAATTATCATTGGGGAAGGTGACTTGGTCGAGGGCAACCATTGAAGGAATTTCCCCACCAAAGTAGTGCTTAAGCCTATGTCCATTCACCTTGAAATTAGGACCATCATCTTGAGCTAGCTCAATGGTCCCATATGGAAACACTTGTGTAATGGTGAACGGACCCGACCAACGAGATTTCAATTTCCCGGAAAATATCTTAAGACGAGAGTTAAAAATCAACACTTGATCACCAATGTTAAAAACCCAGTTTTTAATCTTTGAATCATGAAACTTTTTAGTCTTTTCTTTAAAAATTAATGAATTTTCATAAGCATTATCTCTTAATTCATCCAATTCATTCAATTGTATTTTCCGGTGATCTCCCGCGGTCTTCAAGTCAAAGTTTGCATTCTTAAGGGCCCAATATGCCTTATGCTCCAACTCAATGGGCAAATGACAATTCTTCCCATAGACTAACTTATAAGGAGTGCAACCGATAGGTGTCTTATAAGCGGTCCTAAAGGCCCATAAAGCGTCATCGAGTTTGTCGGACTATGAAGCACGGTTTTCTCCAATTGACCTCTCTAAAATCCTCTTCAAAGCTTGGTTCGAAACCTCGACTTGCCCACTCGTTTGCGGGTGATAAGCCGTAGAAAGACGATGAGTAACTCCATATTTCTTTAGAACCTTTTCGAATTGGTCATTACAAAAATGGGTTCCACGATCGCTTATAATAGCACGAGGGGTTCCGAACCGAGAGAATAGTTGCTTCAAAAACTTCACTACCACACGAGCGTCATTAGTAGGCAAAGCCTTAGCTTCCACCCACTTAGAAAGGTAGTCCACCGCGACAAGGATATATTTGTTGCCATGAGACGATGGGAATGGCCCCATAAAGTCTATTCCCCATATGTCGAAAATCTCACATACTTGAATTATGTTTTGTGGCATTTCATCACGTTGAGACGATTTTCCTTGACGTTGGCATGAATCACACGACTTTACAAGTGCGTGTGCATCACGATAGATAGAAGGCCAAAAGAAACCGGCATCGAACACTTTCTTAGCCGTGAGATTAGCACCGTAGTGACCACCCGTGGGTCCCTCGTGACAAGCTCTAAGGATATTAGAAGCTTCGGCACCAAACACACAACGTCGAACGAGTTGATCCGCACAAATACGAAAGAGAAAAGGGTCGTCCCAAAAATAGAACTTGACGTCACGAAAGAATTTTTGTTTTTGTTGTGTCGTCATACCCTTGATTATGAAGTTGCCCGCATGGTAATTTGCAATGTCGGCAAACCATGGGGTTGTGTCTTTAGAATTCACTACACCGAGAGTCTCAAGAGGAAATGTTTCGGTGATTTCCTTGTTCTCGAAAACATCTTTGTGAGGATCTTCTAGACGAGAGAGATGATCGCCGCTAGATTCTCGGCTCCTTTTTTGTCAAGCACGGTGACATCAAATTCTTGGAGGAGGAGCATCCAACGAAGCAATCTCGGCTTAGCATCTTGCTTAGCTAAGAGATACTTGATAGCCTAATGGTCGGTATACACGATGCTTTTAGTCAAGACGAGATAAGGTCGGAATTTCTCAAAAGCATAGACCACGGCAAGGAATTCCTTTTCCGTTGTGGTGTACTTTAATTAAGCCTCGGTCATCGTCTTACTAGCATAGTGGATAGGACGGAAATGCTTGTCATAACGTTGCCCTAAGACGGCCCCTATAGCATAATCACTTGCATCGCACATGATTTCAAAGGGTAATTCCCAATTAGGAGCAACAAGAATGGGAGCTTCGGTAAGTTTCCTTTTGAGAGTTTCGAAAGCCTTAACACAATCCTTATTAAAGTTAAAAGGAGCATCCTTCTCGAGAAGGTGTGTCATAGGACGAGAAATTTTCGAAAAGTCCTTGATGAAACGACGATAAAAGCCCACGTGGCCTAGGAAACTCCTAACTCCCTTAACAGTTTTGGGATGAGGTAACTTGGCGATGACGTCTACCTTAGCTTTATCGACCTCAATCCCCGCCTTCGACACCTTATGTCCTAAGATGATTCCTTGTTTACACATAAAATGACATTTTTCCCAATTAAGCACAAGATTGGTTTCTTCACAACGTTTTAACATTTTCTCGAGATTAGATAAACATGACGTGAACGAATTACCAAATACCGAAAAGTCATCCATAAACACTTCCATCGACTTCTCGATCATGTCGTGAAAAATTGCCATCATACACCGTTGAAACGTACCGGGTGCATTACAAAGTCCGAAAGGCATCCTACGATAAGCGAACGTTCCATAAGGACACGTAAACGTAGTCTTCTCTTGATCATGAGGGTCGATAGGGATTTGAAAGTAACCGGAAAAACCATCTAAAAAGCAATAGAATTTATTTCCCGCAAGTCGCTCCAACATTTGATCCATGAAGGGCAAAGGAAAGTGGTCTTTACGAGTGGCGTCATTTAACTTTCGGTAGTCAATACACACCCTCCAACCGGTCACAACACGAGTGGGAATTAACTCGTTGTTTTCATTAGGCACAACGGTCATTCCTCCCTTTTTAGGGACACAATGGATTGGGCTCACCCATGGGCTATCGGATATAGGATAAATCATTCCCACGTCAAGGAGTTTAAGGACCTCCTTTTTAATGACATCGTGAATTTTGGGATTCACCCTTCTTTGACTTTGAATTGCGGGTTTGTAGTCCTCCTCCATTAAAATCTTGTGAGTACAAAATTTTGGGTCAATACCCTTAATGTCAGATATTTTCCACGCAATTGCCCCTTTGTGAGCCTTAAGAACTTTCAAGAGCTCAGTTTTTTCATCATTAGCAAGACCTTTTGCAATAATAACCGGCAACTTGTCATCACCTTCCAAGAATGCGTATTCAAGGTGAGAAGGAAGATCTTTCAATTTAAGGATAGGTGGTTCCTCGATTGAAGATTTTGGTTCAACACTCATAACTTCCATCGGCAAAAGAAATGGTGGGATAGAAATTTCATCACTAATCAACACCTCATCTTCATTGTCGATTTCGTTTGAAGTGAAATCTCCTCCTTGGAATGGAGTGAGATTTGGTGTGGAATTAGCAAGAATCGGATCCAAAATAGTGGGATTGCCACTTGACGAGTTACCGGAAAAATCTAACACTTCTTGTGAAAACTCATCGCAAACCACATCAACGATGTCAATGTGATTGATGGTAGCGATTGCATAAACATGAGAAGGTTTCGAGTTTTGAGTAGCGTTTATAACAAGTTCCTCTTCGTTGAATCTCAAAGTGATAGTTCTCGCATGAACATCGATAAGCGATCTTGAAGTGTCTAAAAATGATCGACCTAGAATTAGAGGAACTTGAGGATCCGCGGGGATGTCAACTACTATAAAATCAACAGGATAGTAGAACTTTCCCACTTTCACGAAAACATCTTCGGCTACTCCACATGCCATAATCGTAGAATGATCGGCCATCTCGATGGACATGTTCGAAGGAATGAGAGCCGGAAGCGAAAGCGATTTCCAAATGGAAAATGGCATCAAATTAATGCTCGCACCAAGATCGGCCAAGGCGAGGCATTCTTTCATATCTTGTATGTCACAAGGAATGAGAAACTTTCCGGGATCACCAACTTTTTCCGGTATGTGGTTAAGATAAACCGAAGAACAATTAGCAAGCTTTGAAAGCTTTTCCTTATCGCTCATCATACTTTTAAAAGTGGAGCGAAACGAGGCATATACAACAACGCGTCGGCTAAACTCACATCAAAATGCACTTGTTGAAACATTTTTATAAAAAGCTCGATTTGTTGTTTGTTACGTTCTTGCAACTTCTCTTTGTTTCGTCTCGAATGGTAGGGTAAAGGTGGTATGGGTTGGTCATTAGGCAACGGCCTTGGAAACTCGGGTTCCACAATTGGTATTGGTTCAACCGTAGGTGTGGTATGAGCGGTACTTCGTGGGATTGTAATGTGCTCCTTTTCGACCATCACCTCGGGTTCTTTCTTGATTTCCTTCTCCTTAGAAGTACTTGGACGAGAGATTGGTTCCTTGAAAGTTTTACCACTTCGTGTAGTAATAACCTTCATTTCTCCCTTCGGGTTTGCAATGGTATCACTAGGAAGACCACCCGAGGAAGAGGGTTTACACATGATTTCTTCAAACATCTTAGCCATTCAGTCCTCAAATTTTGATTGCCTAGCATCCGCTTTTAATAACTCTTGCTTAATCTCATGTTGTCCTAATTCCATATTTTTTTGATTTTGTTGTAGACGTTGGACATTTCGTTCCATTTTGTTTGCATGAGTTTTAAGTTCATTAGCAAGTTCATTTTTAAGCTCGTTTTTCAACTCGGATCTTAAGCTAATCATCTCACGTTGCATGTTATCAGATTTAGCATCATTTGCTTTAGCATAATCCAAAATTCTCCTTGCAAATTTTTAGTGTGAGCATTTTGAAAACCTTGTGTAGTATTTTGAAAATCACGGTTTTGGTTTTGATTAGAAATTTGTCCATTCCCACTTTGATAATTCCCTTTGTTGTAATTACGTGAATTGCCTTGATAATTACCTTGGTTGTTGTTTCGATAATTGTTAACATTTTGGTTTGGTGGAGCTTGATTTTGGCGGGAACCTTGGCCGTTTTGGTTGTAAGTTCCCGTTGCTACATAAGCACTCGAAGTGTTACCATCCGCGGTAATGCAATCGGAATGATCATGAGCTCCCCCACAAGATAAACAACTCTTAGCAACCGCTTTAACCAAAGCCGAATTGGAAGCTTCTTGAGCCTTCCAATGGGACATAAGATTAGCAAATCTATCAAAAAACCGATTTTCCTCATTAGCTTCATCATGTAAGGCATTAATGCTACGAGACGATTGTGACAAAGATGACGAACCCATATTGGCAACACTCGGTGTGTTACGAGGGTTATAAACCTTAGATCTATTTTCAATGATTTGTAAAGCCTCATTTGTCGTCTTGCACAAAAAATTACCACCCGCGGCGGCATTCAAATAATCTCGTTCATGATCATTAAGCCCATTATAAAAAGTATCCACTTGATGCAATTCCGTAAAATCATGGTGTGGACATTCATGTAACATTTCTTTAAAGCGTTCCCATGCGATTGAAAAACTTTCATTATTTCTTTGCACAAATCGTGAAATCTCATTTTTCAAATGTGTTGTCTTAGATGGTGGAAAAAACTTGTTCACAAACTTAGAAACGAGATCGGCCCATGTCAAAATCGAATTTGGCGGTTCTTTCTCGAGCCAAATTTTTGCGGGTCCATCCAACGAGTATGGAAACAACATCATCTTAATGCGTCATGTGGAACATCCTTAAACTTGCTAGTGGCGGTGAGACGGTTAAAATTCCTAATGTGGTAATGCGGGTTGTCTTTCTCATGACCTCTAAACTTATTTGCTTGCAACATTGACATTAAACCCGTCTTAATCTCGAAATTCTCCGCAAGGATGGCGGGAATCACAATAGCCTCTCCAAAACCCTCGGTGGGTGCTTGTAGCAACTCTATCATAGTACGATTAGCCATGACGACTTCTTGTTCTACAATAGGTTCAACAATTGGAGGTTCTTCAACAATCAACGTCTCTTGATTGGCTTGTTTTTGAAGTCGTTTACGAGCTCGTTTTGCTTGATTACGAGTGATCATAAACTTCACGAAGAATGGGAGGTGAGCAAAGAAGATTCTTTTTGGGTGTTTTGTGAATTTTCAATTTTTTTGTGTTTTTGATGATATTTAATTTTTTGGATTTTGGTGTATCTTCGTAGACAACAATCTACAAAATCTCTCCTCGAATCAAACTCTTGATTAAAGAAGCCTCAAAGGAATGAAAACGATCACGTGGAGTGAACGCCTTCGAATGACTTTAGAACTTTGGTGAAAACCAAATTGTTAAAGAGGGTTTAATCACAAAGAAACCAAGCAAATATATTATACGTAATAATACTTTGGGCGGCAAAACCCTCGATTAGCCTTCAATCTTAAAATACTCACAAGCAAGCGGGGAAACGAGGCGGCGCGAAGCACTTAAGAGCCTTTTTCCTTAGGGTATATTTTATAATACCCGCCTTATACCCACCTTATAGTTTGTATTTTTTCAAAATCGAGCTTCACGAAAGTATTTATCTATTTTTGCCTTTTTCTTTTTGTTTGAGATTCGAATACAATAATTGAGTGATGAAATCCCAATTAAGGTTGTGTTTTCACACTTTTGGAGATATTGTGAATTTATTGTGATACTTAATACAATATAGTAATAATATTTGTACAAAAAAAACCAAGAAAACCGACAATACGTATTAGTAGAGTTCTACTAATACAAATACTATTTGGTTAATATTAAAAACAACAATGCAAATTAATCACGACACACCTCCCCGGAAGCGGCACCAAAATGATTGTGGTAAATTACACCTCTTAGGAAAAAGGCGTAAAAGCGGTAAGTATTGAACAAATGACTTTAGGAAAAATCAAGTGTTAATGACCCAATGAAAGTTCGTTTCCCAAGGAGGTATATGTGTGTGAGAAATTTGTTAAATGTTTGTGATTAATGATTGGTTTAGAAGGGGATTAGAAAAGAAGATGACGAAAACGTAAAAAAAAATAAAAAAAAAAAATCACTACTAGAAAGTTAAAACGTAGAACCTTAAAAACCACAAAAATAAAAATAAATTCTGAAAATTACCAAAAATTCACCCAAAAATCAAAAATAATAAACTAAGAGTTTACCAATGATAAAAACTTTTTCAAACCTTTTAAATAATTAAATATTCAAATTTTAAATGCTAATTAAATCCCTAAAAATCAAATAAATTATCAAAAAGCCTAAATGAAGATTTTTCAATTGGTAAACCTCTAAAATAACCCAAAAAGATTAAAAACTATTTTTAAAAATTTTAAAACTAATAAAAACTATTTAAAATGATTTAAAAACTATTAAAACTTAAAATAATTATAAAAATTAATCTAAAAGTGATAAAATTATTATAAAAGTTGCTAAATTCCTATTTTAATGTATTAAACCTAAGAAAAATGTAAAAAGTTGGAAAATGTGAAATTTTAAAAATAATAATAAAATAATAATAAAATAATATTAAAAATCCAAAAATTCTAAAAAATTCTAAAAACTTGCAAACTAGTTTATTTTAACCTAAATAATCAGAAAATCAAAGTGAAATTACCAAAATACCCCTAATGGGCCCTCAAATGGGCCAAATCCAAAAACATTCAACCTAAATGGGCTTTTGGGCCCAAAAAGTCAAACTTGGCCCAATTAACTTGGAAAAGCCCTATCTGACTTAAAATTCAATTCTAAGAACAAAACTCTAAAGGCCCAAAAGCTGAATGTGAGCTTATCACAGCTTATTGAACACAAAGCTTATTCTTATTGGGCTTTTCAGCCCATTAAGCCATAAGCTAATGCCATAAGCTCTAATTTGACACACAACCCTCTTTTAGAATGCTTAAGAGATCTGTCAAAAGAAATTTCCAAAAAGCACACTCAATAAGCCAGAAAATAGAAAAGCAAAAATCCACAAAACGACAAAATAGTCGTTTTTGAGAAATAATGCACCTCTGGACTTGATTCAACTTGCAAAAGCTTTCAAATGGACTCAATAAGCAAAATCAATCAACAAAAATCAAATAAGCACAACCAATAAGCCAGAATAAGCACAAATGAACTTATGTAAAAGTCAAATGGGTTGCTTTTCTAGTCAAACCTTAAAGTCAAACACCCAAATGCTCCAGTATGAACAAATAGGTCAAAATATGAGCACCTATTATAAAAACAAAGTTGTTGCAGGTTGGAATAAGCTATTATAGCTTATTGATAAGCTGACACCAAATTTGCACTAGTAGTGGCAACCAGCAGGGGAAAGGAGTTCCCACTGCTTTGACTAATTGACCAAGCTTATTTGAGAGTTTTGGTTTGATTCAATTGGAAACAAAGGCACCCTTGTGATCAGTGAATCACAAGGAGTCAATAGCAACAATAAAATCACAAATTGGTTCACACAATAAGCCACAATAAGCCAAACAGTTACCAGATATGCTCTAGATATGCAAATAAGCAGTTAAGCACTTAATAAGCAGATTTAGCCACAATAAGCCAACCAAACTTAACAGGATGCATACACAAGCTATATAAACTAACAATAAACACAAAGCAACAAGAATCAAACACTGAATCAAAGTAAATGGCAAGATCAAAGCAGAAAATGTTTCTGATGAACAATGAACAATATGCAGACAAGTTTGCTGATATACTTGACACTTGATCCAATTTCAAGCCTCAAAACGATCACGTGGAGTGAACGCCTTCGAATGACTTTAGAACTTTGGTGAAAACCAAATTGTTAAAGAGGGATTAACTATGATTTTATAGCCAATCTATGAATCTATGAGTTCAAAACCTCAAAACCTGCAAACAGATGAACAATATCACCCAACAAACAGATATCAACACTTGCAACCAACAAACAAACACTTAGCAAACCACAAATCCAACTTATGCAGTAATCCCAAACACCCTTTTAAAACTTGATTTCACAAATTTTCAAAGGCTTATGAAGATTCAACCCACAAATCAGATCAATAACACCTCAATAACATCAAACCAAGCCAAATCAACAATATTCAACCACAATAACACAGATTCAAGCATATATCCACAAAAATCACAAATAATCAGAAACTTAAAGAGAAAATGAAAAGGGAAGAAGATGCAAACCTCCAAGACCTACATCCAGGCCTTGGATTGTTTGAGCTGAGGTACTAGAAAAACAAGTACCAGCTTCCAAGCTGCTAAGAAGAACAAACCACAAAGTGAGATAAAAAATACTACCAACTTCTGATTTTTGATGCACAAGCTTTATCACTTAAAACCTTGCCTCAAAAACCTTCAAACAAGATAATGGAACTCAGATTTTAGCTTCTCAAACACCAAACTTTTATAAATAACAGATTAGAACTCAAAATTTTAAGAAATTCAAACTTTATTTCATAAAAAGGAATTACAAAGATTAAAAGCTAAAATCTAGAACAAAGGGACTCTCACATGTTGAGGTCTCCTTTTATAGACGTATGCTAGCTTATCACTGTTCACAAACCCTAGAACTGAATTCCCTATTATGCCCTTGAGTCTTCTAGACGTTTTTTGAATTTGAGATGTCCAAGTTGATCAAGGCTGTTCATTTTAGCTTTGGAATGAAGCAAGGATCCTAGGCTGTTGATTTGGACACGTCAGATAACTTGGAGGCTAAGTTGTCATGTGATTGGCTAAACGAGAATTGGGGGTGGGGTCCATGGTGAGTGGGAATAAGGGTTTTATGGTTTGGATGAGTTTCTGCATATGTGAATCACTCATGTGCAAAGGTAATTGTATTTTACCCTAAGTTTAAGTGGTGGTAATTCTGGGTGGGGTAAAAGATGAACAGTAAGTCATTTGATCCGATTTTGGGGGAAAGGTGTTTGTTTGGCGCATTTTCAGGTTGAATGTTTCAAATAGACACCTTTGGCCCTTGTTCTTTGGTATTTTTGGTAAACAAAGCATTTCAGCCCTAAAACGTATTCCCCTTTGTAAATAAGTTTCACCATTTGTCACTTTTGGCACAAAACTTTGGAAAAATGATTTCAAGGGTTATTTTTGCCATTTTGAGATATTTCAAGGGCTGATCTTGGACATTCTTAATCTTCAAAGGTCTTCATTGTATCTTTGGCTTGATGAGGGACCATATTTGGCAATTTTGATTTGTTGAGGGACTAATCTTGCCATTTTTTCAAAGTTGAAGGACCTTTTGTGTAATTTTGACAAACTTAAAGGACCAAACTTGTAATTATTAATATACAAGGGTTTTAAGTGTCAATTCTTCAATAAATGAGGATCAATCTTGTTTGTCTTCAAGTCTTCAAGGTATTTTGTTGAGAATTCCATGATTAGGGCCCGGTTCTTTGTACGGCTTCGTTTCTCGTGTCCGTTTTTCCTTGTAACTTGTGATCTTTTGTCTTTTTCACGATATCCATACCTAAAAAACACAAGTAAACAAACACAAGCATATATATGGTATTTTATGACATTTTTATGCATTTAAAGCCCGAAAAGAACGATGAGATCATGTATAAATGCCATCTCATCACGTGCAATTTTTGGAAATTAAAACGTAAATGATTAAAAACTTGAAAACTTGTTTAAAATAAACTAAGTAAAAAGGTGGGAAAAGTATTATTTAAAAACTAAGAAAAATAAAAACAAAAGCCAAAGTAGATCGCAATGCTATCGTACTCAAATTGCAAGATGGATCGCAGTGGTTGATCTCCTCTGATCGTAGCCTACGATCGTAGCACTCGAGCGCAGCCTAGATCATAGTATATGGATCGCACTCACTGATCGCAACCACGATCACAACAAGTGGATCGTGGTCTTTGATCGTGGCCTGTGATCGTGACAACAATGATCGCAATCAATGCGATCGTACCCAGAGATCGTAACACGATCGCACCCACAGATCGCAATAAGTGATCGTGGAGTGGATCGTAGCCAAAGAAAGAACAATGATCGCAGTCAATTCGATCGTATCCAGAGATCGTAACTAAGGAAAACCCTCATAAGATCGCAGTAGAATACAAAGAGTAACTAAAGTTGCAACGAATAAGCAGTTAAACCAATAAGCACTTACCAACTTTTAGACAAGAGTAATTAAGCACAAAATTGACAACTTTTGGAATCTAAACACGTGAACTTTATAACACGAACTTTAAAACGATAAAACTTTTAAGAAAGCTTAAAAGTAAATAAGATAAACATACGAATAAGCCAATAAGCACAAACATCTTAAAGTTCAAACGTATAAGAACTTATGTAGGAATAAGAAGGTGAGCTTTTTAATCACTTAAACATCAAAATCAATCATGGATCATTAATATTTCGGATCAAAGGTAAACCAAAATCAAGAAAGGTTGAAAGAGATTAATAAACAAAAAGCTTAACTTGAACTTGTGATTAATGAAATCCAAATACAAGGATGATTAAAAGCTTAAACTTGAAAGATAAAAATAAAGAAAAGATGAAACTTAGTGAGAGAAAGTTTAAAACTTTCTCTCTCTAAAAACCAGAAAGGAAAAATTGAAAAATGAAACTAGCTAACCACCCTCCTAATGTGTTTAGGAGGGTATTTATAGGCAATGGGGGAGAGCATGTGTTGCCTCCTCTTTCTTTCTTCTTGGGTCGACTCGAATTAAATCCTTTGTCTTTCTCGACGTCGTCTCGGGATTTGAACCCGTCTTATAATTTTCTTCAATAAATAGACTTGAGTTCTTCGACTTCATTAAACTTCCGTCTTTAGAATTTTTCTTCGATAAATCTTCAGAATAGGCCTTGGACTTCCGTTCTTTTTGCACTCTTTATCTTTTGGCTTCTTCTTTTCTCGTTTTCTTTGATAAAAGCCCGTGAAAGCCCGTGTTTTCTTCCTTTTTCATCTTTTGGTCCTAAAACACAATAAAAACAAAAACTACGCATAATTCTGACTTTTACGACATAAAATACACGTTTTGGTCTTGTTATTAATGGAAATAAGTGGTAAAAGGATAATGGTTTTCACACTTATTAGTAACCCCGATATAACTAACACTAGACATAGTGTCATTCCTAGCACCAAGCAAGCCAGGGAATACTTGGTCAAGGGATGCCCCATTTCTTTAACCTGTTTCCCCCCCCCCCCCTCGCCTAAACCTAAAAGACACATCCAATTCACAATGGGTGTATTTTGTAGGGTTATATCCGCCACTGAGGCAACCCTAAACCTGAAAGACACATCCAATTCACAATGGGTGTATTTTTTAGGGTTATATCCGCCACTTAGGCAACCCTAAACCTGAAAGACACATCCAACTCACAATGGGTGTATTTTGTAGGGCCGTGTTCGACATCTCTCATAAAAAGATGTTGAATGACCCATTTTTTGGACAATCTCTTGTTCGTTTCTCGGGTCCAATTAGTTCGACAATACCATCATCCACCAAACCCTGAGAGGCGTAAATTCCTCTTTTCTCTTTAGAAGTCAAAATTTGTGCAAATTTTAAACCATCAATAGTGGATGCGTGGCCTCCTTTTTGCAGCACCTCGCAAGATGCGCACTTCTTCATTCTTGGTATCTTCTTTTAATTCCATCATTTGAGGTACTTCTTTTCTGCGCCCCTCTCGCTCAGCCCCGGCGGTAAATAAAGCAGATTCTTTGCAACTCCTTACCCTATCGCCATCAACAATAAATCATAACCTCTCTATTTGGTAGAAACTTTAGTACTATTAACTAATTTTTTTCCACAAGCTTGAGGTATAATTGTAAGTCTTTTCAGAAAGTTGTTGATATGGGTGGGGTTATAGTTAAAATATTTTATATTACCTTTAACCCCTAATTTTCATCATCGGGTGTGGGGATATAACCTATATCTCACCCGTAAAATGGATGTGGATAAAATACATCCCCAGCTTTCCTAGCATATAAAGCATGCTGGCGTGTCCTCCTCATATCAGAAACCATTTGCAGTGGATTTACCCTCCTACCAAAATCTACAACACCATTGGTCCTCTCCTAGGCTCTTGAAAGTACATAACTACAACCCCCGTTGAAATGCCCGCGCCTATCCATCCATAGCAGCAGTCTCCTTTACTACTCAATCGGATGAATAATGCGACCCAGATAAAGATCTCTTTGCATTTCCTTCTATCCATCCATAGCAGCAGTATCCTTTACTACTCAATCGGATGTATAGTGCGATCCGGATAAAGATCTCTTTGCATTTCCTTCTATCCATCCATAGCAGCAGTCTCCTTTACTGCTCAATCAGGTATAGTGCAATCTGGATAAAGATCTCTTCGCATTTCCTTCTATCCATCCATAGCAACAGTCTCCTTTACTACTAAATCGGATGTATAGTGCGATCCGGATAAAAATCTCTTTGCATTTCCTTCTATCCATCCATACCAGAAGTCTCCTTTACTGCTCAATAAGATGTATAGTGCGATCCGGATAAAGATCTCTTTGTGTTCTCAGCTGTCAAAACTTAGCAGAAAATTTTTATGTGACTAATTATGAACTGCTGGTTTTTGTTCACATTAGCCACAGTTCACAAGGAACATCGTGCATGAAACAATGACACGTAACTAAGTATGGATGGCGGTTGTTCAGTCCATATTAGTAAAAGCAATACTGATGAAAACATCATAGTTAAAACAACAAGGTGCTGAAAACATAAATACATGGAATAACAAGCGTTGGCTTAGGAAGCTCCTGATGACTACCCACTAGTCATAGGTCAAGTTTTAGAGCCTATAGGTCGAAGCCTTGGCTCTGATACCATAATTGTAACACCCCACTTTAATAAGTAGACCGTTACGTGTAATTATGGCGTGTCATCAAAGCATGCAAGGTAATATGTAGTTAAACATACATGACCATAGGGAAAACCAGAATCAAACATTGGTTCCCAATCATAAGCCCAAAACATAAATAAAGTAAATAAACTAGGAAAGACTAGACAAGCATAAGTATATGGCAAAAAGGAGAAGAAGTCTACGGCAACTTCCATCCTATGCACTTCCTCCAAATGCTCGAGTCCGTCCTTGGGTACCTGTCGTATTGGGACATGGAAAGGAAAGTAACGGCTGAGTATAACGCTCGGTGCACGGATATATGACATAATATAAATGGATGAAACATAAATAATACTAATAGCATCGGAAATGTGTCCTGGAAAACCTAGTTATCTGTCATGTTAACTGGTTTTATTTCTGAAAACATAGCTTATGTTACTTATGAAAATCTATATTAGTTAATGTACCAAAAGCCGATATAGGACATGAGGTCAACAACGTGCATGAATACTTGGAGGGGTGACCTCGTCATGCAAATTAGAGGGGATGCCTCTAATTAACTCGTAAGTGGGTAGGAGGGATCAACTCCTTGTAAAGGATGCAATGCACACACCATATTCACCATGAAATCCTGACTGAAACATGTAACTAGGATGCACCCATACGCCACATGATAATATAATAATATAATGGCCAAATAACTAAAAAGGGACGCCACGATCTATCACTTTGCCGTGGTGAAATCATAACACTAGTGCCTCCAGTGTTATGGTTATGGTACCTCCATAACTAGGTGAAACTGGTGATGTATGTATATGGCTTAGGCATTTAATTAAAACATAAGCATTTAATCTGTAACTACTGGTGAAAACACTTGGCTGCATAAGGAAAATCCTAATGAAGGAAGAGATTGTCCTTACTGAAGGACGGGAAATCCGTACCTTAAGTCCAGTGAACGAAAGAAGACGAACGGAAGAGAGTCCTACTTCGATCTCACTAATGCTACACAGAAGGATACGTGTATAAGTATACTGTCTACTACTTACGTAACTGATTATAGTATGTCTTGACTCGTTTTATATGGTTTGGTCTTGTTTTACCGATTTTAATGTTACACTGCTTTTATCATGTCTTTTAAGCCCTCTAATTAAGTATTAACTGATATTCTTGTATTATTATACTTGTAGTGTAATAATAAGTAACTTTCTAAAAATAGCAGATTTCCTAAAATAGAAAGTTTCAAAAAAAAGATTTACTTCTTAAAATAGAATAAGTTTCTAAAAATAGAAAGTTTCCATATTTAGAATTAAGCTGAATTTATAAGCTAATCATATAAGCTTAGTTTTACTAATTAAATATACTAAGTCATGTGATTAATAATATAGTTTATTAATTATATCATGTTAATTAGATAAACTATAGGTTATAAGATTTAATTAAATATAAGCATGATTTAATTAAATTAAAGTGTATAAAATACTTAGGATAAACATGTATTAATATCTATATTAATATAACCTAAGTCATGATTATGAGTTAATTACATGTCATGTTTCATAATTAACTAATACTATAGTGTAAAATAAATAATTAAATACGTAGGTTAAAAACATGTATTATTTATAATAATAATTAACCTAAGTCCATGTTATAATTAAATTAATTATATACCATGCCAAATTAATTGAATTAACTTGTAAAATTATATACTTGTAAAATTAAGGGTTAAGTCCATATAATGGTAATGTACTCTCCATCGTTTACATATTTATGTAATGTACTAATTTTATTACTAATATACCTATAAAAACTGGCTATTATTTTCTAATATAGGTAATATGACCTGCTGATTTTCCAGCTTATTTAATAATTAATTTTAATTTTACAGGGTGGATATTTTTCTTTCTAAACCAATGGATCTTGAAAAAAGTCTTCTTCCCCAGAAAAAGTTAAGCTATTTTATGCCAGTTGATTATATTTTCTACCGATTGAGTGTCACATAATAAACTTTCAAACACCCCAAGAACCACATCACTAACTCTCGATTGAACATCCTGTTATATTATAGCATCATCATCTTCCATGTTCTTCCAACACAATCAATAGGTAAAAACATGTATTATTTATAATAATAATTAACCTAATTCCATTGTTTTAATTAAATTAATTATATACCATGCCAAATTATTTTAATTAACTTGTAAAATTATAAACTTGTAAAATTAATTAAACTTGAAAAAATAATCATGAACCGAACCCGTGGATTATAATTTTAAACATGACGTGAACCGGACCCGGAAACCCATGAACCGGACCGAACTAATTTAATGATTCTTGTATAATTAAGGTTTAAAATACATAGCCTAACTTGACAAGGTTAATTCAACATTAATTAGATAAAATAAAATTAATATTGCATGATTAATTTAATACCTTAATTAAATTAATTAAAATAACTTGAAAGAATGATAAAACAAACACCTCTTTTCAAAAACCTAAAACTGCCATCCAAACACCCTGTCTAAACCCTCAGCCAAACACCCCTGTCCCTATTCGTGTTGCTGATGGTTACCACTGTCAGGCGTGGGTTTCCACCGGCAGATGCCAGTTTACCCCTGTTCGAGCCAAATCCCCACCGACAGTGGCTTTACTCCCCCTACTTGAACCATCTTCCCACCGAGACCACTAGGGTCTCGGTTCCCACTGTCTGACTAAACAACACGCTGGGAGGTTGCCACCGACAGACCAATCAAGCCACTAGCCTTGCGGCTGGTGGAAATATGTTACCACCGAGACCATAGATGGTCTCGGTTTTTGGCCATACGAACGCAGCTACACCCTACGACCCCCTCTTATAATTTAACATTATTATTAAAGTGTTTTTAACCTGTTCTAGATCCTTGATCATGGATTCGTGATCAATTAAACCCAAGAAGATAAACAACGAGATCAAAGATCATGAATTCGTTTTTAGGGTTTTATCTTTTAAGAAAATTAACACAAGTTTCAAACCTGGTTTTTCTTGGTGAACGACTCTTCTTCATGGTTCTTGTGTTATGGAACTCGACGGCAGAAAAAAGACACCAAGGGAAAAAAACGACGACATGGAAGGATGTTTAGGATTTCCTATGTTTGATATATTTGTGTTGTCCAAAACAATAAAATACTCCCTCCCCATCTGTTTTCTTTTAGCCGATCTAAACCCACTTGGGCCTAGAGCCCAAGTCTTTCTTCTTGTCCTCTCTTGTCTAAATGACCCAACAACCAAAACGTAAAAAATTTGTTTAATAATATGCGTTTAATTAAATACGTACTCGGGTTCGTGTATTTTATGTCGTGAATTATCTTTGTAGTAATTTCACATGTTTTACGTAATATTAATTTACGTAATACTAGTCGTGATATATATTCGTGTCGCGTGATTTAAATGATGTGTTTTATTATTTTGTGGTTTACTTATTATACGTAATTTCATGTCGTATATTAATAATAATCATAACATACGTAATTACTTACCGTACATAATTAATATACGTAATTACTCATCACGTCTATGTAATATACGCGATAATCATGTTAAATGTTTGTGATCATATATTCGTGATTATTCATTATAGTTAATAATTATCGTGTATTAACGCGTACGTAATAATTTTCGTGTAATAACACGTACGTAATTCTTGTAATTAATATTCGTGACACGTGTTCATGTTATATAAGGAAAGTTTTAATCTTGTACATACGATTATTAGTGTACTGTTCATGGTAAAAGCATGCGGGTTTTACACTTAGTGTCTAGTGTTTAATAGAGGCCAAGGTGGGTTAATTATGATGGAGAATGTAAATCGTGCTTTGAAACTAATGCATTCCATGAGGGCATTGCAATGGTCAAGTGTAGGGGATTTCATAAGTGTGAAAACACTTATCCTTTTACCACTTAATTATAAATAAAACAAGAACAAAACGTGTATTTAATGTCGTAAAAGGCGGAATTATGCGTGGTTTGTGTTTTTGTTGTGTTTTAGGACCAAAATATGAAAAAGGAAGAAAACACGGGCTTTCACGGGCTTTTATCGAAGAAAAAGACAAAAGACGAAGTCAAAAGATCAAGAGTGCAAAAAGAACGGAAGTCAAAGGCTTATTCTAAAGATTTATCGAAGAAAAAGACTAAAAACGGAAGTTTAACGAAGTCGAAGAACCAAGTCTAATAATAGAATCAAATTAGAAGACGAGTTCATTTTATCACTCGACAAATCCCGAGACAAAGTCGAAAAAGACGAAGAAATTAAAAGACGAAAAGACAAAGAGAAAAAGAAAAGCAACCAACACCACATCACCTCCTCCTATATATAGTCTCTTAATACTTCATTTAGAAGTAGTTGATTTTAGATTAATTTTTGTAAGGTAATTAGGAGTAGATTAATTACTTTCTCTATCTAGATTTACTTTCAAGTTTTCAAGCTTCTTCATCTTTAATCTTGTATTTGAATCTTTAATCTTCATCTTAATTTCAAGCTTTTCATAATCATTCTCATTCTACCTTTCTTGTTTCTAAATCTATTGTTTTGGTTTTATTAATGATATAGTTTGTTTAATCTTGTTCTTTGTTTGATTGATTTGCTTATTTGACTGTTCTTATTGATTTGGTGTGTTTGATGTTTTAGCTTATTGTACTTATTGCTTATTGTGTGTTTGTCTTATTTATAATTAAGTGTTTTTAATAGTTTAATCTTTTAAAAGTTGATTTTTAATATTTTGATTATTTAGTTTTTTTAAAGTTTTTGATTTGTGGCTTATTAGCTTTTTCTTAAAATTAGTTTGGTTTGATTTTTGGTTAAGTGCTTATTTGGTTTTTGCTTATTTTTAAGTATTATTAGTAAAACATTATCCCGAATTAGATAGCAATTCACTTTATTTCGACTTACACAATTCTTGTTAATTCCGAATTGTATGCAGCTCAATATTCCGAATAAGTTGGGATTTTATGTATTCCGGATTAAGTGTGGAACACCATATTCCGAATTACTTAGTAATAGTGGATTCCGGATTGTGTTAGGATAGCTTATTCCGGATTAGGTTAAATAATAGTGGATTCCGGATTGTGTTAGGATAGCTTATTCCGGATTAGGTTAAAGAGTGGTGGATTCCGAATTACTAGTTAACATCCAATTCCGAATTACGTGCAGATCACTCATTCCGGATTAGGTGAAGATCCTATATCCTGAATAAGGTGTTTGAGCTATATTCCGAATTAGGTGGTTAAGTAACGGATTCCGGATTACTTGTTTTCTTTCTATTCCGAATTACTTCAAGATTTATGCATTCCGACTTATGTTTTGTTTTTGTTTCCCGATTTAATTTGTTAGACTTTTATCCCGAATTGTTTTAAATTTTATTTTTCCTGCCATTTTTTTCTTAAGTATCATTTTAAATTGTTTTGTCTTAGTTTATTTTCAAAGTTACTTCTCATCAAGCTTTAATCTTTTGTCATTTATTTTTAAAAGTCTTTATTTTTAGTTTATAACTTTAAAGCTTTCACTTTTTTTAATATAGATTATCAAGGAAATTTGCTTTTTACACCAAGAAAAACTGAGTCGCACGTTTAACCTTTTTCAATTCGAATTGAGTCGAGACGATTTCACCTTTAATAAAAATTCAGTTATTAGTTGACGTCATTGCTAAGTTGCCTCCACCTACCACCGTCAAAGGAGTTATGAGTTTTTTAGTTCATGGGGGATTTTATCGACATTTCATTCAAGATTTTTCTAAGATAGCTCGACCAATGACTCATCTCTTAGAGAAGGATGCTCCTTTCATCTTTTCTCAAGATTGTCTCGACTCTTTCGAAAATCTTAATGGTAAATTAACTAAGGCACCAGTCTTAGTCTCTCCAAATTGGGAGTTACCTTTCGAGCTCATCTGCAATGCTAGTGATTTCACGGTAGGAGCGGTTTTAGGTCAACAAGTTAACAAACACTTCCAACCAATCCATTATGCTAGTAAGACAATGACGTGGGCTCAATTGCCTTATACCATTACCGAAAAAGAGCTTTTAGCCGCAGTGTATGATTTTGAGAAATTTTTCCCCTATCTTGTGCTTTCCACCACCATCGTTTACACCGACCATTCCGCTCTTAAATACTAGTTGACCAACCAAGATGCTAAACCGAGACTCCTTCGTTGGGTTTTGCTCCTACAAGAATTTAAAATCGAAATTCGTGATAAAAAGGGAGCGGAAAACCTAGCCGCGGATCATCTGAGGAGACTCGAGGATCCTTATCAAGGGGAACTTCCAAATCAAGAGATTAATGAATCTTTTCCCCTTGAGACCTTAATGTCTATTAATTCCAATCTTGATGATACCCCATGGTTTGCGGACTTTATAAACTATTTGGCGGGTGGTGTACTTATCGAAGGGTTATCATCCCAACAAAATAAAAAATTCTTTAAGGACGTTAAGCACTATTATTCAGACGAACTTTATTTTTTCAAGAAATGTGCGGATCTTATCATTCGTAGGTGTGTTGATGGACCGGCGGCTTTACAAATCCTTGAAGCTTGCCACAAAGGACCCAGCGGTGGTCACTTTGGTCCTAACTACACCGCTAAGAATGTTTTCGACTCGGGATTCTATTGGCCCACCATTTATCATGACGCTCATGATATGGTTAAGCATTGTTATGCTTGCCAAAGACAAGGCAAGATCACACATAAAGATAAGATGCCTCAAAATTTCATCCAAGAGTGTGAAATCTTTGACGTATGGGGCATCGACTTTATGGGGCCATTTCCATCATCAAAAGGGAACAAGTACATCCGCGTAGCCGTTTACTATGTATCCAAATGGGTTGAAGCAAAGGCTTTACCTACTAACGATGCGAGGGTTGTTGTGAACTTTTTGAAGCAATTGTTTGCTAGATTCGGCGTTCTTCGCGCTATTATTAGTGATCGCGGGACTCATTTTTGCAATGATCAATTCGAACGAGTCATGGTTAAGTATGGTGTCAATCACCAACTTTCCACCGTGTATCATCCACAAATTAATGGTCAAGCCGAGGTTTCCAACCGTGGAGTTAAGCGAATCTTTGAGCGTACCGTGGGAGAGCATCGTTCTCATGGGCCCATAAATTAGATGATGCTTTGTGGGCTTTCCGTACCGCTTATAAGACACCTATATGTTTTACTCCTTATCGCCTTATGTACGAAAAGGCGTGCCACCTCCCCATTGAGTTGGAGCATAAGGCTTATTGGGCCTTGAAATGGGATAATTTTGACATAAACAAAGCCGGTGATCTTAGGAAAATCCAACTCAATGAACTTAATAAACTTAGGAATGAGGCTGTTAGAAATACGTTTTTAACGTATATTAGAAGTATCGGTCACTCCACAATATTATTAATGTTGTATAGCTCGTAGTTAATGTTTGCTTATTTAGTTAAGTAAAAACCAGCCCATGGGCTTGTCATGGGTCGGCCAAGCCTATTAGTGGCTTGGATATAAATACCCCTTTCCACCATGGAAAGGGGTTGGTTGTTGGTATTTTGTTTCACATAGATTGAATAAAGAAACACACATTTTCTCTCTCACTTTCTCTCACTAACTTTCTCTCTCTAGAAACCTTCAACCCACCTTATTGATTCATAAGATTATCCATATTCTTCAATTGGTATCAAGAGCCATGGGGTGATTTAAGGTAACGATTAGTGTTGTTTTTTAGTTTTTGAATGTATTAGTGATTTTTAGGAAAATCAACCTTGAATCTTGTAATTTTTGGTGTTTTTGTTGTTGGGATTAGTAGATATGTCTTGGGTTTAGCTTATTTTGGTAGAAATCACAAAACGTTTTGTGGTTTTTGATCAAAAATCGGGTTTAGAATCGTTCAAGAGTTGGTGTTCTTGGTCTCGAAGTGCTTTTCCAGGTTTATTCCGAATAACAGATTATTCCGGATAGCAAGATATTCCGAATAACAGATTATTCCGGATAGCAAGATATTCCGAATAACAGATTATTCCGGATAGCAAGATATTCCGAATAGCAGCTTATTCCGTATAGCCAGTTATTCCGAACAGCAGTTATTCCGTATAGCCAGTTATTCTGAATAGCAGCTTATTCCGTATAGCACTTATTCCGAATAGCACTTATTCTGAATAGCCACTTATTCCGTATAGTACTTATTCCGTATAGCACTTATTCCGAATAGAACTTATTCCGAATAGCACTTATTCTGCATAGCAACTTATTCCGGATAAGCAAGATATTACGAATAAGCAAGTTATTCCGGATCAAGGTAATTATTCCGAATCAAGATCTTTTTCACATTAAGGTATTTATTCTGAATCAACTTAATTATTCCGGATCAAGGGGTATTTTACGAGTTTTTTCGACGATTTTTAGTGGATTTAATCTTGGCTTCTTACACACTCTTTACTTCAACAACACAACACAATTCACAACCTTACTTCACTGCTCGATCAACCGATAATCTTTGATTCTTTAAAGTGATTAAAATGAATCCGAATTCATTAATGCCTCAAATGACATCACTTACGGATATTTCCGTCATTACAGCAACGGATAATCGCCCTCAAATGCTCATTAAAGAACTCTTTGAAGCATGGCAAGGCCGTATGATGTCATACATTAAGGGAAAACCGACATATGGGAGGCTTATGGTCAAGTCAATTCTAAATGGTCCACTTGATTATGGTACCATCGTTGTTAACAATGTGACTCGACCACGGGAGTTTGAAGAACTTACACCAGCTCAACAACTTATTGCCGATGCAGACGAAAAGGCTCTTCAAACCATTCTCCAAGCTCTTCCACATGACATCTATCGAATGGTAAGTCAATATATGGTTGCAAAGGATTTATGGGAACGTCTAAAGGTTTTGCTACAAGGTACGTCCCTTACTAAGCAGGAACGGGAATGTCAATTGTATGATCTGTTTGATAGATTCACGTACAGTCCAGGGGAAACGCTTCACGACTACTACTTCAGATTCACTACTCTCATGAATGATTGGAATGTATACAATCTCGTGATTGCTCCATTCCAGGTTAACACCAAGTTATTGAATACTTTACCTCAAGCTGAATGGGGTGAGTATATTACTGATGTTAAGTTAACAAGGGATTTGCATAAGTGCAATTTGGATCAACTCTATGCTTTTCTCCAGCAGCATGAGAAGCACGTGATCATGCACAATTCGCCTCGAGGTATGTACCCTGATTCTTTAGCTTTGATGGCAAATCAACCAAGCTTGTCATACAACAACACTCCTTATATCATGGGACACCAAGCCTATCATCCATCACCATACATGACTCCAAGCTTCCCCCAATATTCGATTCTACCTCAACCATCCACCTCACATCAGCAACAATATCGGTTTAATGCACCTTCATCTCAGAGAGAACCACAAGCATCACAATATGCCTCACAACCTCACCCATATTCACCAGCAAGCATTGCACCTTATGCTCAGTCATCATACTCTTCTTATCAAGAAAATGCAGCATATCCATCAAGCTATTCTGACCACACGAGTATTCCTTCTAGTGCTTATGCCGCTCAACAAGACCAAGCATTGTATTGTGATAATGATGAGATTCCCATTCCTTAATTCAAACAAGGAACTGACCCAGTTGAAGTGTTAGCCACTATGTCTGTTTATCTCACAAGGACATTGAGCAAACGAGGATTTAGAGGACCAGCTCCTACTAACAATCAGCTGAGGAATTCATCCAATTCTCGACAACAAGCTACCATTGAGAATGGCAGGGTAATGGTTCAACCTATTCAACCTTATCAGGGGAGACCCACTACATCAACCACCAATGCACACATGGTCAATCCTGCTCCAATGATCAACACTCCGCCACGGGCTAATTCTACAGGTAAGTTGAGAATGATTACATGCTACAACTGTAAGGAAGAAGGTCACATGTCCAGGGATTGCACTAAACCCAAGAGGAGAAGGGATGGTCAATGGTTTGCAGAGAAGATTTATTTGAACGCTCATGCACAAGGACAGGAACTTGATGAAGAGGAGCTTGCATTTCTTGCTGATCCAGGGATTGCGGAACAAGAAGTTCTCACTACACAGAATGCAGCATACCAAGCAGATGATCTGGATGCTTACGATTCAGACTGTGATGATCTTCAATCTGCTTAGGCTGCTCTTATGGCAACTATCTCTAGCTTTGGGTCAGATAAAATATATGAGGTACTTAATAATACCACTGATACTAGTATTCAACCACATCAAGTTGGGCAAGAGGGTGCTGATCCGAATGAGTCTTCGGTGGTGAGTCTTTCAAATGTGGAGACAATCAATGATATTAATATCAATGTGAGTCCCTAGACTTTGAGTGAATCACAACCGGGAGCCATTTCGCATACACATACTCCTGCTCAACAAGATTTGGTCATGGTTCCTGGAAAATTACTTAGCCAAATGAATACTGCACTCTTAGAAACCCTAGATAAGAATAAGAATTTGTCTACTGAGCTTGCCTTGTGCAACGAAAAAGTTCAAACTTTGGAATTAGTTCCTTCGTCCAATGTTCTAACAAATCCCGAATATGATCATTTTCGAAACAAACAAATGGGTCATTTGCAAGAAATTGAAACCTTAAGAGCAGATCTTTCTAACGAACTTATAGAAAAAGAGTTAGTGGTCACTAATTTTCACAAACTTCAAACGGATTTTGAATTACTCGAGTCTAAAAAGAATGAAATGGAAATTAATGCGGCTAATAAGATTAGAAGTTTAGATTATTTGCTTTTAAGACAATATGCTGCCTCACAACTAGTGCACTTATGTGACGCATCGTTTAGAGAGTTTAACTTATCGCGTCAAAAAGACCTTCCCCCTAACCCACGGTATGCAAGACAAGCTTTTATCCATAGTCCAAGACTTTATAATGCAACCCAATTAGGATTGGTCTTAGATCCGATTGTTATTTTCGAGGATCGCACAAATAAGGATCTAGTTGATGAGAATCGGTCATACAACTTTGCAAAATATCCCCAGTGTGATTATTTTAAAATGAATCAGGAGCTTGCAAAAACGGACTTTAGAATTCGCTTCCATATTGATAAAGATCTTATCACAGCACCAACCTACATGTTAAATGAAGAAAACCCTAGTACACTTCCTACACTTGTCAAAATGGAAGGACCTAAGGAAATTCCAAAGGATCTTCCACCTGTTAGCATTGTATGGATAAACTTGCAAGAGATTAATCAATACTTTGCTAGTTTTGATAAGGTCATCCAGGAATGTACGACTTCAAATGGTCTAAACGCCGAAGAATTGACTTTCGAACACATGAACGTGGTGTTTAAGAATGAGATCAATCCGTTTGTCGAAAGTCTAAAAGGAAGTTTTGCATCTCTTTCAGAAAATCTCGAGTTTGAAATTAAAGAAGTTCAAAAAGTGTTTTATGAAATGGACACCGCTTACGAACTACAATTAATTGAAAAGGAAAATATTTTATCCGAGTATGACCGATTCGTGTCTCATGTAATTTCATGTGATGTGCTTACTACTATGAATGTTAATTATTCGAATGAGCTTACATCCGCTATGAATAACTGTGATGCTGTGAATATATGTGATGATGTGCATGATCTCTCTGTAAATGTTGTTGATACTGTAAATGAGGTAGATAATCATTCTAGTCACGAGTCTAACGCTGAATTTTTAAAGCTTCAAGATTCTTATAATTTACTTACAAAACGCTTTAATCAACTTGAACAACATTGTATATCTTTAGAATTAAAACAACAAACTCAAAATGAGGATCTTTTGATAACAAATGGTTGTGAAAACAGTGTTGAGACGAGTGACAAGATGATTGAGATAGTTAAGGCATTAGAGGAAGAGATTATGAGATTAAAGAGAGATGTGTCATCGAATGAAACACTAAAATTTGAACTAGAGGATGTAGAGTCTAAAAACTAGGACTTAGAAATTAGACTTTCGTCTATTCTAGGGGAGATAGATCGGGCAAGACAGGGACTATCCGCTCTTTATGGTTCAATAGAAGAACGCTTAGCTTTTAATGCAGCACAGCAACAATCTTATGTTGAACAATTGAACCAAAAGTGTGAGGAAATCTCTGACTTAAATATCCAGCTCATTTACAAAAACATGGTTTTGGCCGAGTTAAAGGAGACACTTCTTCTCACCCGACAAGAAGTTGTTAATAACTTAGCTACCAACTCTGCACCGTCCTCTAGTGCTCCATCAACCAATTCAGTAGTGCTCTATAAGAACCCGCGCCATAAGCAAAATCCGGATACTTACGATGTTTATATGATGAATGCAATTAAGCACGTGGACCTTGTTAGGGATATTTTAGATGATTTGTATGCGTTAGATCCCTCAAGCAGTTACTATTATTCAGCTCATGCATATATTCAGCGAGTTCAATATTGCTTAGCATATTTGCAATATATAGGTAGACCGGGTTCTATACTACTCACTAATCGACCCATTGCTGTAACTCCATTCAATAAGACCCTAGGAGCAAAACCGTCATTGACACCATCAACTAAGGCACCTTTAAAATCTGTTGCTAATGTTCCCACTTTGCCTTCTACAGGATTAAAAGAGTCTACTAAGGCTAAAGGATCGCCACTCAAGAAAGATAAGATCAAGCCCTCCAGTAGTAGTACCATCAAGAAGAAAGTAGAAGCTCACCCTAGGAATGTTATGTCATATTTAAATAAAAAGAATCATGTTGCTAAGACTAAAAGCTCTGCGCCTGTGCAGAAGCCTAAACCATTTGTGAATTCTAATTTGAAATGTTGGAATTGTAATGAATGCATGTTTTCCCAACGTCATGATTTGTGTCTTATTGGTCATGTGAATGAAATGAATGCCATTAGAAATGATCTTGAATGGAAGCCAACTGGGAGAACTCGAATGGCGTCCCACTGGTAGGACCTTTACATTAGATGGAAAAATGTTCCCTTTAACTAGGAATGCATCCATTGAGGTTAGGTCTCAGCGTCCTTTAATTAGGCACACTAGCACTAAAGTATGGAAACCGCGCCCTTTAATTAGGTCAGCCCCCACTATAGTGCCTATCAGTGAAGAAATACCTCAGGATTTAAGCCAACTTGAATCTACACCACCAACTAGGAAGAAGGCTAGGAAATCTAAGAAACCTAAGGTTAGCAAATCAAAGATCATTAAATCTGTACTTGCTAATAACAAGGAACATTCAGATTCCGAAACCTATACATTGTCCTCGTCTGGTGATATTTTCAAGTGGTCTAAATCATCCTCTGGTATTTGGACTCCGGTTGCTCAAAGCATATGACCGGAGATCGCTCGATGCTCTGAAATTTCGTCAGCAAGTTTCTTGGAACGGTTAAATTCGGTAATGATCATATTGCAAAGATAATGGGGTATGGTGAATATCAGATTTGAAATGTTACGATTTCAAGGGTATACTATGTAGAAGGTCTTGGTCATAATTTATTTTCAGTAGGACAGTTTTGTGATTCCAACCTAGAGGTTGCTTTTCGACAACATACTTGTATCATCCGCAACTTGGAAGGAAAAGACTTGTTGAAGGGGTCTCGTGGTGCAAATCTTTATACTTTGTCCCTACAAGACATGATGGCCGCCTCTCCAGTATGTCTTCTCTCCAAAGCATCTAAGACCAAGTCATGGTTATGGCATCGTAGATTATCTCATCTCAACTTTGATGCTATTAATCATTTGGCTAAAAACGAATTAGTTCGTGGTCTTCCAAAGCTCAAATTTCACAAGGACCATTTACGTTCCGCGTGTTCAAGGGGGAAAAGCACCAAGAAATCATACAAGTCCAAAGCTGAAGACACTAATCAAGAAAAACTTCATCTTTTGCATATGGATCTTTGTGGGCCAATGCGAACCGAAAGTGTGAGCGGTAAGAAATTCATCCTTGTTATTGTGGATAATTTCTCCAGGTTTACATGGGTTAGATTTCTACGTACAAAGGATGAAGCACCGAAGGCTATCATCACTTTTCTGAAATTCATTCAGGTACGTTTAAATACTACTGTCCGCCGTATTTGTACAGATAATGGAACAGAGTTCGTCAACCAGACTCTTCGTGATTACCATGAAGAAGTTGGTATTTCACATGAAACATCCGCTGCACGTACTCCACAACAAAACGGTGTTGTTGAAAGACAGAATCATACGCTTATGGAAGTTGCTAGGACTATGCTGATTTATGCGAACGCTCTATTATTCTTGTGGGCAGAAGCTGTATCTACTGCATGTTTCACCCAAAACCGCTCTATCATTCGGAGACGCCATGGAAAAACACCTTACGAGCTTCTACATGATCGTAAACCCGATGTTTTATTCTTTCATGTGTTTGGTGCTCTTTGTTATCCAAACATTAATAGTGAGAACTTGGGCAAACTTCAACCGAAAGCCGATATAGGTATTTTCATTGGTTACTCACCCTCCAAGAAAGCATACCGAATTTACAACCGTCGTCTTGGTAAGATAGTAGAAACTATGGACGCAGATTTTGATGAGCTGACAGCGATGGTTTCTGAGCAACGCAGCTCTGAACCCGCGCTTCACGAGATGGGAACCGGTGCTATTAGTTCCAGATTAGTTCCCAATAATCCTACTTCTACATCATTTAAACCAGCTACAAGGCCCGAGTGGGATAAACTATTTCAACCGTTGTTTATTGAATTCTTTGATCCCCCAAGTGATGAAGTTCCAGCACCTGTAGTGATAGCTCCAATCCCTGAAGTTGTTGCTCAAGCTAATGAAGCTTTATCAAATGCATCTTCAATTAACATTGAACCGGATGCACCTCTACCAAGTAATTCTCAAACTACACCTGAATCTTCACCCTTACTTGTGCCAAATGATGTTGAAGAGGATTCTATTGATCACGATTTGGAATATGCTCACCTACAAGAGCTTCCATTCTTTGGTATACCGATACCTGAAAATACTTCCGCCGCGTCTACCTCAGAAGAAGTTCCTACAATCGTTCACTCCAGACCACCACGGATTGAAAATCACAACATCAAATGGACAAAAGATCACCTAATTAGGAATATTATTAGAGGTCTCGATCGACCAGCCTCGACACGCCATCAATTACAAGAGAGTGCAATCTATTGCTATTTTGATGCATTTCTCTCCGAAGTTGAACCTAAAAACTGGCAACATGCTATGACTTAATCATCTTGGATTGAAGCCATGCAAGAGGAACTAAATGAATTCCAAAGACTTGAAGTATGGGAATTAGTTCCTCTCCCTGACAAGGTTAACATCCTTACTTTGTTGTGGGTTTATAAGGTGAAACTCGATGAAATGGGTGGAGTCTTGAAGAATAAGGCTAGATTGGTTGCTAGAGGATACAAACAAGCCTTAGGTATCGACATTGAAAAATCTTTTACTCCTATTGCAAGATTGGAGGCTATTAGACTATTCCTTGCGTATGCTGCTCATATGAACATGATCGTCTATCAAATAGATGTGAAGACGGCATTTTTGAATGGTGAACTAAGGGAAGAAGTCTATGCTAGTTAGCCAGATGGGTTCGTTAGTACGGAGTTTCCTAATCATGTGTACAAGCTTAAGAAGGCTCTCTATGGGTTGAAACAAGCTCCACGCGCGTGGTATGATCTCCTTTCAACATATCTCATTTCGGAAGGCTTCTCCAAAGGCAAAGTGGACCCCACTCTATTCACTCTCAAGGAGGACAACGACATGATACTGGTACAAATTTATGTTGATGATATAATATTTGCTGCCTCTAACATAGAATTGTCAAACCGCTTTGAGAAGATAATGTCCACACGCTTTCAGATGTCAATGATGGGAAAATTTTCATTTTTCATAGGATTACAAATTTCTCAGAATCCCAGAGGCATCTTTATTAATCAATCCAAATATGCTCTAGAATCATTAAAGAAATATAACTTTGAAAATTGTGACCCCGTGGATACTCCAATGGTGGAGAAATCTAAGTTAGATGAAGATAGGAAAGGGACTATTGTCGATCCGAAACTCTACCGTGGGATGATCGGCACCCTTCTCTATCTGACTGCTAGCAGGCCTGATTTGCAATTTGCCGTATGCATGTGTGCCCGGTATGAGGCTCGACCTACCGAAAAGCACCTACATGCTGTTAAAAGGATCTTTCGGTGTCTCAAAGGAACACTTCATCGTGGTCTATGGTATCCGAAAGATTACTCTATTGCTTTAATATCATACGCAGATGCCGATCATGCTGGGTGTCAAGACACGAGGCGTAGCACTTCTGGGTCTGTGCAACTCCTTGGAGACAGATTGATTAGTTGGTCTTCAAAAAGGCAGAAAAGCGCTACAATTTCTAGCACGGAGGCTGAATACATTGCCATGTCCGGTTGTTGTGCTCAAGTCCATTGGATGAGATCACAACTAACTGACTACGGTTTGGGATTCAACAAAATCCCGATGTATTGTGACAACAAGAGCGCCATTGCACTTTTCTACAACTACGTTCAACACTCCCGGGAAAAGCACATCTACATTCGCTACCATTTCATTAAAGAGCAAGTGGAAAACGGAGTGATCGAGCTGTATTTTGTCACCACTGAGTATCAGCTGGCAGATATGTTCACCAAAGCCTTAGATCGAGGACGAATCGATTTTATGATCGACAAGCTTGGCATAAAATCATTCTCTCCAGCGACTCTCAAAGAGTTGGCAGAAGAATCTGCAGAATAGTGATGGTAAACTATTCATGCGTATCCTTTGTTCATGATCATGTATATTATCGTATATATATAAACCACAAAAAGAAAAATTCAAAATATAAAACCTAGAAAAACAATAAAAAATATAAAACCAAGAAAAACCATAAAAAAATATAAACCCAAGAAAAACCATAAAAAATATAAAACCAAGAAAACCCAAAAATATTTTCGTCTTTTTAAATCGGGCATGTCTTTTAGTAAGGTAATATTTACGGCTTTAGAAATGTCGATCAATATTGACACGGCGCCATAAATAGAGTCCGTATCAAAGTTGTACATTTTTAAAACATGCCCATTATGGCTTGTAGTTATTTCAGACTGCAACCCGTTTTTCGCATTAAAGTCACGTATTTCCTTGGAAAACGTTGGCTCAGAACGGGAATTAATTTTCTCGGGCATGGTTTACAAGCCAAATCATGCAAAGGGATCAAGTTTACTTTATTACTTGGTCTAACACGAGTTAGTGTACGTTTCAGTGCATTAATTTTCAAAATACGAGAAATCTTATTGCCACCACGAATCAATCTTTTCAAGACATTAATTGGAAAATGTTTTCATCAACATGTGCCTCGTTAAACAATGACTACAGCTCTTTAAATAGAAAACGGGTCATCGTTTAAGGGGGAGAAAATATTAAATCGTCTTCGTCATCAAAACGGTCTTCAAAAGTTGTCGAGGAAAATTAATTGGCTAAATGGTTAATGACTGGAATGGCTTTAGTAATTCGTCTAATGTATTCCTTTAATCCAATCAATTAAATCGTTTTAATTAAAATGAATCAAGATTAGGGAGTTTGATTTAATTAGGTCAAATTGATTTGGGGTTTAGCTGGGTTTCACGCGGAATAGGACTAGAATGAGTTTGGTGGCCTTTAGAATGCCTAAAACAATCATCTAAGTTTAGATTAATCGATCATAAGGTGCGTTTAGGTTATTCCGGATAAACGGAATTTTTTATAAGTATATTCCGAATGAATCGGTTTTAAAGTTATTCCGTATAGACGTTTATTCCGCATAGGCGTTTATTCCGGATAGACGTTTATTCTGTATAGACGTTTATTCTGGATAGACGTTTATTCTAGATAGACGTTTATTCCGGATAGACGTTTATTCCGGATAGACGTTTATTCCGGATAGACGTTTATTCCGGATAGACGTTTATTCCGGATAGGCATTTATTCCGTATAGACACGTTTATTCCGTATAGGCGTTTATTCCGCATAGACGTTTATTCTGGATAGAGACGTTTATTCCGGATAGACACGTTTATTCCGGATAGACGTTTATTCTGGATAGACCTGTTTATTCGGGATAGACTTGTTTATTCCGGATAGATGATTATTCCGAATAGACCAATTTATTCCGAATTAAATGTTTATTCCGAATGAAGGATGTTTCAGTGTTTTAAAAGCTTAAGGGATTATGTAATATGTATAATGCTTAGGTATAAATTCATAATGATATTCATATCTGTATGTATCAACTTTTATGTTTTATCTTAAGCAGAAACAATGACTAACCCAACCATGCAACAAATACAAGACTCTAGAGCAGCAGCCATTGCCGAGGCCAAAACCCTCAAGTTCATTCCAAACAACTACCGGTTGAAGGAGGTCTCTCATTCCACTCACAATGGATTCAAGGTAGGTTCAACCATTCTTGACAATTCGCACTTCAAGAATGCGCTAAGGGATAGTGCTTCGGTGCCCTTCGACTACATGTACGGATTCTAGGCAACCAAAGAGAAAACGTCAAACAAGATCACATTCTTCCGGGACAACAAGCAACAGACTCTCACCGTGTCAGACTTCCGCAAGATCTTTGGTTTTCGGGAGTCACCCAAAGGATTAACATTCTCAGCGAACCCGACCAAGAACGAGCTCATGGAGATGTTCTCTGCCATTGGATGTGCGGACATACGAATAGTGTCCGATTTTACCACAGCCAAAGTGGGTCAACCTTGGAGAGCGATTTTTGGTATTCTCAGCAGATGTCTCACACCCAAAACGACTGGGTATGATGTTGTGCGTCCGCCAATCGTCAAGATGTTCTATGGTATGTTCAAAGGTATGGGTATTGATTATGCATCATTGTTGTGGGAATAGTTTATTTTTCAACTCTTCACAAACACGAAGACTAAGGCTAAAGCTTACCAGTACCCTAGGTTCATAA
This sequence comes from Glebionis coronaria, assembly GCA_025667525.1. NCBI lineage: Eukaryota > Viridiplantae > Streptophyta > Magnoliopsida > Asterales > Asteraceae > Glebionis > Glebionis coronaria. The sequence goes on from JANFOE010001228.1 coordinate 468,154, forward strand.
AGCTAATCATACATTATTTTATGGAAAACGATGCGTCTATTGATAAGCGTGCAGGTAGCCGTCACCACACAATGGATGTTGATGATCTGGTGGACTTAAGGCAAGAAACTCACTCCAATATTGTTATCCCTGGTCCTATTCCCAGTCATCTCCTGACAGATAAGATTATCGCTTCTGCTGAGTACAAGAACATGCTATGAGAAATTGAGAATCAACAAGCAAGCATTCAAGCAGGAGAAGACTCGTCTACCACGGTTAAGAGTAAAGGTAAACACAAGCAAACAGCTTTAACTGAACCCAAAACCAAAAAGACAAAGACCGTGGCTAAGAAGGGTAAGAGCACGGCTGACAAGTTTGTTATTCGAGATGAAGACACTGATGACGATCCTACTCCCGAGCAAACTCAAAAGACTGAGAAAAAGTTAATGAAGATGGCTATTGAAAAGAGTAGGAGAGACACGGGCGGTAGTGGTTCGGGTGCACAGATAGATGTTGAAGAAGAATACGAGGAGCCACATGATATTAGTGAGTTTGGATCACTCGAACGTTACTCAGCATCGAAGGAGACATCCATTGCTGATAAAGCAAGTGTTGAGAAGGAGTCCGGTGCTACAACAATCATTGTGACTACACAGCCTCTCGTAACTCAACCTCCACCAATCCAGCCCTTACCAACACGACCGGTGTCAACACCACTACCTTTCCTTCCACCTCCAACAACTTCCATCCTCAGTACTATAATCACAACCGAGCCTCTTCAACCTTCCCAGAGTAGCTCTGGACCATCTTCAATGGCTGCATTCGTAATGGCAGAAATGTTGGATAAACACACGGACAGTCAAAGAAAAGAGATGGATAAACTTCGAGAAGAGCTATTTCGACGAATGCAAAGTGAAGAGGCATCCAAGAAAGCCCAAGAAGAGATGATAGCTAAGTTCACTGCAAAGATGGAATTGACATGTAAAGCTCACGCAGAAGAACTTGCTCAGGTCACACAGGCTGAAGCTGAAAAGAGTGAAGCACGACTTACGAGACTTCGAGTTATAAAGGATAAATATAAGGAGCAGAAAGAGTTACTTGAAACTTCTATTTTAGAGAGAGTGAATGAATCTGTTGAGGCCCTTATGCCAAAGCTGCGTGATGAGATGAGGAAACTTGCGGCTGATAACTTGATGATCAAGTCGTCCAACCCTTTCGAATCCGCCTACAAAATTGCATATGACTTAACGGAATTTGAATTAAAGAAGATCCTCAAAGCTCGCATGAAGGAATTTGGATCTTTTGACAACTCTAAAGTTCAGCGGACACTCTACAAAGCACTCAATGAAGCTATCTTGGAGGATGATCGGTTGTTTAAGATGTTTGTAAGTGTGGTACCTTACCACATTTTGGCTGAGGAGGAAAGGGAAGATAGTGAACAAGAGGAGGATGATGGTGAAGAAGAAGAAGATGATGATGATGATGGTGATGACAAAGGTGATGATGATGATAACGGTGATGATGATGATGATGGTGATGGTGATGATCAAAATGAGGAGAGTGATAAGGGTAGCAACGGGGATGACGATGAGGATGATGGTGGTAAACATGATTAGCCTGAAACGGGGGACAAGGTTGCCAGCAAAAAGAAACCATCCAAGTCTGGTACCAAGTCTCAGAAAGATGCTGCGCGAAAGGAAAAGTCCACCTCTACGGAGTCAGGACGAACCAAGTGGCGCCATGATGTGAATGCTGCCACTGCGTCATCGATTCCCGGTACATCTATTTTTGTTTCTATACCCGTTACCACTAATCCTGTTAGTTCTTTTATTGCTCTTGTGATTGCAGAATCAGTAACTGAACCTGAATCTGCACAACACTCGCCTGTTCATGATACCGCCGAAATGCCTGAATCAGAACCAGCAAGTGTTCATGTTTCTACTCCTCTGCAAAAAGAACCACAATCTACTATTCCCGAGTCAAGCACACGGGACTGGGCGGATACATTGGAAATTGATGAAACTACACCGCCACAAGCTTGGATCACGACAGCTGCTAAATATGATCCAATCACAGACGCTGATAGAGATGTTCTATATCTCCGTATCCGTAGTCCGATAGACTTGTGTGCATTTTTGGCTCATGAGTTTAAATCTTCGGTCACTCCGTCTTTGGTGAAGAGAGCGCTAAAGGATAAGAGAATTCAAGCCAAAACCAGGTTAAGCCGCATGGAGTACGAGTATTATACTGACGAGGTCCTGAAAGCTCTTAATACCGTTCAAAGGCCAGGCCTTCATGAGTCAGAAAGAGCTCCACCTCCACTTGATCCTTCTCAATATAATCAAATTGCTCTTGACTTCTTTGTCACCTATGATCTTGATTATCTCCTCAAGGGATCATCCAAGTACGCAACCTCCCTGACCTTGTTGAAAGCTGCTAATTGGGGGACAATACCCTGGATCGAGGAAAAGGTAAACCGACTCTGGGTCCCAAAGGTAAATCGTAATTATGATATGTATGTTGTTATAGGTGCATTACATTGGGACGAGCGAGTCCGAAGGGCGTACAGAGGTTGCTGCTTAGCCAATTCAGGAAGTATTGTCAAATCCGATATTCGCATCTCAAGTATTTTGGGACTGAAAACTGAAGCCAAGAATGGCTATCATCATGTGGCGGAGATTCTCCTAAAAAGGGAGGATGATAGAGAATACACAATACATCAGGGAGATTTTTCTATCATTTACCTTGAAGATATCGAAGACATGTTGCTTATGATGACCCGTGATCAACTTACCCATCTTACTCGTGAAGAAATCATTGCCTTGAATACAGCACTTCATATGTTCACACGAACCGTTGTTATCAAGAAATGAGTTGAAGATCTTCAATTGGGAGTTGAAAGCTACCAAAGGAAGCTTAACCTGACCCGTCCAATGAATCAAGTTCCACCTCAACATGTCAAAAATTGTCCCCATACCGGCATTACCGTTCTGATGCACGGGATTTTCTACATGAACAGTCATGGGATCATGAAGTTTATGAGGGTAGGTGAGCTTCATAAATACAGTGATGGGACTCTAATATACGTCAGAGGAAAATTGGAGCATCTTAATTCTGGTGGGTCATTACCAGAAATGATTGAGGATTGGCATCCGGGTTATCGGCAAATGGCGACATATGTGATCAAGAAGATTGATGAAAAGCTCCGGGAACGTAGATTGATGAGGAGCTTAGAAAGATTCGTTGGTGGTAGACCATATGGAGTGCATCACAAGTTACTGCAACGATCCATCTAATGGGTCGTACATCTCAGGTCTACTCTATATTGGTTTTAATTGTGAATATGTAAATTTTGTGAATATTGTGCTTTTATGGCTTGATGTAGTGTTAAGGTATGATAATTTTTCAAGAATTTCTCACGAGATTCTAAATCTTTCAAAATATATCATAATAAAGCACTACAACTATTCCTTATTAATTTAAGGGGGAGCATTAATATGTTCGATGGCCAAACATTGATTTCATTTTTACCCAAAGACCGGTTAATCCATTTAATATCCCACATATTAATGGTTAACATTTTGGATAAGGGGAGACAATGGGATTAAGGAGACTTAAATGATACTTGGCTAAAAGATGAAAAAGACTTAACGATAATCCAACTTAATATGTGTAAAGCACGTGTTAAGGGGGGGCGTTTTTGATGAACAAAACACTTAAGGTACAAAACTCTTGATTTCAATATCACAAGTACCTTAAGTTATTTTCAAGGATTTTTCATGGTGACTATACTTTCCCAAAACACGACGGATGTGGTGACAAAAGGGGGGTAGGAATAGGTATTAGTCCAATGATTCATCAGAGCTGATGGAATCTTCCCAAGGACAATTCCCTAGATAGAATTAGAAGTCCTAGGAAAGATGGAGAAAGATTGTGAACGTAGCAGAGTACCGACTAATTACTGATGCTAGCACTGGAACAATCACAAAAAGGTGTTAGTAATGATGTATTGGTAAGTACTGAAGGGTTTGAAGAATGAAAAAGAAATGTAAAGATAAAGGGTGTAAAGAAAGAAGCCCTCCTTACAACTTTAGGCAGAAACTGGGTCAATACATATGCTATTGAGATCATTTGTTAATGATTCTCGATATTGAAGAAAGACATCATGGACCCAGTGATGCAATGCACAACCCTTCCCAGCTAACTCAAATATCTCTCAAAAGGTATTTGTTTTAATCACACGGAGATCAACACGTTATCTATTGGTTTATTCACTCCGAATAGACTGATATTGAAAAGGCGGCACTCCTCTCCAGCCATCGCTCACTAAATCAAAACGCACTATCGAGTCTAGAGCCACGAGATCATCAAAAGTCTCATTAGGACACTTTCCATTTATTCCTTTCTTTCTCACACACTGTGGAAAGTAAGAGATTTTTATGAGTCCTACGCAGTATTCTTGTAATATTGCCAGAACATCCGAGTAATACGGAAGTATTACAATGAAGATGGAAATCCTGCTTTAGCCAACATCAAACAAGCTCATGGTAGGTTACACGTGCGGTTCTTTAAGAACCAATCTTGTGAAAAACTGGAAAGAAATAGTAGGTTAATTCTTAATTGAACTTAAACTCGTTCCAGGCCTCTACGCATTATCATATGATCTTGCCAGAACACTCAGAGTGACACTCTTTAGTGTTCACAGTGACGAGTGGAAATCCTTCTAGTGTTAACATCAAACAGCACTTGGTAGGTGACGTGCAAGATTCTTTATGAATTAAGCTTGTGATAACTGGAAAGCAACGATGGTGAAAATCTTAATTTAAATTCACTTGTTCCAGGTTTCATGAATTGACGGCTTCAATCACAAGGATATTTTATCCAAGTGATTCACTCTTTATGTTCGCAGTCAAGCTTAGTGATCGTCGAATAAAGAGAACGGGTTTACCCGCGAAATCCTGTCAGGAAGTTACTTAATTGAAACTATCCGTCACAGGTACGATATCTAATATCGTCCAACGGTCTTCACCGACCGGAGGTAAAACGCTACCGATTTATAATGAAATGTTCTAAGCCATTTCATTCGTGTCTTATCATGTTGCTGCAAAGACGGTGGCGTTGCGGTGTACCAGCTGAAGTCGTTCCCACATGCTTATGTTTTTCTGCATCAAAGTTCAGCAAAAAATTCAAGAAAGTGCAAAATGAAGTCTTCCGCTGTACCAAACTCTGAAGCTTTCAAGAATTCAACAAAAGACATAAGTGTGTGGAACATGGAGTCACGAGGAGGCAAGATTCACAAGAAGGCAAAGATCGCACGTGATTGGTCAAAATAACAATGCTCTCAAGCCAAATCCTAAAAGATCAAATCAACATATTCACAACAAAAAGAAACGAAGAAAAGACTACGAGCTGAAGAACGAAGACTTAGTATAGTATGCTAGGTTTAGAACTTTGTAACGTGGAGTGACCTCCCTTAGGGGGAGATTGTTAGAAATACGTTTTTAACGTATATTAGAAGTATCGGTCACTCCACAATATTATTAATGTTGTATAGCTCGTAGTTAATGTTTGCTTATTTAGTTAAGTAAAAACCGGCCCATGGGCTTGTCATGGGTCGGCGCAAGCCCATTAGTGGCTTGGATATAAATACCCCTTTCCACCATGGAAAGGGGTTGGTTGTTGGTTTTTTGTTTCACATAGATTGAATAAACAAACACACATTTTCTCTCACACTTTCTCTCACTAACTTTCTCTCTCTAGAAAACTTCAACCCACCTTATTGATTCATAAGATTATCCATATTGAGTTGGAGCATAAGGCTTATTGGGCCTTGAAATGGGCTAATTTTGACATAAACAAAGCCGGTGATCTTAGGAAAATCCAACTCAATGAACTTAATAAACTTAGGAATGAGGCTTATGAGAATTCATTGATCTATAAGGAGAAGACTAAGCTCATTCATGATAGCAAGATTAAGAACCAAGAGTTCCATATTGGTGATCAAGTTTTACTCTTTAACTCTCGGTTGAAAATCTTTTCGGGAAAACTTATGAGCCGTTGGTCCGGTCCATTCAACGTTGCACAAATTTTCCCATATGGTATAATTGAGCTATCTCAACCAAATGGGCCCAATTTTAAGGTAAATGGCCAACGGGTTAAGTTGTACTTTAGAGAGGACATCTCAAATGAGATGATTCTATCCCTCTCCATGTTTCCCTTGAATTAATTCGGGAAATCGAGTCGAGCTAGAGACTCGTGACCAAAAATCAAACATCGTTTAACTAGGACTAGATTTTTACCATTCCCACCCTTTCCACCGCTTTCACCTTCACCCATTTCCACCAATAAGTTTAGGGGGGAGCCAAGTAGGTTGTGTTTTGTGATGTTGTACGGGGATATATGCTTTAATGATCCACTTTTGGTACTTTTGACACGACCCGTGATCCTTTGTTCCCGTGTTACCTAAAAACCGGTTGTATCCAAAATATTGTAATTCATACATGTATATAAATAAGTTGGATAAATGTAATCACTTTAGTTGTCCCTTCCTTAGCAAGATTTAAACAAAGTACACAATGTCCTAAGTGTAGGGGAGTTTACTTTCACATGCTTAAACATTGAGGACAATGTTTATATTAAGTGTAGGGGAGACTTCTATCGAAGTTAAGTGGGCTTTTCCATGAATATGTCCTCATTTTAACCGGAAAATTAATATTTTTCGACATTTTTCAAAATTTTTAATCTATTTTGGCCTAGTAGTATTTTTCATTTATTTTCTTTTATCTTCTTTCCTTTTGTCATCACCATCATAAGTATATATTCCATTTCATGAATAAAGTCAAAAGAAAAGAGAAAAAAATGAATAAATAAAATGGTTTTAACAAGTTTAGACGTCTTCGATATATTAGGCCCGTCGTGAAAATTTTGACTCAACCCGAATTTACTTATTAAAGTTTATTCTAGCTAGTATCCTTAACCATATGAACCTTAATTGGTTCATTAGGCTAAGCATCCACAAGTATCATTACTTGATATTTTAAATTGTGGAGAATGAGAGATGATAGAGTTGATAATAAGTTTAAAGGGTAATTCTTCCTTATATGGGTTTTTGTGGCTCTTTATTCCCACTTGTATATTTAATTTCTTAATAAATGTCAGACTTTTTTATTCGGTTGATAGATCTTAGGGTTTTTTAATCAGTTTCTGTTGGAAACTCACTTTATGTGACGACATTTAAGAATTCCCATTAGTTATCATAGTCACACACGCTTAGACTAGACTAGGTTCAATGTATGGTTTAAGGTGCGTGTGTGACTATATATACCCCTCCTTAGCTTCCAAGGAGGGGTGTTGCTTGTGATTTTATCATTTGAATACATTTACATTTTCACATACAACCTTACTTTCTCTCTTAAAACCATCCATGGCTGCCATCTATTTCCACCACCCACCTAGACAACCGGATCTAGTAAAATAGCACATCTACAATTGGTATCAGAGCCTTGGTTCATTCCTTGGATCATGTTTTTGTTTCGATTTGGTGGTCTAAACATTTTTTTTGTGTCTCGTTATATAATTTTTTGGTCCGTATGTCTCGTTTTTGTCACAATGGTTGTTATGGTTTCATTTTTTTATGGAAACATTGCATTAACTATTTTGTCACATTCATTGTCCCAATGGTCAAATGTATCTTGTCACAGTCCACATATGGTTTTCATAACCAACTGGTTTTGGGGTTTTGAGTCCCTGGTCTTATGTTACTGGTTTCACGATTTTCAAGTATCATTTTTATTGGGTGTTCAAAGGTCTACTGTTTCTGGACTTTCTTTTTATATGATATCATCGTTTCTGGGTTTCTATTGTTCTTCATGATGTAGTTACCCATAAAATTTATCAGATTCACATGTTCCTGAAAATAAGGAAAAAGGACAGTACTTTTGGATAAGATTGTTGAGATGGTAACATTCAGATCGGAATATTGCGATCGCAAAAACCATTGGTTTCTACATTGCAATCGAATATTCTGATGGAACACGGTCTGTGCATTCCGATGGAACACACTCCGACGGATGCATTCCGACGGACACATTCCGACGGATGCATTCCGACGGATGCATTCCGACGGATGCATTCCGACGGGGTGTAGAAGAGAAGACATTCCGATGGATTTTTTTAAAACACATTGCGATGGAAAAACACGTGTAAACATTGCGATGAAAAAAAAAACATTCCAATGGGTTTTCTTTAGACATTCCGATGGACTGTTTTTTTAAGCAGTGGACCAAAAATGTGACCAAAACCAAATCCATCGCAACCGAGTCAAATCGGTAATTACCGAGTTGACTCAGTTAACTCACTGAGTCGACTCAACATCCAACCTTATTTCACAACAACACCATATCTAATCCTATACCCGTCGACACCTATTCCCCCTCAAATCTAGACTCCATTGACTCGAAGCAATTAATAAAAAAAAAAGATCTCAGATTCATATTTCCCTTCGTGTGGGGACATGCAAGTGTCGAGATCTTTTAGATCCTACACGACATTAAAAATCATCACAGATCTAATTTTATATTCGAAATCAAATAAGGATTTATAACAATTATGTTATAATCCATTTATTTTGTTTCGTTTTACAGTAAAAAACCGACATGCAATCTAATCTCTGTAATCAATATTCGAATTAAAGAAGGATTTATAACTTTTATGTTATAATCCATTTTCTTTATTTTGGTCTGTTAAAAAACAAATAAAAATCATCACATGCAATCACTTATATACCTACCCAAGATCAAATGTAAAATGATCTTGAAGCCATCGTCGCATAAAGGTTGTGGATTGCTTGTTTGATTTTGATCTTCGTGGGTGGTTATGTCATTCGGTTTGATGATGTGATTGGATTTATTGATCAGATTTGAAGATGAGATTTGAAGTTGATTGTCAGTTGAGTTTTGTTTTGAGATGAAAAAGATGTGGACGGAGGTATCAAGAAGAGAGTGGGGTTTGGTATATTTTGGTTAATGTGAGAAATATTGGGTAGAGAGAATTTATATCACATTTGTATGTTGACCTGCCACTCATCCATACACATGGCCTTCTAGTAAACAGTGGAGCAGATGGGAGGGCAGATTTATCTATGTTGACCAAACACTCTCAACTTACACGTGTATGTATTTTGGGTCAGGAAAAGATATTTAAGGTTCACTTGTTTTTTTATATCTTTCCACTGCTCGAATATTGGGATATATATTTACAAGTTCTAGTCAGGGTTGTAAGTAAATGGGTTTAAGTATAGGGCTTTAACTCATTCATTTGCGTATACGACGTGGAGGCCCAAATTTGCTTTGGTCCTTAATGTTTGGTATCTAAGGGTGTTGGACCGGGTAATGCACAAGATATGGGCTATGGGTTAAAGATTATTTAACAAATGATTGGGCCGTGTAACCTTATTAATATACACACAATTTTTTAACAAAATTTTAAATTTTGTGTGTATTAACTTATACTTCGGTCATCATCGGGTCGAGACAACAAGTGACGTGACAAAGTGACGTGACAAATGTGACGAGAATTTATTTGAGACGAGACCAAGAAAAAATGGGCGATTTTTAGTGGCTACAGATTTTGTTTGATCGGGTATTAATTACGTGACGTTGAAGACGGATTTTTTTAAGGCGTGTACTTATTTTATCTTTCATAGATAACTTGCTCGTGCTTCATATTAGAATGAAGACTTGTTTATCTGGTTTCCGGGTTCGGGGTGGTTGGTTGATGACTCGGATAACTATCGCTTAAAGGGGTTACATTGTTGTACTCAGTGTCACGCGCTTAGTCGACGTGGATAATTTCAAGAGGTGTTGTGCTTATAGACTTCTCCAGTGATGCATTGAGTACTTAGAGATTTCTCCACCGTTCTTCATTCAACAATTGTGCAAGCTTAAGTCACAAGATCGAAGGATTTTTATTCAGCTTCATGTTTGATGTATCTGGTTAATTCTTTCAGTGGTCACTTCAAATTGCTTTCAAGTGGGTTGGTAAAGGTGGCCATGGAGAGTTTATGAGAAGAGATTTTTTATCAACAGCTGATTCTCACAAACTATATAATTCAGCTTATTTATTATTCTCACGAGATTTCAGGTTCATGTGCGTACAATTTATTGATGGTTCCGAGTTTCGAAACCATCAAGGGGGAAGAAGAAGACACATTGAACGCACAACGAGTACACGTGATGAACTTCATACCTTCTTTTGATTTGAAGACATTCCGGGATGACATTTGTCATAGCCGTAGAGAAAATCAGTGTTTTAACTCGTGGCATTATCAATCTCCAAATGGTACACTACTGATTCGAGGTTTTATTGTTTGATTGTTGCAATTATTCATCATCATTATCCTATATGCATTCCCGGGACTTAATTGACTCTGGTGCATCTCCGGAAGAAGATATGTGCATTTCCGGGACTTAATTGACTCTGGTGTTACGATGTCAACTTCATGAATGGGATAAAGTGTCCACTTCAGTATTTGAGCTTCATTATTGGGATTGATTTACTTTCTTCAACTATGTGGGGGGAAGAAATGTCTTGATTCTTTCTGGTATGCATAACTTGAACTCTCAGGGGGAAGAAAAATTCAGAAGAATTATTCAAGCGTGAGAAGAAAAGTTGTTGATCTACTTGGTGTACCCCTTACTTTCAATTCCTCTTAGCAACGTTATCATGTTATATGATGGGATTTGCTTGTTAGATTCCGCTGTACGCTTAATCATTCTAAGCTTTATTGAAAGCTTTGAAGTTGCTTACGAGGATTGTCGATTTAGGGGGAAGCTATTTAAAAGCTTCTACATCAAGTTTATGTGGCATGAATTAGGGGAAGTTAATTCAGAAGGTTCTCCTTAACCAGAAGTGTATGGGTTACTTAGCTCGTGCCGTTACAGTATTTCTACTACAAGTTACTTAAAGATGAGTCGTTTTGAAGTCAAAGGCCTCAGAAGACATCATCAGCATTGGACGCTTCATGAAAGCTCTTGTTCTTAATCATTATGTACTTGTTAGGAAAAATATTGTAACGAATTCTACACGTCGTCCCATGGGGGAAGATTGTTGGAAACTCACTTTATGTGACGACATTTAACAATTCCCATTAGTTATCATAGTCACACACGCTTAGACTAGACTAGGTTCAATGTATGGTTTAAGGTGCGTGTGTGACTATATATACCCCTCCTTAGCTTCCAAGGAGAGGTGTTGCTTGTGATTTTATCATTTTAATACATTTACATTTTCACATACAACCTTACTTTCTCTCTCAAAACCATCCATGGCTGCCATCTATTTCCACCACCCACCTAGACCATCGGATCTAGTAAAATAGCAAATCTACAATTTATTTTTTTTCTTTTTTGCTGCGACAATGAAAACGTTGTGTTTGTTTTTAATTAGGTCGGTTGTCGCATCTATCAAAGGTGATAATTCCTTATTCTATGATTCGTTGTCTTGTCTCCATGTGCGATTGTGATTGTGATTGTGTTTTGTTGGTTAGGGTTTGGTTATTGTTCGACTTAGGGTTTCTTTTTTCGCGATGGATTCTATTGATTATGCGAGTTTGGATTCAAGAGGCAAGGCTGCTGCTATCAACAGTATGCATTCCTGTAACATGGATGTGATTAGGAAGGTGTTTGGGGTGCAACTGGCAACTGCTAGCGACATGTATGATTTTATGCGCAGCTTGAAGATGAATGAATATGACCTTTGGTCCTTGGTGTCTAGTGCTTGATCCCAAGACGTATTTAATATGATGTGCTCTTATGAATTCGGTTTGCTTACAAAGGAGGGGATTGATTAGACTAGGATTTCCTCAAACACGCAACCGGTTAGGGTTTCATACCCGTCATTTGATGTGCAGTAACATGAGTTTGTTACTATGTCTTCTCCTATGGTTTCTCAACTCCTAGATGGGGATGCTGGTTTGTCGCAGATGGATGGAAACCCTATTATGGGTTTGCATGAGCGTGCGGGACCATCGTTTGCTGGTGAGGGCTTTGTGGTTCGAAAGGAGCATGATGGGCTAGGTTCACAGCAAATAGATGAGTTTGTTAGTATGTATGTGTCTATATCTAGTGAAGAAGGTGTCAGTGTGAGTAAGAATGTCCTGTCGAAGGTTGATGATGTGCCTACTGGTCTGACTCTGGATGGTGCAAGTATACAGTCGATTGAGGATATTACCGTTGATTTTTCTAATAAAATGGATACACTTTCTTCTACTTGCAGTCATGATTCTAGTGCAAAAGAAAAGGAGCAGTCCGCAGATACTGGTAGTTTCCGTCACTTGGTGTCAGAAGATGTTTTTGAAGGTGTAAATGTCTCTATTCCTTGTAAAGTGGTTCAGAAGTTCAGTTGTCGTCTTGAACATACTCTATATGGTTACTTTATTGGAAAGAGAATGGCTTTCCCGGTGGTGGATTATTTTGTTAGAAACAACTGGGTGAAATATGGGTTGACACGAATCATGATGAATTCTAAGGTTTTTTTCTTTTTCAAATTCAAGTCACTTGTTGGGTTGGAAGTTGTGTTATAAGAGGGCCCGTGGTTGATTCGTAAATCTCCGATCATTCTTAAAAAATGGTTGATGGATACTAGGTTGATCAAAGAAGAACTGACTCGGATTCCTGTTTGGGTAAAATTACTTGATGTGCCTATTCATGATTTTGAAGAAGATGGAATTAGTTTGATTGCTTCATTCATTGGTAAACCTGTAATGCTAGATTCCTATACTAGTTCTATGTGTAAGGAGTCATGGGGTCGGAGTAGTTTTGCCAGATGCTTAATTGAGGTTAATGCTGAGGCTGATTTTGTGGATGTTGTTACAATTGGTGTCCCTTCTCTTTCGGGGGAGGGTTTTACAAAGGAAACTATCCGTATTGAATATTAATGGAGACCTCCTAGATGTGCTGAGTGTAAGACTTTTGGTCACTCTCTTGATAAATGCTCTAATAAGGTGGTTGTTTCTCTTATAGTTCCTACTGCTAGTACTGGTCCATCTACTTCTGTTGTTATTCCTGTTGTTGAGAATAATGATGGTTTCCAAACGGTGACCAAAAGAAAGAAAAAGACGAATATGCCGAATTCTATTAAGGGTGGTAAGTTTACTGGTCCATCGGTTCAACCGAATGTCAAATTTGTGCCTAAAGCTACAATTAGTAACCCGAAGAAGGGGGTGACTAGTGCGAAGACTGGTTCTTTGACCAAGTTGAAGTCTATTGTTACGTCATCGTCAGGTGCTGGTTTATCTACATCAAATACTTACTCTGTTTAGGATCATGATGATGAAGATGACGAGGCTGAAATGGTATATGATGAAACAACCAATTTATTCTCTAAGACAAATGCAGGTGGAAACTCCTTCACGGCAGCTGTTAGCTAGTTTGGTTTGTTTCGTTGTGTACTAGGTGTTTTGTAAGTGTTTATGGCCTGTCATAAGCACTAGATTTAGGTGTTTATCAAGCTGTTTTTAGCTTGAGGTTAATGTGGTACTTTAGCCACATTCCATTTGTACTTCACTGTTTTTTGGTTAATCTATTTACCTGGGAAACCCGTTACCAAAAAAATAATTTCTTAATAAATGAGTATTTTTGCGGTTTAGATTCGATATTTTAGCTCTTAACCAACTCTTTTATTTCCTTGTAATTAAAGCATGAACACATTGAGGATACCAGCGTTGTGGACTTCCGACTAAGGTGGCTCATAACCACTAAGTAGGAGGTATTCAGACCATGGGACCGCGGAATTTAGCCTACTATATATATCATAAATAAAGAATAATAAGAGTAAAACATGATCTCAAGGAGCCTTAGGGTGTGGGACATGTAGCTCGAACCTTATCATTAGAGCCTTAGGGTGTATGGCATGGTAAGTGTTTAACAAAAATTGATATATAATCAATTCCCTTGTTTGTGGTTCAAGGAGCCTTAGGGTGTGGATCATAGATAAGGAGCACTTTTACATCTTAAAGAGACTAAGGGTATATGATGTGAATTTTCTAAACTCCACTATAAAGTCAACATGACTTTGGAGGAAATAATAATAAGTAGTACTATTGGCCAAATTTCGGATCCGGCAATTTATTCCCTAAAGCGTGTTAAATTATCCTTGATGTGGGCTTACTTTAGTGACAACGTTTTTGAGGTCGTGGTTAGGTTATAAGTGTCGGGTTTACACCGTTTTTCCTTCATTTTTGGACTAATAATTATTTAATAAGTCAAATGAGCCTACGGGTGAATGCAAATCTTTAAAATCTAGAGATACAACTTAGGAATAATGGAGAAGGAGTTTCATAATTGTCTTATATAAGTGGTTTTAACTTGAGAACTTATGGTAAACAATGATCTTGTTTTATGCTTGGTATGGGGAACATGAAACTTAAGGGTGATTAATATTCATGACACCAAAGCCCTAATCTATGTCTTAGATTTCTTTACGAGTTTCTTCCATCAAATAATTTCAATGTTAATAAATTAAATGAAATTGTTATATCATTTAAAAGTTTTTATCTTTTCATCCTTCTTAAGTTTCCTTTATTGTAGTAGTAAGTAGTATATCGTAATAAAGGCCAAGGTGGGTTAATTATGATGAAAAATGTAAAATTGTGCATTGCATGGGGACATTGCAATGGTCAAGTGTAGGGGATTTAATAAGTGTTTAAACACTTATCCTTTTACCACTTAAAACAATGAAAAACGAGACCAAAACGTGCAATTAATATCGTAAATGTCGGGATTATGCGTGGTTTGTGTTTTTGTTGTGAAATAGGTACAAAATATCAAAATCAAAGAAAACACGGGATTTCACGGTCATTTATCGAAGAAAAAGTCAAAGATAAAGTCAAAGGACCAAAAAGTGCCAAAAGAATGAAGTTTGGAGGGCTAAAGATGAAGATTTGATGAAATTTTACAACAAGGACAACATTTGCCATTCTCCAAAGTCATCCAATAATAAACCACATGTAAGAGCACAAAATTACAAAGCCAACGGTCCTGACCTCGCGTCGTAACTCCTCACGGTATATTTTCTATGAATTTTTAAAGTTTATTAAGTTTTTAAATTAAATAAACAGTTTTTAATATTTAAATAATATAAATAATATAAATAAAATAAATAAAATTTATTTTCGAAAATAAAATAACAATAAAATAATGTTTTTATTTTAAAATAATTTTCGTAATATTTATATTTATTATTATTATTATTATTATTATTATTAATATTACTATTATTATTATTATTATTATTATTATTTTATTATAAACCATCACTTTTATTAGAAACAAAAAGGGACTTACAACAAATTGGATGGGAGTCGAGAACTATCTGCGCTCCCACCCCTTTGGCAATGATAAAACCTATTCTATGAAAAATATGTACAGCAGCGCGCGCTCCACTGTCTTGAGCCTTTGAAAATCTCTGAATCCGCTTCAGCAACGCAACTGCATCTTCCTGTAACTCCCCTAAAGAAGAAAAGGAGAAAGGAAGAAACCCATATCCGAGAGCTGCACACTTAGCCAAATACTTGCATCGTTTACGTTGTGCAGCATCAATCACAGCTCGGCCAGGTATAAAGTCATTCATCCCCGTGCGAGTCAAAGGAGAAGAACCAGTCAGATCAACACACACATCTTTACCTCCATCCCAGGAATAAAACAAAATATCTGCCGGACGTAGGACATTATCAGGTCCACCATCTAATCCAATATTAACTTCCTTTCCGACAGATATCCCTGAACGGTAACATATGTCAGCAAGAGTATCACGAACCAAATTGTGACGATGCTTAATCCCAACGATGCCAGCACACGATACGGCATGATCCCTAAATATATCCCCATCAAAAACCCTAGAACAAGCTGAACAGGGCTTCAAAACAGAGAACAAGGGAATACCTAAGCGATAGAACAAAACATATCGATAAGACCTCCCATTCACAGTCTAACCTAATCAGGGGATAGGAACCGTCCTAAGCCAGTCAGACGTATGATCCTCCCTCTGAGATGCCCATAAAGCAAACTGACGAGCAGATAAAGCGAAAGTGGATTCAGCATTCTTAATAACCCGAGCAAAATATATATCTGCCATTTCTTCATGAGTTTGGGGGCAGCGACCTCACTCGGATTACTTAGAAAATAAATCTCCATAACCGAGTTAAACACACGTAAGGCATCATCAAACTGGAGTCCATAAGATCTAATATCAGTGTGTTGAAGTAACTTAGACTGTAAATCAGCTGACTGTAACCGAGAAGCAAGAAAAGCATAATGCAATACGTCACCCGCAGAATAAACACCCAACCCTCCAAAGGAAAAGGGCAACGTAGCAAGTCTCCACTGCCAATCACCAAATCCCGGTCCAGAAGCAACAACGATACGCTCCAAAGAAGAACGGAGTGCCAAATCAAAAGAACTTTGGGCAGACTTGAAAGCACAAGGTGAACAAGTACGCATAGCAAAATATAACTTGGAAATACCGGCACATGTACGAAGAAGTAGCAACTCACATTGGGAGTCATTAATTTTGGCCACTGCATCCATAAGCTCAATAGTCTTAACCGCACGCTTCAACACAAGCTTATTACAAAAATCAAGATCTACACTCGCAGGCCCCCCAAGTAACTTAACACCACTCGTAGGTCGAGCAATATTATCAGCGAACACACCAATAAACTTGCTGCGAGGATCCTCGGTCGGCCAAAAAACTTTAGTCTTATCAATATTCAAATGCAGTCCATACACTGGACCCTCCTCCATGATCCACTCCAAAACTTTCCCCACAACCAAAGTATCCCCAATAATAGTGCCATCATCCAAATACCAGGCCTGTAGAGAAAGAGAGAAGGAGTCCCGAATCTTACATATCAATGGTTGAAGTACAAGAGCAAAGAGTAACGGACCAAGAGGGTCACCCTGCTGTACCCCCTGACATGACCTTAATACATGTTCCCCGTAATACAACCTTGCCGGACTAGAATAACAAAACTCCACCCAAAACGAGATAGAGGGACAACGAAGACGAACCTCTCGCAACATAACCTCTCGATCAACCAAATTGAAAGCATTTTTAAAGTCCACAAGTAACATCGACAAACCGACATCATTACCATATCTCTCAAGAAAATGATTCACAGCATGAAGAATAGCCTCACTCCCTCCCGACACTCCCACCCCAAACTGCAAATCACCAAAATACCCATCCAAAGAAGGACCAACCTCATAAGCACATACCTTGGAGACAAGCCGTCTCCAAATAGTACCAACATCAATGGGACGAATCCCACCACCTGGCTTAACCAACGGAGTGAGGGGAGCACTGGCGATAAACTCACCCCACACATTGGGACACCGCCCATCAAGAAAAAGGTTCACGACTTGGGTGATAGAAGAAACTAACTCATCAGAAATATCAACCGCGGAACCACTCAAACAATCTAAAAGGTGTTGGGCTCGCAACCCATCCCGCCCACAAGACGTGCCTCGGGGAAAACTCTTGATCATGTCAAGAACCCTAGATCGAGAAGCAACCAGGAGATGATGGTTAAGAGAAATATCTGGCAAAGAATACTATATATAACCATCACTTTATTAGAAACAAAAAGGGTTTACAACAAATTAGATGGGAGTCGAGATACTATCTGCGCTCCCACCCCTTTAGCAATAGCAAAACCTGTTCTATAGAAAATATGTGTAGAAGTTCTAAATTACTATTATTATTATTATTACGGAAAATCTTTTATTTATTAATCACACAAAATTAGAAGGGAGTCGCGAAATAAGTTGTGCTCACATCCCCTTTTGGATACAAAAACCATGTCTATAAAATAGAAAAAAGCCACTCCTAACATCATTAGAATGACAATCAGATAAGCGCTTAAGACGCGAAAGAGTAACCAAGGCTTCCTCGTCAAGCTCCCCAAAAGTAGAGAAGGCAAAAGGGATAAACGAGTAACCATGCTCTACACAAATAGAAGAATACTTCCTCCTTTTCTTTTGAGCAGCAGTCCACAAAGCAATCCTGGGGACCCACAAATCCAACCCCGCACCAGCAAACGGTGAGACGCCCGTGACATCCAAGCAAGCGTCTTTTCCTAGGGACCAATTATGCAACAATAAATCCGCTGGATGAAGGTCTCGTCCATCGGCTAAAAGAAACCCATAGGAGCCTCTTTCTACACAGAAACACCAACTCTAGAACAGATATCAACCAACATATCACGCACCAGATTATGCCGAAACTTCACACCCACCTCACTAGAGCAGTGAACAACATGGTCACCCCACTGGTCCATCCGATGCACGTGACAAACCGGATAAGAAGATCCATTAGGAAACAAAGGAACCGGTAAACGATAACATAGGACAGCTCTAAACTGACGTGGGTTCATCCGCTGCCCCAGCCCATCAATAGGAATAGTAAAGATATAATCATGTGCATGAGGAGCACGCACGCAGCTAAGAAGAGCTTCCTGGCGACTACTCAAACTATATAGTGACGAAAGAAGTCCATCAATGATACCAAAATAACTCATTGCCAAAGACTTCATAATCTGGGGGGCAGGAGAACTAGAGGTAAAAGAGAGAGAATCAACACCACAAAAAGTTAAGAAAGCATCCAGGGTAGACAGAAAGATAGGACCCGATGAAACAATCCCAGACCTAGCCAAAATGTGATCCTACAAAGAACTAGACTGTAAACGAGAGGCGATGAAGGTAAAATACCCGACATCCTCAACACACAAGACCTCAAGACCACCAAGTCTAATGGGTAGAGTGGCAAGCCTCCACTGCCAATCTCCAAACCCGGGACCTGAACCAGTAAAAATCAACTCCAACGAAGTATGCAAGGTTTGATCAAACTCAACCTTAGCGCCACCACGAAATCCAAGAGGACAAGTCCTCAAAGCAAAAACCAACTTTGCAACCCATGCACAATTGCGAAGAAGAAGAAGCTCACACTGCGGGTCATTAAGCCTACAAATAGTATCTAGCAGACAAATGGATTTGGAAACTCACCGCGCAACAAAATCACAAGAAAACTCATAATCCCTACTAACAGACCCCCCAAGAAGCCTAACACCACGAACCGGGCGGGATAGCGAAGCAGGAAAAAGACCAACCCTCAGACTGCAAGGATCCTCCACCGGCTAAAAAGCTCAGTCTTATCAACATTCAGATGCAACCCACGAGCTGGTCCATCAACACGAATTATATCTAAAGCCTTGGCAACCATAAGAGTATCACCAATAATAGAACCGTCATCTAGGTACCACGCATGAAGGGAGAGCTCACATGTATGATGAATAGTATGAATAAGCGGATGCAAAGCCAGGGAAAATAATAAAGGGCCTAAAGGATCCCCCTATTGAACCGCCCGAGAAGACGATAGAACCGAATTACCATAATAAAGTCGCGCGGGCCGAGAGTAGCAGAATCCACCCAGGGAGAGATAGCCGGACACCTCAACCGAGTCTCCTGAAGAATGGAACCCCTATCAACCAGGTTAAAAGCATTCTTAAAATCCACCAAAAGCATAGAAAGCCCAACCTCATCCCCATAGCTTCCACAAACCTACTAAGAGAATGAAGAACAGCCTCACACCCACCAGGCACACCTACACCAAACTGAAAGTCGTGTAAATAAGAAGTCATTTGAGTCCCCAACAGAAGAAGAGGCAACCTTAGAGACAAGCCTTCTCCACACGGTACCAATAGCAATGGGCTGAATACCACCACCTGGTTTAACAAGTGGAGTCAAAGGAGCACTAGCGATGAACTCCCCAAGCTGCCCCGAACATTTACCTAAAAGAAAAAGATTGACAACCCCTATGATAGAAACTAGCAGTTCATCAGCCACAACCAAAGCAGCCCCCACAAACATCCAACAAATGTAGAGCTCGAAGCCCGTCTCGACTATAAGAAGTACCTTTGGGGAAACTCTAAATACGGTTCATCACTAGATCCTTGTGAACCACCAGCGCATCGACTATGAGTGGTGAGGATGGCACAACCGGAAGAGGCGCAAAAGGATTCTTGGACTCCAACTCAGCCCGAGTGTCAAGAGTATCAGGAGCAACACCCGAAGAAGTGAGGACCTTAATAGCAGTAGAAAAATGACCATCCCCCAATTTCCTCTTGTACTAGGAAATATTAGCCTCCATAGAATCTATAGGAATCAAAACCTCAAGTCAAGAAGAGGAAGAGTCAGCTAAACGATCTCTAATCAAACCAAGCCTCTCCCCAGGATCCTTCCACCGAGAAATTGCACCAGAAATACTAGAAAACTGCCACCGTTCCCTCTTACCGGACCATCACTGAGCTCTACTAGAAGGCATAAACACAGCTAAGGTACAACACGGCAATATAAGAAGCTCAACCCCATGCAGCTATATCACCTGGACAAGATAAAACCCTATCAAGAGCACTGAGAAAGATACTGGCAAAACCAAGTTGTAACTTAGGTGGAATACACTTGACCGAACGCAAACGCATCGAAAAAACCGATCAAGACGGTCAACATCCAAATGAAGAAAACTCACGTCACCACCAAGTACTCGAGACGACCCAAACGAACTAAAATCACCACCCACCGTGCCTGAAGTAACACCCGAACTCGAACGGTCTACAATAATAGGTACAGGAGTACCTAATATAGTAACCTCGTTAAAAGACGGCGCACAAACAATAACACCATCATCATGCCTACAGTTCTTAGAGAACGTGTGCGTACAAAAGCAATCACCACATAACCATATACCCGCCTGATGGAGAGAAAGGTCCAAAGCCGAAAATACAGAATAGTCACTAGCAATACGAGTTTTGTGTGAAGCCTTTAATGCCTCCGTTTTAAATTGCTGAGTTCTGAAATGAGAGAAAAAATAACTCCTACACAGCCCCCTAGCATCTCGACCACCGCTACAATCATCACAACCAAGCAACGGACATGGAATAAAACTCGCAGCACGGGAAGCCATACAACCCCAAAAGACTGCACCATAAAACCCTACAAAAGAAGCAATAACCAAACAACAACCCCACTACACACATCAAACCTACAAGCTACAACAAAACCCGAAAAAAATCGAAGCACGCAACCCAAAGCAAGCCCACAAAACCAAAAACAAGCAGCACCAACACCAATAACCAAACACTAAGCGAACAAACAAGCTGTACCGAAACCAGAAAAATGCACGAAGCACTCAACCAAACCAACCACCGAGCCACAAACCCTTACATCAACGAAAACCAACCACGCAGCAAACTAACAAACACTACCGAACACACAAAGATCCTCCGAAAACAACCACACCACCGAAAAACAAACAAACCGCAACAAACCAATCACAGCCAAAACACATCAATCACAACAATACCACTCGAAACAGATAATAGCACACCAAAACAGAACAAAATCAAATCGCAACAGATTATAGAAAACTGAAACCGAAGAGCAACCAAAACCATAAACGGCCACACAAAACCCACAACATCAACAACAGACGAACAAAACCCACATCAACAACCTACATTAACAGCAACCTACGAACGAAACCCGCATCAACAGCAACTACTACAGACCACACAAAACGTGATGGTCGAAGAGACAGGAATTGTAACGTGATGATAGATGAGATGGAACGTGATAATAGAACAGGTAAAGGAACGTGATAGATGAGATGGAATGATGGCTGAATTAAGGACTGGTAATGGTGGACCGGAAATGGTGGATCTTGGTATGTTGAAGAGACGAAAGATGGTGGATTCGCCCACACAGACCCACGTTACATTACCTGTTATTACAGATGAGATGGAACGATGGTTGAATTAAGGACAGGTAATGGTGGACCGATAATGGTGGATCTTGGTATGTAGAAGAGATGAAAGATGGTGGATTCCTAATATTCTCCCACACAGACTCATACTATTATTATTATTATTATTATTATTATTATTATTATTATTATTATTATTATTATAAATAAAAAGATGGTCAATGGGGTCAAACATGCTTGGGTCGAAAAACAGAAAGGGTCATGTATTTGATTTTGCATATATAAATACAAGAGACTGCCCAACACAGCTGGTAGTCTCTTGTTGCCTAGGGTTGTGACAGACCAGACCCAGGTTCGATTCCGGGCTAAGTGCAAATGCTGAGATGTATATACCCAGTGCCACGTGGCACCACGTGAATGGTCCACGTGGCCGACCCGAACCAACCCACTAGAACCAGACCGGACCCGGTTCAACCCGGTTCAGACCAGCCAGTACATTCCTGAACCAGACCCGGTTCAGACTCGGTTCAACCCGGTCCAGGCCGGGTGACGTCAGCAACACGTGGCGGCAGCTAGCGAATTCCAGCGCGCCACATGTCACTAATATCTATTAATTGTGCAGGTGTACGAGGTTGACATTGCGACGGCTGACCAATAGGAGCACGCCACGTGGTAGTCCGAGGTTGTAGAGGCAGCGTTGACACGTCAGTCTGACGTGTCAGTACGAGGTGGCAGGGAATTATAGACATGGCAGGTGTGTAGTGGTGGCTGGCCAATGGGCTGATGACCCGTGGTGGCGGCGCAGCCACGTCAGTACGAGGTGGCAATATCAGTACGAGGTAGCAGTGTTGAAGTGGCGGCTGGCCTATAGGAGAGCGTCACGTGGAATTTCGATGACAACAATGATGAAAGAGGCGTGTTCCAGGCTCAATTATGAGGGTGTCAGCCAATCATGTGCACAAGATCCAAATAATTCTTCTAGAAGGCGATGAAAACAAAGAAAAAAGAACAGCTTGCACCAAGGCTGCGTATTTTCCAAGCCAAAAAGAAAAGAGAAATTACAAAAATACCCTCAAGGGATAAGCTTATATATACTCTCCCCATATCATTGTATTTAGGCTAGTTTTCCTTTATAGTTTTTCATAGATTGTTTATTTCACATAGTTATTGTATTTTTCTTTTTAAATCTTGTACGAGCTTATTTATTAAGCTTTTTCAATTAATAAAATTAAACTTTTAGCTCAAACTCTTAGCTTATTCTCATTCTTCCTTTCTTTTTATTTTCTTTATAATCTAGCTTATTATTTGGGATAAGTTTTTATAACTTTTTCCTAATAAGTTAGATTTATATACAAGCTTATTTCAAGCCTATTGTCGCCTTATTTTCGTAGATCTAGCTTATTGTTGAAGTATTTATTTAATTAGCTTTTTAGCTTTTTTAAATCTCATAAGTTCTAAGCTTAGGCTTACAACTTATTTATAAGCTAGCTTTTTATTAAGTACTTTTAGTTTTTATCTATTAGTTATTTAGATCTATTAGATTAAAGTCTTATAAATTAAAAATACTTTCATAAAACCAAAAAAATAGTTAGATCTATTAGTTTTTTATACTAATTAGTTTAGATCTATAAGTTTAGAGTTTAAAATTTAAAGTATTTTTATAAATCCTTAAAAAATAGTTTAGATCTATTAGGTTTTTAAATAGATTAAGTAGATCTATAATTTTTAGCTTTAAAATTTAAAATACTTTTATAAAATATAAAACAATTCTAGATCTATTAGTTTTATTTAAATCTCTTGATATAATATTAATAGTTACTTATTATTCTAACCTTTTGTGTTTTTTGTTATCTTGGTGAATCGATCTATCAAGTTTGGTTAAGAGCTATGGTTGATTAATTTGGTTTGAGTTTGATTTGGTTGGCCGTGTACCTTATGGGCCGGGATATGCTTAGCTTTAGTATTGATTTGGTTGGCCGTGTACTTTACGAGCTGTATTTTATTGCTTTTGGTAGGCCGTGTACTTTATGGGCCATGTGTTGTTGATTTTTTTGATGTTGTTTTAGAGCGTTCGGACTACGAGTACAAAAATTCTCTCCTTTTCATTTTTATAGCTTTAATCGTTTTAGTTTAAATAATTAGATTAATATAGTTTAAATTGTTTTTAAAAATTTATTTTTCATAAAAATCGGTTTATTTAGTTTTAGATAATATTATTGTTTCAAAATATAGATTAAAAGGTTTAAAAATTAGATTTCATTTAGATAAGCTTATTATTAGTATAAAGTTTACACCTTTTTATGATTATTAAGCTTATTAGTATATAAAGCTTAAAGCTTTATCATCTAAAAAGATTAATAAGCTTAAAAAGTTGATGCTTTACGCTTTATTTTCAGTTTATCATTGTGATTTCATTTTTTGTCACTTTTATTTGCTATTACGTGCTTACATTTAGTTTAATTTTGCATTTAGAATTATTAATATTTTTTATTATAATTTAGTTTTGTTGCATCTAGATTTTAAATTGTAGTTTAAATAAGTTGCATTTTAGAGTAATTTTATTTGAACTATTTGCTCTTTTATCTTTATATATTCCTTAGCCTAAATAATTTTCCCCATTTTAGTTTAATTAGGCAATAGAAACCAAGCAATTATTATTAACCAAAAACAAATAAATCTTGTGTTAAGTTGTAAATTAATTCAAGTCGAGTCGAGGAAAACGACATACTAAAAAAACGAAGATTAAGCACTTTATGAGAAATCATGAAAGACTGGGTGAGATTCTGAACATCAGCACTCAAGTTTCTCTGGAGGATCAAGATCCTATACTGGAGCTGAACAAAAGAGCCAATCTGATCCAACCTGGTGTGGGTGACATTTTGTCACTACAAAGAAATACAAATGATTTGTTCAGTTTCAAAATCATCTCTCTGGCCATGTACTAGACTAATCAGAATTGGGAATGATAATGTTCAACCATCGAGAACGTCAAGACTTTGTGGGCATCAGTGATCTTGATTAAATGAAGAATGAACTTCTCTCGAATGTTCAAAGGATCTTTTACTCTCAACATGGAGGCCCAAGATGTACTGATGCTGCTAGAACCTTTAGCATGTGCTTGCTTGCTATACTGGACCACAGAAACTCAGATACATCAATTCAGACTCCCATCATTGAAGAACTTAGTCGTAAGGAAAATTGAATAATCATTTCTATTGTTTTTGTTGTAATTTGTAATGTTTAATGAATAAGTATTTGATGTTTATAAGTAATTTATTGTTCAATGCAAGTAAGAAGATGTTGGTCCCTTGTAAATTATTATTACTTATCAACCTTAAGTAATAACTCTTTACTACAACTCAAGTGTGTTGTTTTAACAATAGATAAGAACTATGAACAATTAAAACAATATTACCAATAACTTTTCAACGTATAGACTTTTATTATAATCATATAAAGAATCTATAACCCACTTTGTTAGCGGAATAACAAAGTGGTTGAATGACAATGGGTTGTGATCTCCTCTACTTAAACATCTAACCAAAGTTAAAGTCTAAGCTCCAATCTAAACGTTCATATGCATCTTGGCTATATGGTTTAGTTGGTATCGAGAGAGAAAGGTTTTCAAGAGTTTAATCTCTTGTATTGGTTAACCCTTTCTCTTCCAATGTACACTCCTTATATAGGTAGTGTAAACTAGGGTTTGAATTTTGCATGCTTCAATGCATGGGTTTATCGAGTGGGTGGTTGATGCCGATGCTGGATGAATAGTACAAAGTACATATTAAACTATTCTAGAAAAGATTAAGGTTGTACTTATATCTAAGTATACAAGCAGCCTACTTTGACTTAGAGTTATCTTTTCCCGCCTAATGCAAACCATCAGAATACTGAAGAGTCTTCAGTATCCTAGAGGAGATCGACATCATTCAGTTTGGTATTGTCAAACCAAACTGAACTGAAAGCCCTTCTTCAGTCCTTGTTCTTCAACAATTAGACCGCCTAGTATTTGAAGCGAAGACACCTTTGTCTTCTAAGTTCACTGGAAGGGGATTGCTGAACTTTCTTTAGCTATAAAGTCCTCAGTAGGAACTTTGTTCCTCTGGTCATCCTTTAGCAGACTGGCCTTACTGCTGAGCATGAAACACTTAGGGGGATTTTATATTCAAATCCTAGAGTTTCTTTAGGGTTAGTAAATACTGATCCAACAATCTCCCCCTATTTGGATATACAAATAGCCTAAGTCTAATGTCAGTAGTAAGTGAGCATAACAACTTCTTCTTACTTGCACTAAACAATTAATAACTTATAAACATCAGATAATCATTAATTCAATAAATATTGCAATTACAACAAAGATAGTACAAATTATTACTTAGTTTTCCTTTGGCCTAAGTTCTTCAATGACAAGGGTCTGAACTGATGGATCAGAGTTTCTGAAGTCCAATATTGTAGTAAGCACATGTTGAAGGTTTTAGCAGCTTCAGTGAGTCCTGGACCACCATGGTGAGCAAAGAAGATTCTCTGAATGTTTCCAACAAGTTCGTTGTTTCGATCATCAAGATCACTAATACCCACAAAATCTTGTCGTTCACGATGGTTGAACATAATCATTTCCAATTCTGGTTCTTCTAACACATTTCCAGGGAGATGATTTTCAAACTCAACAAGATCTTTGTATTTCTTGGTGGTGACAAAGATGTTACCCACAACAGGTTGAACCAGATTGTCTCTCTTCTTCAGTTCCAGAATTGGATCTTGATCCTCCAGTGAGATTTGATAGCTAATGTTCAGATGTTGACCAAGCCTTTCATGATTTATCACAAAGTGTTCAATTCTTGTGCGAACCTCATCCCATCTCTTGGATTTTCTCTTTTCAATGTTTTTGCTCATCTCTAGCCATTCAATATAGGAGAGCTCCTTCCCTTGGAAGTCATCTATGATCTCATCAGACCCATCAGCCATATAGAACTTCAGATTGATATCTCCCTTGTAAGTCATCATGTCAACGTTTGTGATTTTTGAGAGATATCTTTTATTCAACCTTACTATACAAAACATTTCGTATAACATCTTTTTCTTGAAAAGTCCTTCAACCTCAAATTTTCCAATTCTATCATATAAGCTCATCTACAGATCTCTGAGATTTTCTTCATCTTGAAGCTTGTGTAATTTATCAAGTTCTTCTTTAGTGGCCAGCCCAAAGTTGATAATTCTTTCATCTAGTGTGAAATCACCTTTGTTTTTGGGTTGGATAGGAGGTGACCCATTATCAGATGAGTCATTGCTGGTGGAAAGGCCCTCAACATGACTGTCCTTAGCTGGAGACTCCCCCTTAGTCTTAGCTGGACTTCCTTCAGTGAAAGGTGATACATACACAAAAGGTTGTTTTTAGGCCTTCTTTTGTGCATGTTTTTTAAAGAGCTGCTGAATAGTGACTTTCTCCCCCTCAGCAGAAGAGTGACCTGTAACTTCTGATGAACCCACAGCAGGTAAACATGCACATAGGAGTCTAAGGAGTATGAGACCTTGGCCAGAATTGTTGGAACATTTGCAAGAGCATTCAGTTTCTGCTGAACTTCATCTGAGAGGTTCCGTTTTTGTTGTTCCATGTGACCCACCCTATCCTTGATCTTCGATACTAAATCACATAACTCATTAAGGTGATTGAGAATTGGCGTGAATTCACAAGGGAGCTCAAAAGATGCAGTATTAATAGAGTCCATGAGTGAGTTGATATCTTGCTTGACAGAAGTGGTGGTGGCCACATCCTTTACTAAGGGCTTCAGATCTGTGAGAATTGCATCCTTGATATGCTCAGCAGTAGGAGAACTGGCCTTGCTTTAAGAGTAACTAGTTCAGCATCAGCAATAGCCTTTTCCTCCTTGAGTTTGGCCACCTGTGATTGTAGAACCAAGACCTGCTTCGTCAGTTCATTTACCTTAGTGGTTATGTGGGATGAAGGCTTGGATGTTTGATCAACAAGATCGTCTTCAGGTTCACTATCATCCAGATTTATTGGAGTTCTTTCATTCAAACCCAACTCATTCTCCAAGTCATCAGCATACATGTTGAATACAAATGTAGGCAAGTGTCCCCCTTTGGCGCCAGTGGAGAGAGGCACTTCCTTAGTTGTCTTCTAATCGCCACCTTCAGTGTGCTGGTCAGTTTCAACTCCTTCACCACCAGGGTTGGTTTTACCTTATGGATCCTGAGAAAGAGTCCTTGATGAGTTGAGATCAATGATAATGTTTTTGGTTCCTTCAGTAGGACCCTGTTGTGAGGGAACTACATCATGAGAAACAGAAGGGCCAGGGTCAGCGTCAACTGTTGTATTTGTTGAGGCCTCATGACCTGATGCAAACTCAGAGTGAAAAATGAAAGAAATTGGTAATGAAATTTGAGATGTATTCAGATTTAAATTGCTTACCAATGCTGACTCCACACTATTGAGTTGAGGATGCGCTCTATCTTCACCCTTCTCTCCTAAAGAGGCTGAGAGAGGGGTTGCCTTCAGGGCCTCTTGATGCATGCCACCTTCATTAAAGACTGAAGGTGGCGGTTGGCTAGGGTTCTGGTCCTTGGCCGAGGACTTTTGTTTCTTCGAAGCTAGGCCTTTGGGAACATCAGAACACTTCTTTGATGAAGATTCTATGGGATGCCTCCTTTCTTAGACTCACGTCTACACTTAATAATATTCACAGATGTGCTCTTTTGACGTGGTTCAGAAGAATCTCGAGACTTTGTGATTGTCAGATCCCCTTCTCTAGTTGGAGGAGTGTCTTGTGAAGCTTTGAACACTACTGGAGCATTCGTTGAGCAAATGTCCAACATGGACTGTGTGAAAGGAGGGTCAGTTGTGCTGACTGGAATGTTCCAGCGATTGGTATCAAAGGTTTGAAAAACTAGTTTAAGTCCTTGGTTCTTTGAATACTCTTCACCAAAGTTGTCAACAAAAATGAGGGATAAAAATGTGGTGTAGACCACATTCTTTTCCGTAGTTTTCTTCTCCATTTACCCATGAAGATCCTCAAATATTAATTTTCAAAAACCATCTTTTATACCCTTTGTTAGACAATATAAAATCAGGGCATCCTTTTGGTTGATTTGATCAAGCCCTCTAGTTTTTCCACCCAGACATCAAATAAGATTTACATCAAAAGTTTCCACTTAGGTGGTAAGCAAATTCTCTTCAACCCAACCTTATCACAAATCTCTTTAGTATACCCAATTTCTTTGAAAAATGATTTGACAACAGAGAAATCATTGGGTACAACCTCATACTCACTAGAGTCCTCCAAATAGTTTAACCCTAAAACCCTTCTAAACAACTTTAAACTTATTTTCCCATGAATACTTAGCGTTGTAGAATCAAACTCAATAGATTTCCTATTCTTTTACCCTTGTGTCGTGAACCAAAATTCTTTTAACACGTTTTCAAACATCACCCCTGGATCTTTGAACAAGGCATCACGAATCACACATTTGGATAAAAAATTTAGAACTTGCTTTCCAAGTTCAGATGTTAAAGTTTCTGGTTTGATCAAGGTGAGGTTGTTGGGTTTAAAGAATATGTCCTAGATGGGATAGTTAACATGGATGGAAGGGTTGAGGGTGATCTCAACCTCTTGTGGTTGTGAAGATGATTCAGAGGCCACTGATATTTGTTGTGTGTGTTTTCTTTTGAAAGAGAGAGAGAGTTGTGTGTGTTTTTTTGAAAGCTTTTGCAAATGATATTAATCTTCAATCTTCAAAAGATATATATGTGAACTCTTTAAACAGATTTGTCAAAGTTTGTATAACATTTGAAAAGACAATGAAACTTTTAGGGTTTCTTTTGAACGAATGGCACAAACTCTCTCATTAATGTTCTGAAAAAGTGATGATTTTCTGTTACATTGAACAGTGAAACGCCTCATTGTTGATTGTGGTATGGACACTTGATATTTCCTAGAAACAATTGTCAACCTTTTGAAAGAATGTTTTGTATTTATTCTCAAGAAATTTAATGCCATTAACTCCTTTGAATCACATGATTGATTGGTTTTAAATGCTGTTGCTCAGATATGCTGAAGCTGATGGTAATACTTGTGAGCTTCAGTGCGTCAGATGAGGCGACAAAACCCCATATATATGTTCACATAAGTGAACAAGACATACGACATTGCACGCTCCTCTACTCAGGCCTAGCTACTTAGTTGTATTCAAATTTTTGTTCATCATTGCTGAAGGAACCTTTTGATGACTGGTGATTATTTGTTCAGCTTCAGTGAATAAGATAAGGCGACAAAACATCATATACACAATCACGTAAAGTGAAATAGACACATGACATTACACACTCCTTTACTCAGACACTGCTACTTGACATTAATCAAAATCTTTTATGAAATGCTGAACCTACAAGCTTCTTTAGTGAATGCTGAAGGTTCAGGTTTTGTATCATCAATGTTCAGCATACCAAGCTCCATTATCAATCTTTTAAAAGTTGGTTCTGTAGGATATTGTAAATTTATGCTTAGTCTAGAGAGGGAAAGAGATAGAGAGATGGTAAGAACACAAACACACTTAGAGAGAGAAAGTGTAGAAAAACACACTTAACTATGTGTAAATTATGTGAACCAACACCCTCTCCAACTAAGGAGAGGATTTATATACCCAAGCCCATGAGATGGGCTTGGGCTTACATTGGGACGCCGACCTACACAAGTTGTAGGCTTGGCTTGGCCTTGTGTGTTCACTATTAAGATAACTAAACTACGAGCTACTACTTAGACTATTGTTGGCGTGACCGATCCTTTCTAATACGTAAAACGTATTTCCAACAATCTCCCCCTAAGGGAGGTCACTCCAAACAAGGGCGTTACCCAAGTTACAATAATAAAATAAACCTAGCATTCTATGCTTGTCTTGAGCTCGTAGTCTTCGTCTTTCTTTTCTTTTTCTTTTCTAGTGAACATGCTGATGTAATATTTCATATCAATCTTTAGCATTAATCTCTTGCCTTGATCTTGTGCATCCTTCACTCGTGATCTTCGCCTCTTCGTGACTTCATGTCCCACATACTTATACCTTCGTAATTCTTGAAAGTTTCAAAGTTCGATACAGCGGAAGACTTGACTTTTAGGCTTTCTAGAATTAGATGAAGTATTAAGTGCATAAAGTATAAGCATGCGGGGATGACTTCTTCTCGGATTCCGCAACACCACCGTCTTCAAATGTCGCAACATAAGTAGACACGAACGAAATGGCTTTGAACATTTCATTCTAATTCGGTAGCATTTTACACCTGGTCGGTGAAGACCGTTGGACGATATAAATATCGTACTTGTGGCAGGTAGATTTGATTAAAAATCTCATTGACAAGATTTCGTGGGTAAACCCGTTCTCTTTACTCGACCGTCTAAAGCTGACTGCCAACGTAAAGAGTGAAACATTTGGATAAAGTTATCCGCATAATTGAAGCCGTCAAATCTGATTCCTGGAACAAGTTTGATTCATTAAAGAATCGCACCATCGTTATTTTCCAGTTGTCACGAGCTTGATTCTATAGGTGATTATCCATATAAACATGATATGAATAAATAATAAACGCAGCAGAAAGATCACCTATGAACGGATCCATAGAGTCATATGATTAATCAACAAAAAGAGAGATAAACATATGTATACCTGTGTAACGTGACCAGTTGAATGAAAAGATGACAATCACCAAGAACACCAATAAAATATGAAAACAAGTGATCAAAGTAGATCACCTCTATGATGTATCCACACTACACGTCAATGTATACCACCTTGATGCTAGTCCGATAACCTGTAACCATTCGACAAGCCTTTAACTACTATGTTAAAGCTTAAGATAAAAAAAACAAAACCTCCATATTTTGTCTTCACATTCTACCGTAGGTATGAATGGAAAATGGATAAAGAGAATCATTTTGTAACTTGCAAAATGTATTAAGTATGTAATTAATATGTAATTAAGATAATATATCAGTTGTTACAACTAAATAAATTATATATTAATTATAATAGATTTTACACATGACCACCTTGGTCTTTTTCTCATTTTGCTTTTCTAGTCCAATTTATCTAAGTCTTAACATAGTAAATAGTGGCCCTTATTGATCTCAAGTTACATAGGTTATGTATATACCGCAAATACAATAGAAAAGATATATTAAGTGGTACCTCAGTGTATATGTGTGTGACCCCATAGGCTCACATGTATCTAGCCGTATAATTATTTATTATGACACGAGCATAATCCAACAGCTCCCACTTGCGCACGTCATAACAATCAAGTAATTATACTTGCAAAGGTTAGCATCTAGCAACACACCAATGCCCCCAGAAACATATGAGGATAGTTTCTCAAACATCCATTTAAATGGTTTAGATATCAGTCATCCTTTTGTTTCAGATACTCTGTTAAACTTTAGACATGGATCAATAGTCATTCTTAAGTTTAACTATTATGTTTCTCGATATAGATATTGAACTAGATTACCAAATTAATCAAGTATCATCTTAATTACATTTGGGTGTAGCCACACATACATCTGTACAATTCATCGAGGGGACCAGTAGTATCTATCTCCAATACATGTGGAGGAACAAATCCTATTTTGACTGCACGTGTCGTTCATTTGTTTCACATCGCACCTGAAAATGGTCTTTATAGCATCCTTGTTCAGGACAACGTTGCACCATATCAAAAATTGACATTCCACACATACAAAACCTACTTGCATCTCAAGTCTTAGGATGAGAGATTTAACCACTTGCGAGATTCACTATTGACGAAGATCCATGTAGTGAATTCTCGTAGGTTAGGTCAATCCAATGTTCATCCAATGAACACATATGAGTTTGGCGGCATAATCAATTAATATTCATTCCTAATGAATATGACCAACTCACATTTGTCTTAATTCGAAAATACTCCCGTATCGTCAACTGACAATGGATAATTTAGAATAACTAAATTATTCATGGATTAAACATGCTAATATAGAACACAGTAGTACAAATGAAGATGATCTATCAAGTATATCAATTCATTATTTAGTAAAACTGCTTAACGTTCCATTATCCAAATACTAAAAAACCAGATATACATGAGACTACTCTAAGGTCAAAGTCCAATGTTCCAAGCATGATGAACATGTTTGACAACAAGACATTGAATTTACACAAGGACCTGTTGAGTTGTCACCTGATTGAACTTTAAGAATACTTATTTCAGAAACTCACAAATAGTGAAGATTTTGAATAATACGATGATTGTCATTTTGTATATGTGCGCTCAAGTGCTAATAAAGTAATACTAGCATCGCCATAGTACATTACATAGGTTGTTTGAAGCAAGTAGAACACCTATTTAATACAATCTTCTTAACAGCTTCCCAAACTGTAAAGTATTATTATTTTACTAATGAGTAGTGATAGGTGTGTAAACACCCATCCTTTTTACCACTTAATTACAAAAATAACCGAGCCAAAACGTGTATTTTATGTCATTTATGTCGAAATTATGCGTGGTTTGTGTTTTTGTTGTGATTTAGGACGAAAAGGTGAAAAGTGGATAAAACACGGCTTTCACGGGCTTTTATCAAAGAAAAAAGACAAAAGACGAAGTCGAAAAACCAAAAGTGCAAAAAGAACGGAAGTCCAAGACCAATTCTGACGATTTATCGAAGAAAAAGTAAAAAGACGGAAGTTTACTAAAAGCCGAAGAACTCAAGTCTAATTTATTGAAGAAATTACAAGACGAGTTATTAATCCCGAGACAAAAGTCGAAGAATTGGAAGATTATGGACTTAATGATAGTTAAAGAAAGAAGAAAGAGGGGAGGAAGCTTCCTTCCACTAATCCTCCTCCTCCCCTATATATTTAGATCATTTGTGTAATTTTGAGGTTGCTGGCTAACTTGACAAATTAGCTCTTCCACCATTTTCATTTTCTTGCAACTTTATTTTTCATGTCATTTTAATTAATTGTCTTGCACTTTAATTCCTTTAATTCAAGTAAGTGTTTTTAATTTTGTTGTTTAATCTTTATTTTCCTTTAATCAAGATTTTCTTTATCATTCTCATCCTACTTTTCTTGTCTTTGATTTGATTGTGGTTCGGATTAAGCATTGATTTTGCTTAATCTTATTGTTTATTTGATTAAAAAGTTCATCTTTTTATTTTCATCTAGGCTTGTATACGAATTAAGCTATAAGTTTGACAATCTTATTGGCTTATTTTGTATTTAGCTTATTTGATTTTAAAGTTTTCTAAAAAATTTTATCTTTTTAAAGTTTGCTTATTTTGTTTGCTTATTTTGTGTTTTGATAAAGTCTTTAAATTTGTTTCTTTTTGTCTCGTCTCATTATCTTTTTAATCAAGTTTCGGTTATTGCTTATTAGTATTAGCTTATTGGTTTTGCTTATTTGTATTACATTCCATCGGAATGGGATTTGGATTCTGACAGCTTGTTACGATCGCAAAAACCACAAGGGTTTCTACATTGTGATCGGTATTGTGATACTCCCCCTTATTCGGATCTGGGATTCGGATCTGGGATTCGGATCTGGGATTCGGATCTGGGATTCGGATCTGGGATTCGGATCTGGGATTCGGATCAGGGATTCGGATCTGGGATTCGGATCTAGGATTCGGATATGGGATTCGGATCTGGGATTCGGATCTGGGATTCGGATCTGGGATTCGGATCTGGGATTCGGATCTGGGATTCGGATCTGGGACAAAATTTTATATTTCCCGCCGTTTTCTTAAACTTTATTTTAAATTGTTTTTATTTTAGTTTTATTTTAAGATTGCATTTTATTCAAGTGTTTTTTTAGTAATTTTCTAGCTTAACTTTTCACCATGTTTTACTTTTATTATTTGTACCTGTCTTTAATTTTCTTTTAAATACTTTCCGCATTTACTTTTTAATTAGTTATAGATAATCGAATTTCTTTTTGTTAACCAAAAACGACTGAGTCACACTTGAAACTGGTAATCAATTCGATTAGACACCGAGAAAACGAACTTTTTCAACTAGCAAAATCTTAATTTCAAATGGCGCTGATGCCGGCTCTTTTCGTGAGGATTAACGGTTTTTTGTGAGAGACGCGTTGGCTTTTGGGATCCGTTCACTCGTGAACGTTATTTTTCGTGTCCACAAATTTTCAAAAATCAAAAAAACATTTGAAAAATCTTAAAAAGCATTTCTTTTTCAAAGTTTTGCACCAAAAATATTCTTCTTGCTTGTCTATTTTTCTTCATGGATTCGTCTTGTGTACGGTGTGGGAGAACATAGCATGGTTTTCAAACATGTCAATGGTGTACTTGTGAGCGGTGTGGTTCTGATATCGATGATACACAATTTGGATTTTGTCCATTTTGTAATTCAACAAATTTGTACTTCTCCTCTTACAATACTTTCTCACCCTCTCCCGTCTATGACGATCCTTATCCTCAAAATGCACCAGATTTTTCTCCATCCCCGTGGTGCTATAAATGTGGGGGTCCTCACGGAAGTTTTCACTATCCTACAGGGGATCAAAATTACTATAATTAAACCCCTTCCAGTTTTGACCAACCCCTGCAATACCCAATTGTTCATCAGCCTCGTCACGGGATGAGTTACCAAGAACCAATTGACGATCTTGCTAAAGCCTTTCAAGAACAAAGAAACGATCTTGCTACAGCTTTTCAAGAACAAACGAAAGAGCTTTTACACACACTGCAAACTTGTATGGAGTCATTTTTACAGCAGCAAGATCAGACGAGTACTCATATCCATGAGCTTATTATTAGCCCTTTAGGTATTGAGGAGAGCGATGACGATATTGAGGTTATTTTCGACGAGGAGGAATTTCTAAAGCAACGTAAGACTTCTCCCCTTCCTCCTTCGTCTATTGCTATCACACCCGAGGAGCCCGTTGGCTCTCTCATCATGGAGGATGAGCATCTTGACGTTATCTCGGTAACTGAATCGGACAAATTCCTTAAGTCTAGTGTCGAGGAACTTGTCGTCATCCCAAGTGAGCCCGCGGGTATTCCGGAAAATCTGTGTGATGTGCCGACTTTTGCTGAGCTTACGGATAAGTTTGCTTCGCTATTCAATGATCACATACTCACAACTCCACATGCGATATTTGATCCTCCCAACAAGAGTTCAACATGTGGTGAGTATGATCATTTCGTCTTCGAGCCCGAGATTGAGGAAATTATCGACCGAGAGCTAGCTCTTTTACCTCCGCTTCCTCCTACAAGCAAGGTCGACTTTTCCAACATCGATGCCAAACATGATGAGTTGGAACGTCTTATTTTTCATAATAATGACGAACCAACTCACATACCCAAACATCCTATTCTCGAGGAGTTACCTAATCAACACTCCTCTTATGAGAATTGCGTTTACCACATTCTTGAGGATTTACCTTATCAACAATCCCCACAAATGAATGATGGTTTCGTACTTGATCGTGATCTTTTCAAACGAGTTTCTACACTCCTTATCTACGATGATATCGACAAGATCTACTTTCATGAGGATAAATGCTTTGACCCGGGAGGTGACATGGACCATTCTATGATTGATAATTTTATGGCTTTGCCAATTGGTCTGCATCCATTGTGTTTGGAGGATGACAATGTGATTCTCTTACCCACCCCACCTCCCGTCAATCTGGATTTCACTTGCTTTTCTTATATTGAGCCGACTTTCCTACCATTCAAGACTTATCCTCCCGCCTCTCCTTTGTTGATGTCCTCCGGGAAAGAGGACAAGGTCTTTGATCCCGGTATTACATTGGAGGCTTCCCCATGGACCATTTAATTCGGGGACGAGTCAGGCTCGTGACTCGGTTAACAAAAACAAGCGCTCTTCGGGAGGCAACCCGATTCTATCCTAAACTCTTTTCGATTCACTATTTTATATTTCTTAATATTAAAATAGGAATCTCTTTATTTGTCTCTTCCTTAGCGAGATTTAAACAACGTGCACAATGTCCTAAGTGTAGGGGAGTTTACTCCCATATGCTTAAACATTGAGGACAATGTTTATATTAAGTGTAGGGGGGACTTCTATCGAAGTTTTAAGTGGACTTTTCCATTAAAATGCCTTCATTTAACCGGAAAATCATCTTTTTCAGCATTTTTCAAATTTTTAATTAACTTTGGCCATTTTGTCGTAATTTTTAAATTTTTATCGTTGCTTTCATATGTATATATCCCGCAATAAAGTCAAAAATATTAATTAAGTGGTGTAGCTAGTTTAGAAGTCTTTGACATATTAGGCCCGTTGCGATTATTTTGACTCAACCCGAATAGACTTATCCAAGTTTATTCTAGCTAGTATCCTTAACCATGTAGACCTTAATTGGTTTATTAGGCTAAGCATCCACGAGTCTCATTACTTGAGATTTTAAATTGTGGAGAACGAGAAATGATAGAGTCAATTATAAGTCGGTATTCTTGCACAAGCTCACTTGGTGTAATTATTTGCCTATTCTCCCATCACTTGCTAATAATTTATCTGCAATAAGTAAGGTCGTACGATTTGAAAAGTTACTTAGCTTCTAGCCCAAGATCGTTTAAAAGTTGCTCGGTAATGATAAGAGTTCATAGCCAAGGCATAACTTATTAAGCGGGGCGCGAAGATTGGCGAGTCTGAAAAGGCCCTAACAAGGGATGAGGATTCAATCTTATTGCTAAAGATCCAAGGTGATGTGAAAAGCATTATTCCCAAAATCAATATGAAGGATCAAGACTCACGACGAAAAGCAATCAATTCCCATAAAGATCATGGAGAAGTCTATCCGAAAAGACCCTAACAAGGTATTAGGATAAATAGATCCAAGTCCGAAAAGGAGGCGGATCGTTGTATCTCAAAATCCCAATTAGCGATTGAAGAAATAATGATGAAGTCGTGGTCAACAAAGTGGAGTATCCCTCAAAAATACTCCAAGTGAAGAACCCTATTAACGAAGAGAAGACCATTATCTCAAGCACGTCTCTCAAGATACAAAGTATGAAGTACATGCCAAATATCGGCCCGAGAAAGGTCTCAAATCGTGAAGCGAGTTATGCCAAGATATGAACTTTTTGATATCCCGAGAAGCAGTTTTAAGAGATTTTTTCCATTAGCTAACTATTGATCAAATCGTCCTACTTTGCTTTCTGCCTA
The DNA here is from genome assembly GCA_025667525.1 of Glebionis coronaria. Classification (NCBI taxonomy): domain Eukaryota; kingdom Viridiplantae; phylum Streptophyta; class Magnoliopsida; order Asterales; family Asteraceae; genus Glebionis; species Glebionis coronaria. Next base: position 506,137 of record JANFOE010001228.1, read on the forward strand.
AATAAACTATCGCAATAAGTCCAAAAATGCATCTTCATGATCATTCTAAGACAAAAATAAAATATAAGAGATACACCTAGGAATAAGGGAGTTTAAGCATATAATTAAGCCATGTGTGTAAGTGTTTGTTTTGCTAACTTATAATAACAATGATCTCGTTTTTAATCTTAGTTTGGGGAACGTGAAACTTGAGAGTGATAAATCTTCGCAGCACCGAAGCCCTAATGTAAGTCTTAGATCTCTTTGCGAGTTATTTCCATATAACTATTTTCTAGTGAAAATGGGTTTCTATCCTTTTGTTTACTTTAAACTTTTAATTTCTCTTAGTACTCCAATTTTTGTTTTAGTAGTATGTTAATAAGGCCAGGGTTGATTGATTATGAGAAAAGTGTAAAATTTATCACTAAGCATTGCATGAGGGCATGGCAATGGTTAAGTGTAGGGGATTTGATAGGTGTGTAAACATCCATCCTTTTTACCACTTAATTACAATAATAATCGAGCCAAAACGTGTATTTTATGTCATTTAAGTCGGAATTATGCGTGGTTTGCGTTTTTGTTGTGATTTAGGACGAAAAGGTGAAAAGTGGATAAAACACGGCTTTCACGGGCTTTTATCGAAGAAAAAAGACAAAAGACGAAGTCGAAAGACCAAAAGTGCAAAAAGAACGGAAGTCCAAGACCAATTCTGAGGATTTATCGAAGAAAAAGTCAAAAGACGGAAGTTTACTAAAAGCCGAAGAACTCAAGTCTAATTTATTGAAGAAATTACAAGACGAGTTATTAATCCCGAGACAAAAGTCGAAGAATTGGAAGATTAAGGACTTAATGATAATTAAAGAAAGAAGAAAAAGGGGAGGAAGCTTCCTTCCACTAATCCTCCTCCTCCCCTATATATTTAGATCATTTGTGTAATTTTGAGGTTGTTGGCTAACTCGACAAATTAGCTCTTCCACCATTTTTATTTTCTTGCAACTTTATTTTTCATGTCATTTTAATTAATTGTCATGCACTTTAATTCCTTTAATTCAAGTAAGTTTTTTTAATTTTGTTGTTTAATCTTTATTTTCCTTTAATCAAGATTTTCTTTATCATTCTCATCCTACTTTTCTTGTCTTTGATTTGATTGTGGTTCGGATTAAGCATTGATTTTGCTTAATCTTATTGTTTATTTGATTAAAAAGTTCATCTTTTTATTTTCATCTAGGCTTGTATACGAATTAAGCTATAAGTTTGACAATCTTATTGGCTTATTTTGTATATAGCTTATTTGATTTTAAAGTTTTCTAAAAAGTTTTATCTTTTTAAAGTTTTCTTATTTTGTTTGCTTATTTTGTGTTTTGATAAAGTCTTTAAATTTGTTGCTTTTTGTCTCGTCTCATTATCATTTTTATCAAGTTTAGGTTATTTCTTATTAGTATTAGCTTATTGGTTTTGCTTATTTGTATTACATTCCATCGGAATGGGATTTGGATTCTGACAGCTTGTTACGATCGCAAAAACCACATGGGTTTCTACATTGCGATCGGTATTGTGATACTCCCCCTTACTCGGATCTGGGATTCGGATCTGGGATTCGGATCTGGGATTCGGATCTGGGATTCGGATCTGGGATTCGGATCTGGGATTCGGATCTGGGATTCGGATCTAGGATTCAGATCTGGGATTCGGATTTGGGATTCGGATCTGGGATTCCGATCTGGGATTCGGATCTGGGATTCGGATCTGGGATTCCGATCTGGGATTCGGATCTGGGACAAAATTTTATATTTCCCGCCATTTTCTTAAACTTTATTTTAAATTGTTTTTATTTTAGTTTTATTTTAAGATTGCATTTTATTCAAGTGTTTTTCTAGTAATTTTCTAGCTTAATTTTTCACCTTGTTTTACTTTTATTATTTGTACCTGTCTTTAATTTTCTTTTAAATACTTTCCGCATTTACTTTTTAATTAGTTATAGATAATCAAATTTCTTTTTGTTAACCAAAAACGACTGAGTCACACTTTAAACTGGTAATTAATTCGATTAGACACCAAGAAAACGAACTTTTTCAACTAGTAAAATCTTAATTTCAAGTAGTGCAACAATGCTTTTCATCAAGCACATCTAGGTAGTAGTATTATCATTGAAGATGAAATCCTACTATCACTAGTATTGAGTACCATCTCAATCAAAGTAAGCATTAGTGTATAAACTCGACACTAATCTTCTTATCTAAAATCCGTAAACGATGATCAAGTATATAGTATTCTAATGACTTTCACTTAGATACTTTGTGATCAGTTCATCTTGCATTCATGCAAGTATCAACATTAGTCTTAATACATCACATATCATATGTAATGAATCCACTAGGTAAACTAAAGGTTTCCATGTACATAATCAATATTATCATGTCAGATTGATCGTTGAGACTTTCTCAATGATGTGTCATATTTAGACTTATTAACCGCCTATGTCTTATTATAATAAGAATATGTCCCAAGGTTATATGTTTTACTTCTTTTATCTCTCAATAGAAATATATTCCAAGTCAAGGATTAAAAACTAGCTTTGATGGAATAATTTCCAATATGTTAACAACATATGAGAATTAAAAAAAACAAAATAATATGCTCCTATTAGCTTTAAGAGTACTCGAGAGTTATCTTTGTTTTAATCATGATCATATCCTTGATTCAAACTTAAGATTCCAGCTCCTAGATGCATGCTCTAATCCACACTTAGATTTCTAGAGTTTGTACACGAATTACCATATTTCATATTCATGAAATCAAGTATGGTAATTAATATTTTTATTAATTTAACACTCGTAAAGAAAAGAAAGCCTTAAATCATGATCAATTGCTTGAGCATGCCTTAAACTCTATTCAAAGAGAGTGTCGATAAATGTGTACAATTGTGTCCATATCTATCTTCTCATAGAAGACTATTTATAACCTATTAGTCTTACTGATTAGTGAAAGCTAATCAAATTCCAAAATTGATTTTCTTTTATGGACTACATCTAACCATTCATAGTTTGAGTCATTCATTAGATTCTAAATTTAAAAATGAGTCTTGATAGTTATGAGGTTCAAAATGATCCTCTAACTCATATTCCTCAACATTGACATGACATTCATATCTTCAGGTGCTTGAGGTATCCTTGCGGATATGCGAATGGGAGTTACAACAATTTGTGGCTTTTGCATTTACATGCTCAGCCTCATTATGTCGTTCACTAGTGTATTTAGAAGGTTGTATTTTATTTCTTACTTTCTACAAAGATGCACAAAGGCTCCCACTTGCTTCTTGTAAGAGTATACTTTCTCCAAGTACACAACATATCGAGCAACAATGAATTGTTCTCGTTTGGGATGTATAAAATACACTGAAATTTCTTGATTCAAGTTTTGTTAATAACACGTCTAACATGATTTTAACAAATTCAAGACTTCAACTAAGACTTACTGGGAGTCATCCCATTCCATAAATTAATGGTTTCTTAGTTACCTTCTTGTTTGGAACCATATTAAATAAGCACATGCATATTCAAATTTTGGTTAAACTTAATAAGATAAAAGAGAGAGAGTAGTTAATGTTATCAAGGATAAAATAATAACAATAGTATTTGATTTTACACATGAGACATAGTGTTGCAATTATGAGACAGTATCACAATTCCTTTGATAACATAATACTCTTTGGCTCACATATTTTATAATTTGGCCAAACCAAATTGCATAAACAATATATTCAAGGCGATTACATGCTATAAAGTATGATTATTTTAGTAGTTCAAGAACTTCATGTTCATGTTTTAACAAGAAAACATAACATGTTTGTCGCTAAATATACTTTACAAGATATTGAACAATCCAATAACTTCATTGTATATGCCCTAACAGGAAGACAGAACAAGTCAAGTACTTACTTTATTTTATAAGTCTTTGAACAATTCAAGGAAGTTCATGTTTATGTCTTTACTTGAAGACATAAATATACTATAAATAAAGTATTATTGAATGCCTACTTTTGGCATCAATAGTATTTTCAAGTTAATTTACATACTTCATATTTATGTCTTTACAAGAAGACATATGCTTATTAGCTAAAACATTTAGGTAATGCGATGAAGTAATTTTTATTACTTCTTGACATTAGTTCTCTATTAGACAACATACATCAATATGTATAAGTCCTAATAGAATATTATAAGTCATATTGTGTTGTACCTTGCACACTCTAATAATTCTCCCACTTGAGCATGGCACAACATCATATATGAATAATATTAAAATATCACAGATATAATAAGATTTAAGTCATACTTAAATCAAGCTTGTATAGAAGGGTTATGTAGAATTTCATCGTTTAATAAGCAATCATGCATAACTATTTTTAGATAACATTTCGGGAAGCGACATCAGAAAAGCGACTAGTTATCTTTTAAAATAATATGCAATAAGGCTTAGAAAACTATGATGTTATTTCAAGACAATCTAGAAATTAAGTGGGTCACTTACAAGGTGATAAGCTCAAATCTCCCACTGAATAAGACAACTTTACAAGTGGGTCCTATGGTTAAAAATATGCATTGCTCCCATTAGTTTAGACAACCTTTTGAATGTATCTATACTAGTGAAAAAGCAAGTAGCAAGTTTTATACTTTCTAGTTCTTTGAATATCTACACATTATAGCCAATGTGAGTCTCGTAGACTAGTAAACATGTACATAGATATTCAAAGAAAAGTATCAAGTTCTACTACATTTGTGATGAGATTTCCATGGATGCCATTAACTTGAAAGTTTTACATGCAATTCCTTTTTCTACTTTACCTCAAAAGTGTGTAGAATCTTATGGAACTTGTTTGTGTAAGGAAAATATACTATAAAAACATGCTAGTGATTTCCTTTCCTCTCACGGTTTAATGAGACTTCAATTTATAATCAAGACTCATACAATATCTTAACACTTTAAGATATGCAACCGTACTTAATCGTTTTGACTTACAAGACAATGTGATTTCTTGAGTAGGTGTGTATTAAGATTGATTAGAATTGAGAAGATTTAAGTGTTCCTATTACAGCTTTCTCATACAAGGAGAAAGGATGGGAACGAGTCTTATTCTTACAAGGAAAGAAGACTTAGTTTGTTTTCCTCTAACACAAAAGGAAACAAACTTTGTTTACGGTTTGTCTTGCACAAAATCATTAATAGAAATACAAAGTTCATATTTAGTATTTTCGATAATTATCCTTTTAAAATTAACTACCCAGGTTTATAAAAACAATTAATTTTACGAAAAGGCTAAGATCCTCATTGAGGTTCCACCACCACATCAGTTGATCTGCTAGCAATGATAGATTCAACAGGTAGATGACGTTCATCAATTGCAAATCTTGTGCAATTCTTAGATCCTTATGGGACTCATGACACAAGCAAACATTACACTAAATGTCAAACTGGCATGTTTAGTCCCATCCTTGCCTCGGTCAAGATCTCACTGTTGTACCGATTAAGTCATCCAATTTGAGAACATGTGAGAATAAGTCTAGGTCTCACGCATAGATAATAATCAACTTGGGTTACAATTCACATCCGTCTCACAAGATGCAAAAAGTAATTGCAAGTGATCTCAAACGATTCGACGGCATGACTTAAATTTGAGACGGGTATAAAAGTTTGATTTATAAATCAAAAGTGTGTACGAGGAAGCATGCATTCATCTATCGTAGCACAAGTTAAAAAAATTTCTTAACTTAAGTCTAATCTTGTTTTAATTTATGCGTGTCAAGTTGTCCAAGTTAAAGACTAATATAAAACCTAAGTGAAAGTATCATTAGTTTAGACAATACATAAAATAAATATCATTCATAACATGTTATGAATTATTATGAAAACAAGGTTTTTGTTTTAAATCGTATTTATAAAACTAAATCTTTGATTTGGTCTAATAAATGGTTTGTGATTGGTATCAAATTTTATAAAAACATTTGCAAGTTATAGCAAGATATCAAGCAAATAAGCAACCACACAACCACAAGTATGCAAAGCCTCGAACCGATGAAAAACCTAAGCTTGATCTCGTGAGCCATCACGAGGACCAAGAAGTCAACTAAGGGTATGTCAACACAACCATAAAGTAGGCTCCAACTTGATCCAAGACCATCAAGAGCAAGTAGAACCCAAAATGAACATGAGGCCCAAATCTGCCAAAAAAATCCAGTTGACTTCTAGGGCCCAAAACTCATAGAAGGATTCCTCCCTAGCCTGAGCTCCAATTGAGACTTTTGAAGGCTCATGAGTTGTGAATTAGCACGCCAAAATTGGGCTTCTATCTCTTTATAGAACTCCAGGAAATCGCGTTTTAGTGCAGGTTACTCAGCAGCTCCGAATTTCATAATATGTCTTTAATTCTTTAGTCATTCCCATCCAAGCATCGGTTACAATTGATTTATGACTAAAAACATTTAACATATCATTAAACTGCTGTAAAGTGCCTAAACAAGGGCTATAACCAACATCAAAAACATATTAATTAAGCCGAAACAATGGCAAACTCCAAAACTGAAATTAAATGCAAATAACACACAACATGTCACATTTGGTCTAGGTTTTCATCGGCTTTGCATACGAAACATAATAATACCATAAGATTATGAATACAACAAGGTGTTGGCTATGTCCATGGCCAAACATGCATGTATTTTACGTGAAAACAAAATTAAACAACAAGAAACACTTGTTAGCCAACGAAATCGAAGAAATAATCAACAATTAATTAAACCCCGATTGGTATGTATAACCGATGACCTTAGGATATTAAAACCACATTTTAAACACCTTATAATCATCATATAATTACAGAAATCATGTCCATAGGTGTAATAACCCGAACTTTAAAATCAACATTTAGACCGAGTTCTATTACTATTTCTAATATTATGACCAATACTTATTAATTGACTTTTATTTGTCATGATCATTTTTACAGATCATATTGAATTTTCGGCTAACTGGCTAGGTTAAGGCTTTAACGTATCGAATACGTTTCATTTATTATTTAACAGCAAAGTCTATGTCCGTCATCGACCGTAATATCCTCGTCATGACACATAAATATTTTCTATCGTCGTCGTTTTAATTTCTCATTTTACGAACATTCTTAGTCATTTGCGTTAAGTCTTTAAGCGTCATTCGTTTATTCGACGCATTTACGTTTATTAAATTATAACCCTCATTTATTTATTTAAATATAAATTTTCTCTAAATGTCAATGTTTTTATTTTATATTGAGCGTTTATTTTTCGTGTTTTACGTGCACCTTTCAAATTGCGTAACTTTTAAAATATCGGGTCTTCATAATACCCGCTTTTACAAATTGTAGGATAAGATTTTATTTAACCTTTATCCCACAACAAAACCACACGTGTCACACTTAGAGAATTGCCTAAGCCACGTCTAAGTTCTATCAAATTGAAATAAGAAAACTCATATTGTTTCTTTGTTTTTCTTGCAACGTGAACCAACAAGACTACATATACTATATCCTTATCTCATTCACATAATTTTGTCCATCTTCTCTTCGACCAAACTACAATCAAATTAAACTAACTAGTTCATGAGTTGAATGATTATAAGCTCTAAACATAATCTTTGGTGTAAGCATGGGTTAATTTTGGAAGTTGTATGATGGTGATGATTATAAATTGTTGCCACTCATTGTAAAGGTTTATATTATTTTTATTAAATTGTATATTTTTAATATATGTATATTTATTTTTCATACTTTTACTGATATTGGTGATGTATTAGTTGATTTGAGTGATTTTGGATATTGTACATAAGTTTTAAACTTGAAAAACAAGCTAAACAAACCCTATAACTAAGTTGGAATGATTATAACTTTGATCAGTAGAAAAAAACGTGGTACAAATTGTTGATAAGTAGGTTTGGTCCATTGAGACCTGAGATATTTGGATAGAGGGTTGTTTTGTGAGTATTTCTCCGGGTGGCCCGTCCCGTGGCGAGTCTCGGAAAGTGAGATATGACCAAAATAGTGAAGCAAGGTCAAAATCTGACCTGCGGTAAAGATAGGCTGTTTTCTCATAAAATTCGTATAATGACCTATAATTATCGAAAACTAAACGTTGTAGATAATATCATATAGAACTCCCACGAATCGGATGGTTTTCTACGGATAAACGGTTTGAAAATCGCGACCAAAATGGTGGAAACGAGTTTGGCTACCAAAAACAGCCAACTCTTCTAAGTGATAAAAGGAGTACATGAGCTATATTTAGTATAAATTAGAGGTAGTTGGACTTATAATAAGTAAACTAAGTAAGTTAAGAATTATTTTGGAAAAAATAACTCATCTAGATTATTTATTGTTTAGGAGAAATGATCTAATCTACGAGACATGTTAGAAAAATTATAATAAATGGACTATTCTTCATTAACGTAAAATGTGATGATTTTTATACAAAACGAAGTGGTATAACCAACTTGTCGGGAATTATAGAATCATTTGTATACTGATAATAATAGAACCCAAGACCGGACCAACGTGAGATATTAAGTTGATATCGTTTGAGGCGTTTTAGAACCCGAAAATCTTGTAAAGTGGATTTGGGCCACAAAAGCCCAACTTACACTTGTAATGGCTATTAGGCCATTATTGGACCTGATTATTAATAATGTATATGGAGATCAACACTTAGTTTAAAATGGATTTAGGTTATATAAATGAGTAATAGGCCACTAATGGGCTATAATGGGCTTAATTGTCCAAATGAGAAAATTGATGGAAAATTGTTATCGAAGGTTTTATAAAAAGTTTTATGAAACTTATTCAATGTCCAAACATACTAAAGTGAACTATTTACATATATGTATGACTTATGTATAGTCTCGAACCTAAGACGCGCCTCGTCATTATGGGTCTCGTTCGGTCATATGACGACCGTTGGGCATCTCGTTCTCGATCAATGAGCGACTGATTTCTCGTGAAGTCTTGTATCGACTATTGGATGTTTGTTCCTCGATAAATGTGTGATAGCTATATCAGGTGAGTCTATAGCCTCGCTTTTATATTATCTTGTTAATGATTTTTAACCCGTGAGGGGGAATACATGTTGTTTTATAAAATGAACACAAGTTGTTTTCGGTATGCTGGACCCAAATATGATGATAAATGCCTAATGACCATTGTCTTATGAAGTCCCTGAATTTCATGAACTGTTAATTACCTTGCGAGGTAAACGCTAATACATTTGATAGATCTATTTGGTTTGACAGCCTTATCCTAGGGTATGTATCCTTGTGATCACCTGAGAGGGATATAATGTATAAGAGGTCGTTGGTATATGACAATATTACCTGTAGTAGGGGCGCCGTAAGTGACTCGGTTGACGTGTTGGTTAACGTTCAGTTGCATGAGCTTAAGGCATTTATCGATATATATATGACTTGTCTGTGTGACAAGCTTGAGATGATTAAAATTCTTGTGTTCAAATTATGATTTTGTAAAACCTATAGACTTGCTCAACCGTTGTGTTGATGATTTTAAGCATGTATTTTAGGTAATCAAGATGGATAGCAGTGGAGCATGCGAGGAGGGAGTTGGTGCTTACTTGTCTAAAGTTTTATATTATTTTTCCATCCTTTGAAATGAATACATGAATTTTAAGTCTTTGTATGATGAATGTGATGTGTTGGTAACGGTTTTTGGGACTAAACGCTACTCTGATTTAATATATATTTGGATGGGAAACTTTTTAGACAAGGTTGTATATTATTTTAACGTATCTTTTGAGGTTGTTGTCTATGATTGTGTGTGATGTGCTATGAGTAGCGCCGTAAAGTGGTATTCCGCTGCGTGGTAATTTGGGGGTGTTACAATAGGGCTGTTCTAAAACCGATTAACAAATCGTGCCAAAACATGCATTTTTGGTCATTTTGTACGTATCGGCAACAAAACTAATTAAGATATGCGTAACCCGTGGCCATGGAATAAAAAAATACAGATCATAAGACCATATTATGGTCTTTTTAACACGAAAATTAAGCCCTTGGGGCTGTTTTAATTTTTTTTTCTTTATTAATCCTCCAAAAACACGCGATTTGGCCACTTTTACGCATACCCGATAACCATATGACATCATATGATGGTTCGTGATACCACTATAGGTGATTATCCATATAAACATGATATGAATAAATAATAAACGCAGCAGAAAGATCGCCTATGAACGGATCCATAGAGTCATATGATTAATCAATAAAAAGAGAGATAAACATATGTATACCTTTGTAACGTGACCAGTTGAATGAAAAGATGACAATCACCAAGAACACCAATAAAATATGAAACCAAGTGATCAAAGTAGATCAACTCTATGATGTGTCTACACTACACGTCAATGTATACCACCTTGATGCTAGTCCGATAACCCGTAACCATTCGACAAGCCTTTAACTACTATGTTAAAGCTTAAGATAAAAAAACATAACCTCCATATTTTGTCTTCACATTCTACCGTAGGTATGAATGGAAAATGGATAAAAGAGAATCATTTTGTAACTTGCAAAATATATTAAGTACGTAATTAATATGTAATTAAGATAATATATTAGTTGTTACAACTAAATAAATTATATATTAATTACAATACATGTTACACATGACCACCTTGGTCTTTTTCTCATTTTACTCTTCTAGTCCAATTTATCTAAGTCTTAACTTAGTAAATAGTGGCCCTTATTGATCTCGAGTTACATAGGTTATGTATATACCACAAATACAATAGAAACGATATATTAAGTGGTACCTCAGTGTATATGTGTGTGACCCCATTGGCTCACATGTATCTAGCCGTATAATTATTTATTATGGCACGAGCATAATCCAACAGATTCATATTGAATCTTGCAAGTTACCTACCAAGCGCTGTTTGAGGTTAACACTAGAAGGATTTCCACTCATCACTGTGAACACCAAGGTGTCACTCTGAGTGTTCCCGGAAGATCACTGAGATATTGCGTAGAGGCCTGGAACGTGTTTAAATTCAATTAAGAATTAAACAAATGTTGCTTTCCAGTTATCACAAGTTTGATTCATAAAGAATCGCACAAGTCACCTACCATGAGATTTTTGATACTCGCTCAAGAAGGATTTCCATCTTCATTGTAAATACTTTCGTATTACTCAGATGTTCAGGCAAGATCATGAAGATTTTGCGTAGGACTCTTAAGATCTTTCTTACTTTTCATAGTGTGTGAAGAAGCAAGGAAATATGGAAGTGTGTCCTAATGAGATATTTGATGATCTCAAATGGCTCTAGACTCGATCGTGCATTTTTTATTTTTTGTGATCGGAGGCTGGAGAGGAGTGCCACCTTTTCAATATCAATATACTCAGAGTGAATAAATCGATAGATAATGCCTTGTCTCCGTGTGATTAAAACAAATAAATTTTGAGAGATATCTGAGTTAGCTGGGATGGGTTGTGCATTGCATCACTGGGTCTTTGATGTCTATTTTGAATATCGAGCATCATTAAAATGATTTCAATAGCATATCTGTTGACCCGGTTTCTGCCTAAAGTTGTAAGGAGGGCTTCTTTCTTTACACCCTTTATCGATACAATTCTTTTTCATTCTTCAACCCCTTCAATATTTACCAATACGTCATAACTAGCACCTTGTTGTGATTGTTCCAGTGCCAACTATAGTACTTGGTCGACATTTAGCTACATTCACAATCTTTCTCCATCTTTCCTAAGGACTACTATTTCTAGCTATGGAATGTCCTTGGGAAGACTCCTCCGGTTTTGGAAGAATCATTGGACTTAACCTATCCTACCATCCTTATGTCACCACAATCTTCATCGTCGTGAAATAAATGGGTTTAGGGTAAGTATATGTCACCATGAAATCCATTGTGGTATAGCAAATCCATTTTTCTCCCCCTTAACATATGCCACGATATTCGAAAACATTTCGCACATGTCGGGATGAGCTATCACGTTAAGTCAAACCAATTTTGATTAATCATTTCCCATATTAAATCACATTTTCTCCCTCATATTAAAAATATTAACCCAATCGATGTTTTTAATATCAGTTGATTTAATTAAAATTTTAAGAAAGTTTTTGGGAATAAAAATGCAAGTCCGTTTAATCTTCATGAGACCAATTTGAGAGATATGATACCGATTTGTAACTTGATCACATATTCACCGTATAAGAATAAAATGATAAGGTTGGACCTGACTGATGAGAACATCATATGATAAGATCACATGGTTCTTGTCGGAAAATGTTGTTCGCCTCGTCACGTCTCAAGTCATCTCTTGACACCACATGTACGATCGGTATCGTTGTCTTGACACCAATTTGTGAACTTGGCACTTTCGGCATCGAAGATTCTAAATGCTTGATAATTTCTCCCCCTCAATTGTTGACCCGTTTTCTATCGAAAGAGCTGTAGTCGTCGTTTGTGTAGTCGCATCATCGAGTATGTAGATACCAATTGTAGATTCTTGTGGTTGTAGAGATGATAGCTTCATAAAAACAAGATTTCTCTTTTTTTTAACAAATAAATGCACTGATGCGTACATATATCCGTGTTAGATTGTGTTATAGCGTAAACACAATCCCTTACATGGTTATAAAGTAAACCATGCTTGAGAAAATTAATTCCCGTTGTGAGCCAAAGCTTTCTTAAGAAATACTTGACTTTAATATGAAAAACGGGTTGCAGTCTGAAATAACTACAAGCCATATGGGCATGTTTTATGAAATATTTACAACTTTTGTACGAACTCTATTTATGGCGTCGTGTCAATATTAATCGATATTAATAAGGCCGTAAATATTATCGTATCAAAAGACATGCCTTTGAAAAATAAAGTAAAAATATTTTTGGATTTTTATGAAAATTTTCAATTTTTAGAGTTTTTATATGGTTTTATATTTTTGTATTTTGCTTTTATAGATAATAGTATAAACAATAGATACAGATGATTACCAAGGATATGGAGAATAGTTTACCACCACTATTCTTTCGCTTCATCTGCCAATTCCTTTAGAGTCTTAGGCGAGAAAGTTCTCAAACCTAGCTTGTCGGCCAAAAATTCAATTCGAGCACGATCTAAAGCCTTCGTGAAATATCCGCTAATTGACACTCAGATTGGACAAAGTAAAGCTCGATCACTCCATTTTCCACTTGCTCCTTGATAAAGTGGTAGCGAATGTCAATATGCTTCGACCGGGAGAATTGAACATTGCTGCAGCATATGGCAATTGCACTTTTGTTGTCACAGTACATCGGAATTTTGTTGAAACCTAGACCATAGTCGGTTAATTGCGATCTCATCCAAAGAATTTGAGCACATCAACCAAACATAGCTATGTATTCTTCTTCCGTACTTGAAATTGCAGCGCTTTTCTACCTTTTCGATGCCCAACTGATTAGTCGATCTCCTAGTAGTTGCAAAGTTCCACTCGTGTTACGCCGTGTATCTTGACAACCCGCGTGATCCGCATCTGCATATGCCATAAGTGCAATCGAAGAGTCATTCGAATACCAAAGTCCCTGATTAATGGTTCCTTTAAGATACTGAAAGATCCGTTTTACAGTAGCTAAGTGTAACTCAGTAGGCCGAGTTTGATACCGAGCACACATACATATAGCAAACTGAAGATCAGGTCGACTAGCTGTGATATACAGAAGGGTACCGATCATTCCATGATAAAGTGTTGGATCAACGACAACGACATGTGGATCTGCATCAAGCTTAGTTCTTCCACCATTGGAGTATCCACGGGGTCGCAAGATTCCATCTTATATTTATTAAGATATTCAAGGGCATACTTGGATTGATTGATACAGATGCCTCTAGGACTCTGAGATATCTAAAGTCCTAAGAAGAATGATACCTTGCCCATCATTGACATCTTAAACATGGAAGACATGAGTGTCCCAAACTCATCAGATACGGTTTGGGTCAAGGCAATAAATATAATATCATCAACATATATTTGTACCATAATCATATCTTTACCTCGTTTCTGAATGAACAACATGGGATCCACGTTGCCTTTAGCTAAGCCTTGCGTAATGAGGAATTGTGACAATAGATCATACCATGCGCGTGGAGCTTGCTTCAACCCATAGAGAGCCTTCTTAAGCTTGTACACATGATTAGGATATTTAGAATTCATAAACCATCCGGTTGTTGATTATAGACCTCTTCCTTGATTTCCCCATTAAGAAATGCCGTCTTCACATCCATCTGATAGACGATCATATTCATGTGGGCTGCATAATCAAGGAATAGTCTAATAGCTTCCAAACGGGCAACAGGTGCAAAGGATTCCATAAAGTCGATGCCCAATAATTGCTTGTATCCACGAGCTACTAGTCGAGCTTTGTTCTTCAATATTCCGCCTAGCTCGTCGAGTTTCACCTTGTAAACCCAAATTGTCACCATTATTTTGTTGAAGTTTTCCCAAATACATGAAGATATGATAAATCTGGTACTTTTCCATGGAGGAGCTCATAAGGTGTTTTACCATGGCGTTTTCGAATTAGTGACCGGTTTCGGGTGAAAACTGTTGTAGATACTACTTCTGCCGATAAAAACAATGGAGCCTTTGCGTAAATTAACATCGTTCGAGAAGCTTCCATAAGTGTGAGATTTCGCCTTTCAACGACACTGTTTTGTTGTGGAGTCCGAGCAACGTATCTTTCATGAGATATGCCAACTTCTTCATAATAATCACGCAATATTTGATTCACAAATTCGGTTCCATTATCTGTACGAATGCGTCGGACAGTAGTGTCGAGACGCACTTGAATCATCTTGATAAATCCGATGATGAATTTAGGTGCCTCATTTTTTGTTGTAAGAAATTTCACCAATGTAAACCGAGAGTAATCATCGATAATGACGAGGATGTACTTTTTACCACTAAGACTTTCAACACGCATTGGCCAACAAAGATCCATATGCAACAAATAAAGTTTCTCTTGGTTGGTGTAATAGTCTTGGTTTTGTATGATTTCTTAGTGCTTTTCCCCATTGTACACGTGGAACACAAATGGTCCTTGTGAAATGAATGTTTTGGAAGACCACGAACAAGTTCGTTTTTCGCCAAATGGTTAATAGCGTCAAAGTTAAGATGAGATAACCGTCGATGCCATAACCATGACTTAGTCTTCGATGCTTTGGAGAGAAGACATACGTGAGAAGTGGCCATCATATCTTGTAGAGACAAAGTGTACAAATTATTCCCTCGAGTACCTTTCAATAAATCAACCCCTTCCAAATTACGGATGAAGCATGTATGCTCTCGAAAAGCAACTTCTAAGTTTTCATCACAATATTGTCCCACAGAAAATAAATTGTGACCAAGACCTTCCATATAATACACTCTTGAAATTATAACATTCAATATGATATTCACCGTAACCCATTATCTTTGCAATATGATCATTTCCAAATCGAACCGTACCAAGATACTTGCTGACGAAATTTCTGAGCTGAGAGCGATCTCCGGTCATATGCTTGGAGCAACCAGAGTCAAAATACCAGAGAACAATTTGGACCACCTGTTTTCAACAAAAACAGTAGACAATGCATTGGAAACTATTGGTTCCGGATTGTTAGCAGATACAAATATAATATAATTAGAATTACTAACATTTCTGTGACAATCTGTCAATTTATGGTTGATATTTTATTCTCAAGTAGTATTTAAAAATATTATTTTAATGTTATATTATGAACTCACTCAATTTTGGAAAGAAATTTTGGTTACATCTTAAAGTAGCATCGAGTACGTCTATACCGGAGAACTCTACGTTACGTGCTTATGTTTACATATACCGTTTTTGGTGACAGTCCGACATTTCAGGAAATAAATTTATCCTTGAATATTATTTTGGAATTTTAAATTTGTGTTGGTTCATAAACTCACAAATTTACGAGAAGAGATTAGGACTTGCGTGCATAATTTAACGTCCTTTACGACTAAACCGGAAACCCTAGGTTTACGTATTTACGTTTTTGAACTCCGTTTTTCATGGGACAATTTTATTAGATTTGTTTTGTGCCGTTGATTCATAATTTATAAAAACGTTTTTCGTAAAATGACCCGAGGGCACGCAAATCTAGGAAACTAGAATCGAGGAGTACCCGTAAAATAATGGGGATGAGACAAGATAAATCTTGCCTCACCACCACATGGGACAGCTAAAGCTTAGTTAACACCCCTTTGAGGTGTCAACTTTACATACAAAACTAAGACACTTGTCTTAGTTTTGCACCAAACCATTCACTTAACAAAAACCACTAGCAACTAAACAAGGTACTTCATTATTCTACATGCAAACTCTCTCAAAACTCACAACACTCTCTCTCTCTCTCTACTCCATTCTTACCATCCACTTTACCCCATAAACCACCCATTTGATCAAGATTCAACCATGAATCTTGTGATAAACTTGCACAAGATGAAAGCATTTTGAAGACATGAAGATTGAAGGTGATCTTAACCTATGAAAAGGAGTTTTCATGAGGTTCAAGGGCTGATTTCATAGAGGTGTTCATCCATTTGAAGGACCCAAGAAGTTTTCTTGCTAAAGTTGAAGATTTGGTAACAAGAACCAAGCCTGGTTCATCAAAACCTCATCTTTTCATCATCTTGATTGGTATAGGGATCAATCTTTTCCTATCATCTTGTTATTTTGAATATGTAATTTTGTATTTTCTTCATTTATTTATACGTATAAGATGATGAATGATGATCAAAATATTATGTGGGGATTTGGTGTTAATAGATTTGATTAAAAAGATTAAAATCTATATGTAAAGATGTTAAAATCATGACTAAATCTATAGGCTGTATAAAACAGTAAAGAATCATATGATAATCTGATAAAATAAATTGGATTATTGAATATCCAGTAAGGTATATGATTTTTACATATGTGGAGAGTTGGCCACTCAATGGAATCCATAAAATGAGTGAGATATGATCAAAACATTATTAAGGTTCAAATATGTATAAGCTGTTTTAGACGAATTATTAGAGACACTTAGAAGTTGATTGAGCAGTAGCTAAAAAGGAGTTAATTGTAACACATATTATGTAGTTTGTTCTGCCCAAAATTGAGCTTCTATCTCCTTGTAGAACTCAAGATATTGTAAACATGGTGAAAGTGAGTTTCATAATAACATTTGGAAAATAAAAGTATATATTTAAAATAAGCACTCAAGAAATACAATTATAAAATACATACCTAAAACCTACTAACTTATATAATACTTATAAATAAGTTATATACGTTGATAAGTAAACGGGACATTTCATAAAATTACAAATTGATATGTTTTATAAGTTATAAAACTATACATATAAGTTTTACGTCTTTTCGGCTAAAACCGAACGATTAACGTTTTCGTCAAATAAAACTTAGACGGTCGGACCCGTATAATGTAAACTTTTTATACCTCATCTACTGATATGTAAGTATATCTTACAAGTAAAAACTGATAAAACCCGAGCTTTATAACTTATGGACATTAACGGGCTAAAATAGTCTTATTGGACTATTATACAAACTAGATTGGCTAAACACTAATGGACTTACTCATGGGCTTAACCTACTTGGGCCCAACATATGAGTATAGCCTTGGTCTTAAAAAGATAAATGGACTAATAAGATGATATTTGAATTTAATGGGCTTATTGGGCCTTGATATATAAATAAGTGAAACTAGTGTAACTAGTAAAAAATTTGACTAACACATAACACTATAATGTGTATGAAGATATAAAATCCCACTTGATCATCATCATACTTATAATATCATCATATATACATAGCCATTGTCTTTATAAAGTCATTGGACAAGAGTCTAAGACCGAGTATTATTTGTCTAGGTTTCCGTGATTGAAGCACGTACCGTACATCCAAATCGCCGATAACCGCCTTTCCCAATCAACGTGAGTTCATAGCCTCGCACTACTTTAAATGTTTTATGAATTGTTTTATAAACCTGCGAGGGAGATAACATGTTTGTTTTAATAAAATAGGACACCAGTTGTCCCAATTATTTTCTTATTGATATGGACCCGAATGATTGTATGGCCCGATGAATGATTATATGACCCGATGTATGAAATGAAATGGATTATTATTAGTTAAGTTATTTCACTAAAAGTCCCATTAGCATGAATTGTGAACTACCGGGATTTGGTAGACGCTTATGCATATAATAGTACTATTTGGGGAAGATCACCCCAGTTCGCGCCTTGACGGTTGATCCCTGTCGTGCCACATTGATTAGTAAGCGAATTTATGTACGAGAAGACTTATATAAGCGTGATTATTGTGACAAAACGCTGTTTTAGATGGGAAAATGAATTTCGGGTTAGCTACCTAATAAGTGTGTAAACACTTATCCTTTTACCACTAAAATCAAAGAAAAACAAGACCTAATCATGTGTTTAATATCGTAAAAGTCAGAATTACGCGTGGTTTTGTGTTTTTTTGTTAAATAGGTACAAAAGATCAAAAGGATAGAAAACACGGGATTTCACGGTCAATTGTTGAAGAAAAGTCAAAGAAAGAGACAAAGTCAAAGTCAAAGAACCAAAAGTGTACCGAAGATCATGAAAACCGGCAAATTCGACACGAGTTTAAAGAAATGATCAAGAAAACCAAAATCCAGTTCGTTTTAGTGGATTTTAACTTAATGAAGGACATTTGGGCTTTGTGGGTCCCACTTTTGATTAATAGTCCCAAAAGCCCATTTAAGGAACAATGGTTATTAACTTGTGGATATCAAGCCCAAAACAAGGCCCATTTCTTAATACATGTGACGGATTGAGTTATTGGGCTAAAAGCCTAAAATTACAACAATGTAAAATGAGACGATGGAAATATGGGTTTGTAAACCCATTAGGTCAAAATAAATGGGACGGTAGGAAAGTGAATATTTATTCACTTGTGTTAAGCGAAAAAACACACATTAACCACACAACTTTTCGATACAAACAATGTTATTTACCCATCCCTTTCTCTCTCACCTTCCCCAAACAGATACGCAGTCATCTAAATTTTTCACCCTCAACCCTAAATAAACCTGAAACATTAATGTTTACCCAAACCCTAGTTAATAAATTAGTTTGGGCTTTTTACTTTTGTAAGTGCGTGTTATACACGCTTGGGAAATTAATTCCCAAGTATTTCGGGAAGAAGAAGATGGAGGAGAGAGCAGTGACGTGGCCCTATTCCCCTATTCTGATTGGTCTAAACACCATACAACAAACCACTCCTCCAATTAGATCTTGTCACATCAGATTTGAGAAAGCACAACTAGCACACCACCCTTCCAACCTGGCGATCCGTGTGAGGGTACATGTTTTCAGCCGTTTGATCAATGAATTGAAGAAAGACAAATAAAAAAAAGGGATTGGATGGTTCAGATTCAAGATATGTTCCACAAATCTTCCTCAACAAGTTTTAGGGTTTGCCTATAAAACCTCCATTATTGTAATTTTTATTTAGTCCAATTTTTATTTTTATTATTATTATGCTAAATAGTTTTTAGGTTAAATTGTATTTTAAATTTCTAAGTATTGTAATCATCTTTTATTGTTAATGAAAGTTTATTTAAGTTTGAATGAATTCGTGTCTTATTTTTTCTGTTAAAGTTCTTATAATTGCAATTTATTCTTAAAACAGTTTATTATAATAATTAAAATATTATTTAAGCAAGTTAAATGATAGCTTCATTTAGATAATAGAAAAATAAATTTTGGTTGATTAAACTTCCCTACTGGAAGTTTATAAAAAAGTGGTTCGTTGATTCTGATGATTCAAGAAGGGTGTATTTGGTTCGAGCTATTGATGGTGTTTGGTTAAGATGGTCTTGATTCGGTCTAAAGAGTGCTCAACGCATCTCTTATGATCAAACGATTCGTCTCAAGGTTCACCTTCATTTTTAATTTTCATGTTTTTAGTTTAACTTTGTAAAATGATTATGTTAGATGATTGAGGTGTTATGATTTTTATTGTTTAGCTTGTTTGATTTTATCGATTTATCTGTTGAACTGATTTAGTTTGCATTCTGCTTGAATTTAATATCTTAATCTGCTTGATGTGATTTATTTGCTGATATGGTTCTAAGTTTGAGCTTTGCTTAGATTTTCATTTTTTACTTGGTATATTGACTGGTTCTAGGATATTTGGTTTTGGGTATTTGACTTTGTTTAAATATGATGATTTGAGCCTAATAAGTATCTGATATAAGTATATGATTCTAGTCTTTAGTTTGTTTGCTAATATAGTTACTCTTGTTGATATGTTAGTCTGCTGGTTATGATATTGATCTGAGTTTTGATTGCTTGGGTTTAGGTTTTACATTGTTTGAATCTCAATTATTCTACTGATATTTAGATTGTAATTTTTGCTGATTAGTTAGGTCTTATTTGCTTATTTGATTTTATTAAGTTATTTTTTCTTATTATTTGTAGTCTTATTATTTGATTTGCTGTTATTGTGTTTTGATAATATTGTTATTCTGATGAGTTAGCAACAGACTCAATTGGTCTGAGTGTTCTAAACTGCCAAAAAAAAATCATCCAAAAAAATTGTCCACTTCTGGAATCGAACGCATGACCTCTTGTTTATGCACCTTACGCGTTTACCAACTAGTCTAGCTCTTCTTTTTGGTTTAATCTCAGTTTTTCTTTTTAATATAGTTAATTAATAGGCTGTCAGATTTTTAATTTTACTGTATTTCATTTAAATAGTTTTTAAGTAAGAGTTTATTTACTTTTAAAAAGTTTTAAATATAAAAAAATATAAAAAAATATAAATATTTAATTACTTTTAGAAATTTAAATTGTTTTTAAAATTAGTTTTTAAAATTAGTTTTTAATTAATTTAGTTTTTTTTATAAAATTAGTTTTAAGTTTTGTTTAAATTTAAAATAGTTTTTTTTTAAATTTGTTTAAATAGTTTTAATTTTTTTAAATTAGTAAAAATAGTTTTAAATAGAGTTTGTTTAGATAAAAAGTTTTTGTTAAATAGATTTAATTAGATTTAAAAATAGTTTTAAATTAGTTTAATTGTTTAATTAATATTTAAATAGTTTAAAAGTACTTTTAATTAAATATTTTCTTTTTAATTAGATTAAATAGTTTTTCTTAGTTTTAAATACCAAACAAAGTACTATTCATCGAAAACAATTAATCTCTACGTTAAAGTTGAAAATCAATTCGAGTGAGTCGAGGAACGAAAAATAGACATAAAAAGAATTGAAAAATTCCTACATTAAATTGGCGCCGCTACCGCTGCGCTCGTTACGATTGACGACTTTTCGTGAGAAGCTTTGGATTTTGGGATCCCATCATTTTGAACGTTATTTTTCTTGTTAAAAAATCAAAAACATAAAAAAAATCTAAAACTTAAAAATACAAAAAAATGAAAAATCATCAAAAGTAAACTCTTTCCTAAGATTTGCACCAAAAAAATTAAAAAAATCCAAAAGTAATACTTTTCCTATAGTATTACACCAAAAATATTACGTATTATTGTTATTTTTCTTTTTTCTATTTCTTTCGCTTTTTGTTGTGAATATATATTTTTCTAAAAAAATACAAAAATATTTTTCTTTTACTATATTGTATTACGTAGAACAATCAATTTACCTACTTCCAAATAAGACCTTAGTTGGGATTTCATCACCTAGCTATTGTATTCGAATCCAAAACGAAAACAAAAAAGGCAAAATAGATAAATGCTAGTAAAAAGTTTGAACTCGATTTATACAAACTATAATGTGGGTATAAAGCGACGCGCTATAAAAGGCCGTCTAAGGAAAAAGGTTTTTAAGTGCTTTGTGCCACCTCATTTCCCCGCTTGCTTGTACGTATATTGAGAGGGACGACCGATTATTGGTTTGCCAACTCAAGTAGTATTACGTATATATTTTTTGTAGCTTTTTAATATTGAACCTCGAGAGGGATAATCCCTTTCCTCTCAAAGTCGACCTAGGTCTCCTACCTCATTCCTCAAGTTTAGTTGTATGCCCACTCGCGCGCGTGCACACGTATCGGGTGGTGTACCAAATACTTCTAATTCTTCCAAAAAGAAGAAAATAACAAAAAGACCGTCAATCAAGCCGATCCCGAGAATCGAGCTTTGAACAACACGATGGCAACGGATAATCGACCAATGATTGAGATTCTACAATCTCACGTTGAAGGAAATGATGACGTGATTGTGGTGCCGGACATTGGAGCGAATACTTTTGAACTAAAAACGGGTTTTATTAAAATGGTTTCTGCTACACCATTTTTAGGCCGTACTATAATGACCCACACGCTCATATAAAACGTTTCATACAATTGGAAAACACCGTCAAATACAATAGGGTGCCACAAGATGCCATTCGTTTACAACTCTTTCCTTTTTCCCTCGAGGGACAAGCCCCGATTTGGCTTGGTAAGGAACCACCCCAAAGTATCACCACATGGATTGATTTAGAGACCAAGTTCATTAACTACTTTTCCCACCATCACGGACGACCTCTTTAAAGAATGACATCATTACCTTTGAACAACATATGGGGAAACGTTTAGTGAGTCTTGGGATTGTTTTAAGGATCTTTTACGAAAACGTCTACAACATGGTTTTACAAAAGTGCATCAAATCAATACGTTTTACAATGGTTTAACTCTTAATGATCAAGACTCACTTAATAGTGTCGCGGGGGGTAATATTCTTGTGAAATCCATGAACGAGGCTTGGGAAAATGTAAAAACCAAGAGTGTTAGGGCTACTATGGCAAGTGATAGTACTAATGAGAGCGACAAGAGAATTGATAAGCTTACTTCGCTTGTTGAAACAATTGCTCTACAAACCGCTAACAATACCAAAGCCATCAATGTGAAAGTAAATGCCTTAAAAGAGACTTGTGAAACGTGTGAGACTTGTGGTGGACCACATTCGTATTATAATTGTGACAAGGTTTACAATCAACAACAAGAAGTTTATGCTTATAACAACAATGAAAATGAGCGGGTTCATTTCAAACCATATGTTGATGTTAACCATTTGTCTTATAAGTCTAATAACTATTTGGCTCCCCCGGGTTTTGTAGCTCCACAAAGACCACCCCCACCTGCCCAAAATAGGAACCAAGGTCCTCAACGGGGTAATTTTCAAGGGAATTCAAATACACGAGGTTTTAATCAAAATTAAGGGAATTTTCAAGGGCAAAACCAAGGGTTTAATAATCAAAATCAAGGATTTAATAACCAAGGTTTTCAAAATCAAGGATTTAATCAAGGCTTTCAAAATTATAATCAATATCAAAACCAAGGTTTTCCTAATCAAGGTTTTCCTAATCAAGGGTATAATCAAATGAACATGCTTAATCCTCAAATGGACTTGGTTCTACAAAAATTAACCGAACATGAGCGAATTATGAGAGAGATGCAAGAATCGACCGATAAGAAATTTTTCCAAATTATTCAAACCCTTCGTCCCCAAGGTGCCCTCCATTCGAACACCGTGACCAATCCTAGGGCTAACGTTAATGCCATCACTACTAGGAGCGGTAAGACCACAAAAGAACCTTCTTATTCCCCACCTAAACAAGGACCCGAGATTCCTTCTTCTTCTACCCACCCTCCTTCACCTTCTACTTGTGACATACCACCCGTTATGCCTTCGTCTACACCTTTTGTTCCACCTTTACCTAAATATTATACCACACCTTCGGTTCCCAAACCGGTTCCTTCACCATCCATTTCTACCCCTCCTCCACCAAAGGATGTGAGTGAGCAACCCACTCCAAATCCTTCATCTCAACCCAATATACCTTATCCCTCAGGGTTGAGGAAAGAGAAATTGAAGAATAAGGATGATATTCAAGTTTCGAACTTCCTAAAAATGTTCAAACAATTGAATTTTAATATCACCTTTGCCGAGGCTCTCGCTCACATGCCTAAGTATGCTAAGATGTTTAAGGACCTTTTAAGTGATAAGGAAAAGTTGCTCGATATTGCCAATCCCCAATTGAATGAGAATTGTTCCGCGGTTCTTTTGAGAAAATTACCGGTTAAGTTAGGAGATCCCGGTCGATTCCTTATTCCTTGTAATTTTCCGGGTGTTGAGAATTGTATGGCCTTGGCGGATCTCGGAGCGAGTATCAATCTTATGCCATTATCCGTGTGGAAACAATTATCTTTACCCTAGCTAGTCCCCACTCGTATGACCTTGGAATTATCTAACCGTACGGTTGCTTATCCGGTGGGGATAGCCGAGGATGTTTTTGTAGGAGTCGACAAATTCACTTTTCCCGCTGATTTAGTTGTAGTCGACTATGAGATGGATCCCCGTGTTCCCTTAATTGTGGGACTACCCTTCTTGAGGACCGGACGTACATTAATTGATGTAGCCGCGGTTGAGCTTATCATGAGGGTAGGGGATGATAAAATCGTCTTTAACATGGGTAAACTTTCCAAACTTCTCGATGAGCCCCAATCCGTGAATTACATTGATGTGCTCGATGAAGCATGTGAAGCACATTTTCACGAGGCTTGTAAGAGCGGTATTTCTCATTTACCTCATGTTGAGATCGTAGCTTCTATTGCTCCATCTTTGACTCCATTTGGAGAAAGTGACTTTCTTTTACAAGAATTTGAAGCAAGTTTAGGGGATGTGGATTTAAAATATGACGATTCTCCCACCGATTGGGACAAAGAAATTCGTACCATTGAGAGACTTCTCAATGAGAACCATATTTCTTCACCGACTCCTAAGGAAGTTACAAACGATGATCCTAATTTGACTAAGCCTTCCACCGACAATACACCGGATTTAGAGCTTAAGGATTTACCGTCTCATTTAGAATACGTTTTCTTAGAAGAGAATGATAAGTTACCCGTCATTATTGCTAAGGACTTAAAAGAAGATGAAAAATCTCGACTTATCGAAGTGCTTAAGAATGATAAGAAAGCAATTGCTTTGAAAATCTCTGACATCCGCGGAATTGATCCTAACTTTTGCACTCATAAAATTCTCATGGAAGATGACTTTAAACCCGCAATCCAAAATCAACGAAGGGTTAATCCAAAAATTCATGAAGTTATTAAGAAAGAAGTTATCAAACTTCTAGATGCCGGAATGATTTACCCTATTTCGGATTAGCCATGGGTTAGTCCCGTCCAATGTGTGCCTAAGAAAGGCGGAATAACCGTTGTTCCCAATGAAAACAACTAGTTGATTCCTACTCGACTTGTCACGGATTGGCGAGTTTGCATAGACTATCGAAAGCTCAATGATGCCACTCGTAAGGATCATTTTCCCCTCCCTTTCATGGATCAAATGCTCGAGCGTTTAGCGGGTAATGACTACTATTGCTTCTTAGATGGTTTTTCCGAATATTTTCAAATCCCTATCAATCCAAAAGACCAAGAGAAAACCACATTCACTTGTCCTTACGGAACATTTGCGTACAAAAGAATGCCTTTCAGCTTATGCAATGCTCCCGGGACTTTCCAAAGGTGTATGATGGCAATATTTCATGACATGGTTGAAGAAACTATGGAAGTCTTTATGGACGATTTCTCCGTCTATGGTGATTCTTTCTCTTCTTGCCTTGCCAATTTAAAACGTATGCTTAAACGATGTGAAGACACTCGTCTCGTTCTTAATTGGGAAAAATGCCATTTCATGGTAAAAGAAGGCATTGTTCTCGGTCACAAAATTTCAAAAGCCGGTATCAAAGTTGACCATGCTAAAGTTGACGTTATTGCTAAGTTACCTCTACCTACCACCGTCAAAGAAGTTAGAATTTTTTTAGGCCATGCGGGATTTTATCGACGTTTCATCCAAGATTTCTCTAAAATAGCTCGACCAATGACTCATCTCGTAGAAAAGGATGCTCCTTTCATCTTTTCTCAAGATTGTCTCGACTCTTTCGAACTTCTTAAAGGTAAATTAACAAAGGCACCTGTCTTAGTCTCTCCAAATTGGGAGTTACCTTTCGAGCTCATGTGCGATGATAGTGATTTCGTGGTAGGAGCGGTTTTAGGTCAACGAGTTAACAAACTCTTCCAACCAATTCATTATGCTAGCAAGACAATGATAGGGGCTCAATTGCATTTTACCACTACCGAAAAAGAACTTTTAGCTGTAGTGTATGCCTTTGAGAAATTCCGCCCCTATCTTGTGCTTTCTACCACCATCGTTTACACCGACCATTCTGCCTTGAAATACTTGTTGACCAAGCAAGATGCTAAACCGAGACTCCTTCGTTGGGTTTTTCTCCTACAAGAATTTAAAATCGAAATTCGTGATAAAAAGGGAGCGAAAAATCTAGCCGCGGATCATCTTAATGAATCTTTTCCCCTTGAGACCTTAATGTATATTAATTCCAATCTTGATGATACCCCATTGTTTGCGAACATTGTAAACTATTTGGCGGGTGGTGTTCTTATCGAAGGGTTAACGTCTCAACAAAAGAAAAAATTCTTTAAAGACGTAAAAACGTAATATTGGGACGACCCTTATCTTTTCAAGCAATGTGCGGACTTAATCATTCGTAGATGTATTGATGGGCCGGTGGCTTTACAAATCCTTGAAGCTTGCCACAAAGGACCCACCGGTGGTCACTTTGGTCCTAACTACACCGCTAAAAGAGTTTTTGACTCCGGATTCTATTGGTCCACCATTTATCATGACACTCATGAAATGGTTAAGCATTGTGATGCTTGCCAAAGACAAGGAAAGATCACACATAAAGATGATATGCCTAAAAACTTCATCCAAGAATGTGAAATCTTTGACGTATGGGGCATCGACTTTATGGGGCCATTTCCATCATCCAAAGGGAACAAGTACATCCTCGTAGCTGTTGACTACGTATCAAAATGGGTTGAAGCAAAGTCTTTACCTACTAACGATGCGAGGGTGGTTGTGAACTTCTTGAAACAATTGTTTGCTCGATTCGGTGTTCCTCGTGCTATTATTAGTGATCGCGGGACTCATTTTTACAATGATCGATTCACACGAGTCATGGCTAAGTATGGTGTCAATCACCAAATTTCCACCGCGTATCATCCACAAACTAATGGTCAAGCCGATGTTTCCAACCGTAGACTTAAGAAAATCTTAGAGCGTACCGTGGGAGAGCATCGTGCCTCATGGGCCGATAAATTAGATGATACTTTGTGGGCTTTCCGTACCGCTTATAAGACACCTATAGGTTGTACTCCTTATCGCCTTGTGTACGGAAAGGCATGCCACCTCCCCATTGAGTTGGAGCATAAGGCTTATTGGGCCTTGAAATGGGCTAATTTAGACATAAACAAATCCGGTGATCTTAGGAAAATCCAACTCAATTAACTTAATGAACTTAGGAATGAGGCTATTGAGAATTCATTGATCTACAAGGAGAAGACTAAGCTCATTCATGATTCCAAAATTAAGAACCTAGAGTTTCATGTTGGTGATCAAGTTTTACTCTTTAACTCTCGGTTGAAAATCTTTTCGGGTAAACTTAAGAGCCGTTGGTCCGGTCCATTCACCGTGGCCCAAATCTTCCCTTATGGCACAATTGAGTTATCCCAACCAAATGGGCCCAACTTTAAGGTGAATGGCCAACGGGTTAAATTGTACTTTGGAGAGGACATCTCTCACGAGATGATTCCATCCCTCTCCACGTTTCCCTTGAATTAATTCGGGAAATTGAGTCGAGCTAGAGACTCGTGATAAATAAATCAAGCATCGTATAACTATGTTAGATTTTTTCCTTTTCCACCCTTTCAACCTTTTTTCACCTTGACCCATTTCCACCAATAAGTGTAGGGGGAGCCAAGTAGGTTGTTTGTGTTATTGTGCAGGGACGTGTGCTTTCATGATCCACTTTTGGTGTTTTTGACACGACCCGTGATCCCATGTTCCCGTGTATCCGGTTCTATCAAAACTATTGTGATTCATACATGTATATAAATAAATTGAATAAATGTAATCACTTTAGTTGTCTCTTCCTTAGCTCGATTTAAACAAAGCACTCAATTTCCTAAGTAGGGGAGTTTATTCTCCCACATGCTTAAAGATTGAGGGAAATTTTTATATTAAGTGTAGGGGGGACTTCTATCAAATTTTAGTGGGCTTTTCCATGAATTTGACCTCATTTAACAAGAAATTTAAAATTTTTCAATGTTTTTCAATTTTTTGATCTATTTTGGCCTAGTAGTATTTCCATTTATTTTCTTTTATTTCCTTTCCTTTTGTCATCACATCGTATTTATATTTTCCATTTCAAAGAATAAATTCAAAACAATAAATAAATGAATAAAATTGTTTTAACAAGTTTAGATGTCTTTGATATATTAGGCCCGTCGTGAATACTTTGACTCAACCCGAGTTTACTTATCCAAGTTTACTCTAGCTAGTATCCTTAACCATATGGACCTTAATTGGTTTATTAGGCTAAGCGTCCACGAGTCTCATTCTTTGAGATTTTAAATTGTGGAGAACGAGAGATGATAGATTTGATAATAAGTTTAAGGGTTAATTCTTGCTTATATGAGTTTTTGTGGCTCTTTCTTCCTGCTTGTATATTTAATTGCTTAATAAATGAGGATTTTTACGGTGTAGATTCGATATCATAGCTCTTAGCTAAATCTTTTATCTCCTTGTAATTAAAGCAAGAATACATTAAGGGTGCCAGTGTTGTGGACTTCCGGCTAAGGTGGCTCATAACCACTAAGTAGGAGGTATTCAGACCATGGGACCGCGGAATTTGGCCTACTATATATATCATAAATAAGAAAGAATAAGATTAAAACATGACCTCAAGGAGCCTTAGGGTGTGGGGCATGTAGCACGAACCTTGTCATTAGAGCCTTAGGGTGTATGGCATGGTAAGTGTTGAATAAAAATTGATCAAAAAAATCAATTCCC
Source organism: Glebionis coronaria (assembly GCA_025667525.1). Classification (NCBI taxonomy): domain Eukaryota; kingdom Viridiplantae; phylum Streptophyta; class Magnoliopsida; order Asterales; family Asteraceae; genus Glebionis; species Glebionis coronaria. Next base: position 535,126 of record JANFOE010001228.1, read on the forward strand.
TTGTTTATCGTTCAAGGAGCCTTAGGGTGTGGACAATACATGAGGAGTATTTTTACATCTTAAAGAGCCTGAGGGTATATGATATGAATTTTCTAAACTCCACATAAACTCAACATGACTTTGCAGGAATAAATAAAAAGTAGTACTATTGGCCAAATTTCGGATCCATGAATTTATTCCCCAAATCGTGTTAAATTATCCTTGATGTGGGCTTACATTAGTGACAACGTTTTTTAGGACGAGGTTAGGTTTTGAGTGTCGGGTTTGCACTGTTTTGCCTTCATTTTTGGACTAATGATTATTAAATAAGTCAAATGAGCCTACGGGTGAATGACAATCTTTAAAATCTAGAGATACAACTTAGGAATTGGAGAAAGAGTATTACACAATTGTCTTATATAAGTGGTTTTAACTTAAGAACTTATGGTAAACAATGATCTCATTTTTAAGCTTGGTATGGGGAACGTGAAACTTGAGGGTGATTAATATTCATGACACCAAAGCCCTAATTTAAGTCTTAGATTTCTTTACGAGTTTCTTCCATCAAACAATTTCAAGGTTAATAAAAATTATTATAACTTTTGTTTCCTTGAATAAAGTTTTTATCTTTCCATCATTCTTTAGTTTCTTGTAGTAGTATATATATTTTAATAAAGGCCAAGATGGGTTAATTATGAGGAAAATGTAACTTTATGCTTTAAAATTATGCATTGCATGGGGTCATTGCAATGGAAAAGTGTAGGGGATTTAATAAGTGTGTAAACACTTATCCTTTTACCACTGAAATCAAAGAAAAACAAGACCTAATCATGTGTTTAATATCGTAAAAGTCGGAATTACGCGTGATTTTGTGTTTTTGTGTTAAATAGGTACAAAAGATTAAAAGGAAAGAAAACAAGGGATTTCACGGTCAATTGTTGAAGAAAAGTCAAAGAAAGAGACAAAGTCAAAGTCAAAGAACCAAAAGTTTACCGAAGATCACGAAAACCGGAAAATTTGACACGAGTTTAAAGAAATGATCAATAAAACCAAAATCGAGTTCGTTTTAGTGGATTTTAACTTAATAAAGGACATTTGGGCTTTGTGGGTCCCACTTTTGGTTAATGGGACCAAAAGCCCATTTATGGAATAATGGTTATTAATTTCTGGATATCAAGCCCAAAACAAGGCCCATTTCTTAATACATGTGACGGATTGAGTTATTGGGCTAAAAGCCCAAAATTACAACAATCTAAAATGAGACGGTGGAAATATGGGTTTGTAAACCCATTAGGTCAAAATAAATGGGACGGTAGGAAAGTGAATATTTATTCACTTGTGTTAAACGAAGAAACACACATTAACCACACAACTTTTCGATACAAACAATGTTATTTACCCTTCCCTTTCTCTCTCACCTTCCCCAAACGAATACGCAGTCATCTAAATTTTTCACCCTCAACCCTAAATAAACCTGAAACATTACTGTTTACCTAAACCCTAGTTAATAAATTAGTTTGGGGCTTTTTACTTTTGTAAGCGCGTGTTATACACGCTTGGGAAATTAATTCCCAAGTATTTCGGGAAGAAGAAGATGGAGGAGAGAGTAGTGACGTGGCCCCATTCCCCTATTCTGCTTGGTTTAAACACCTCACAACAAACCACTCCTCCAATTAGATCTTGCCAAATCAGATTTGAGAAAGCACAACTAGCACACCACCCTTTCAACCTGGCGATCCGTGTGATGGGTACATGTTTTCAGCCGTTTGATCAATGAATTAAATAAAGAGAAAGAGAAAAGATGGATTGGACGGTTCAGATTCAAGATATGCTCCACAAATCTTCCTCAACAAGTTTTAGGGTTTGCCTATAAAACCCCCATTATTGTAATTTTTATTTAGTCCAATATTTATTTTTATTATTATTATGCTAAATAGTTTTGAGGTTAAATTGTATTTTAAATTTCTCGGTATTGTAATCATCTTTTATTATTAATGAAAGTTTATTTAAGTTTAAATCAATTTGTGTCTTATTTTTTCTGTTAAAGTTCTTATAATTGCAATTTATTCTTAAAACAGTTTATTATAATAATTAAAATATTATTTAAGCAAGTTAAATGATAGCTTGATTCTGATAATAGAAAAATAAATTTTTTGTTGATTAAACTTCCCTATTCAAGAAGGGTGTATTTGGTTTGAGCTATTGATGGTGTTTGATTAAGATGGTCTTGATACGGTCTAAAGAGTTCTTAGCGCATCTCTTATGCTCAAAGGATTCGTCTCAAGGTTCACCTTCATTTTTAATTTTCATGTTTTTAGTTTAAATTTGTTAAATGATGATGTTAGATGATTGAGATGTTATGATTTTTATTGTTTAGCTTATTTGATTTTATTGGTTTATCTGTTGAACTGATTTAGTTTGCATTCTGCTTGAATTCAATATCTTAATCTACTTGATGTGATTTATTTGCTGATATTGGTTCTAAGTTTGAGCTCTGCTTAGATTCTCATTTTTTACTTGGTATATTGACTGGTTCTAGGATATTTGGTGTTGGGTATTTGACTTTGTTTAAATCTGATGATTTGAGCCTAATAAGTATCTGATATAAGTATCTGATTCTAGTCTTTAGTTTGTTTGCTAATATAGTTACTCTTGCTGGTATGTTAGTCTGCTGGTTATGATATTGATCTGAGTATTGATTGCTTGGGTTTAGGTTTTACATTGTTTGAATCTCAGTCATTCTACTGATATTTAGATTGTAATTTTTGCTGATCAGTTAGGTCTTATTTGCTTATTTGATTTTATTAATTTATTTTGCTTATTATTTGCAGTCTTATTATTTCATTTGCTGTTATTGTGTTTTGATAATATTGTTATTCTGATGAGTTAGCAACAGACTCAATTGGTCTGAGTGTTCTAAACTGCCAAAAAAAAATCATCCAAAAAAATTGTCCACTTCTGGAATCGAACGCATGACCTCTTGTTCATGCACCATACGTGTTTACCAACTTGTCTAGCTCTTCTTTTTGGTTTAATCTCAGTTTTTCCTTTTAATATAGTTAATTAATAGGCTGTCAGATTTTTAATTTTACTAGATTTCATTTAAATAGTTTTTAAGTAAGAGTTTATTTACTTTTAAAAAGTTTTAAATATAAAAAAAATATAAAAAAAATATAAATATTTAATTACTTTTAGAAATTTAAATTGTTTTTAAAGTTAGTTTTTAATTAATTTAGTTTTTTTATGAAATTAGTTTTATGTTTTGTTTAAATTTAAAATAGTTTTTTAAATTTGTTTAAGTAATTTTAATTTTTTTTAAATTAGTAAAAATAGTTTTAAATAGAGTTTGTTTAGATAAAAAGTTTTTGTTAAATAGATTTAATTTGATTTAAAAATAGTTTTAAATTAGTTTAATTGTTTAATTAAGATTTAAATAGTTTAAAAGTATTTTTAATTAAATATTTTCTTTTTAATTAGATTAAAAAGTTTTTCTTAGTTTTAAATACCAAACAAAGTACTATTCACCGAAAACCATTAATATCTACGTTAAAGTTGGAAATCAATTCGAGTGAGTCGAGGACCGAAAAACAGACATAAAAAGAATTGAAAAATTCCCACATTACTACCCGTTGTTTGTTATAGTATGGTAGCAATGTCATGTGGCTTATAATAATCTAATAACGAAATACTGATATACGCGTTGAATTACAATATATTGCTTGACTAGCAATACGGGGTCCTATTACTGATATTATGTTCGTGTTTTGGATTTATATAACGGTTTTTATTAAACTCTATACAACGTTATAAAACGTATAGTATGATGTTTTTACGACATTGGTTCGTATAATCGTTTTGAAGGCAAAAGCCTATATTATGATTTACAACAAAGATTTTTACAAAATGATTTTCGGTAATAATTATATACCGATGATATATTAATGGTTTTATTAAAATCTATGAATTCACTCGGCGTTTTCGCTGACCTTTTCTTTTAACATGTTTTTATCTCAGGTACTTGAAGGTAATTCTCGGGAAGACGACAAGAATTTATGGCCCGTACTTAAATAACAATTTCCATTCAAATGTTTTGTAAAATTGTATGAAATACTATGACTTGGGACCTATGTAATTTGATGTTTATGAATGGAAAATTCTTTATTATTAAACGACGTGAATTTTAAGAGTTGTCTATGATTTGAGTAATGTGCTATCCCGTAACACCAACGACTCTTCCGCTGAACTAAAGTATGAATATTTGGGGGAGTTACAATTTGGTACCAAAGCTCTCGTTATAGAGAAAGAAAGATTTTTAAAACCAAGGTTTTGAATAAAACATTTCAAAATATTTTAACTATAAACATTTTTCTCAAAATGTCTAAAAATCTTTTGACTATAACGGTGCTGAAGAATTCACAGGTTACCAACAAGGTCAGACTGAGAAGTGTTATTTTAATATATATATATATATATATATATATATATATATATATATATATATATATATATATATATATATATATATATATATATATATATATATATATATATATATATATATATATATATATATATATATATATATATATATATATATATATATATATATATATGTTGTAATTTGATTACATGATTGTTTGATGATTATTTTAATACTTATACGAGGTATTTATACGACGTAGATTGTCACAAGGAACCCTAAATCCCCTAGCAAATTAATCGAAGCTATTTCTGTAGGAAATTCTAGCTATTCCAGATCTAAACCAAGTTGTGGATATTTATGATCCCAACAAATGGTTGATATTCGTAGAAATGTTGGTATTAGTTGATTATGATATTAATGAAGAATTGGCGAGATTAAATCTGATGTCGATGTCATGACGATTTTCTTTATAGAGTGGAGTTTGACAAAACCTGACCACCTAGAAAGGTGTCATCTGATTCGGTGTCACCCAATTCTTAAATTGAAATCGAAAAGGAAAATGTTGCACTTGAGGATGTCATTGGAGCCATTACCCAAAAAGCCTCATGCCACTAGTATCTTTCCGAGAAGTCTAATTGAATGTGTGAGTCATTTCATACTAGTAACTCATTTGATAACTATTGATGATGGATCTATAGGATTGGAAATTAAGTGTTGTTCATATCGAACTTTTATTGCCCTTTCAAGGTCTAAGAACAAGGTTGAAAGTATTGGAGAATGAGGTAGGATATTGCATTGAGTATGATTTGGTTGAAACATGAATGAAGTAAAATTTAACTCGTATGGAATATGAGATTGCTAAGAGGAAGTCGTTGAGTCCTGTGATTGATATATAATGTTTTAAATGATTGTTGGTTTGTGTTAAGGGTTGTTCCTAGGCCATTGTCCAATGACGAGGATGCCCATTATCCAAGAAATAAATCAAAGAAATCTTCTTCCGAAATTAGGACCGATGGATCTTCCAGGACAGGTTGAACACCTAATGACTCTTGTAGATTTGTATTCATTGTGGTATCTTTTAAAATCCCTTACTTAACTGAGATATCGGTTGGTAGGATGAGTTTTTGGAATTGTATGACATGGCAATACGTAATGTGTTACGGTACAATTTTTACTTGTTTGTGATTAATGAAAAGACTACCTTTGATTGCTAAATCCTACATGTATCGATGTTATCTATCTTTTATTGTTTCGTCTTAATGATCGCATTAGTGATGCAACCATTGGAAAAGTACTCATATCGATTTGAGTTACGTTATGGATTATTCTTTTTTAGCGCCATCGAGGTCATGAACCTCATGATTAATTGGCTAAGATCATTTCCTATTATATTGTAGTTAGTTCTTGGTGAACAACTTTTCATCACTCCTTTTGCAGATCACTCATTATTTTTATAAGAAATACGATACCATCTGGGGGAAAATATGAAATTCTAATTTCATATGAGTTATTTAAATCAGTACTATTAGTAGTTACTGTCAAAATAAAGATTTTATTAAACATCTTGTAAATGGGAATGCTTTCATAAAGATGAACATTTCGGTAAAAATCATTTTTATTTTTATTTCATAATTAAATATGAATATATATTTTAAACATGATGACAAAATTTTGACGAACTGGGTATTGCATCGTTAATCCTAAAATTGTATATAGTTGCGCGCCTACATACAATTTGGAAGGGACCATGCAAGACTGATTAGTAGTCATCATAAAATTATTAATAAACGTTAAATTTTCTTTGAAGATTGTGAAGGATTAAATTTTATGAGATCTGCAAGAGGTGTAAAAATAGGGACATATTGTTAAAGACACCTACATATGTTGCCGTACCATTTATTTTTCTAAATTGAATTTACTCATCTGTGAATATTGTCTTAATTGACAATTGATATCCCTTTCTTGTCCAATTCTTTCATGGTTAGATTCTTTGGAAACTTTACTAATTATCGAGTATTAATACCCCACTAGGTGTATCGACGTTCTTGTCATTTCTTTTGATTTGATTCCATTTGAATGATCTGGGTAACGATCCAAGGTGCTCCCGAATGCGTACTCAAATTATGAAAACGTGGGATATATTCATATTTGTTAATGTTTTCGTCTATATCTGATTTGAAATTACCTCGCGTAGATCATGTGTTGACCTTACTCTTTTAATGTTAGCTATATCTCCAGCTATCCTTGAATTTGTGAAAGGACTATGAGTTATTATTAGTCTTTTGAGAAGTTCACATCCTATCGACGGTAATGAAACTAGAAGGTGGATAGTGCTAGTAGAATGGATTGATTGATTATGACATGATGTCATTGTCTTAATTGATGGGAACTCGAGTAGAAATCCCCTAAAAGATAAGATGTTTATTATCAAAGGTGATCTAAATAATTCCCGATGGGTGACCATATCCCGCATTTAGGCTTGAAATTATACCATGAATGGTTATGAACTAGTCATAGATCTTGTAATCTAGAAAGAATCTAATGTGGATTTATTAAAAGATGTTTATGTTATCTGAAACTTTAGGAGGTATTTGCTGGTGAATTACCTAGACTTTCGCCATTAAGGCAAGTTGAATTTGGTATTGATTATATTCCCGGTGCTGCACCTGTGGCGTGTGCATTGTACGTCAGCACCATTTGAATTAAAAGAATTACCATACAACTGAGAGAGTTGTCGGAGAAAGCTTTGATTCTCCTGAGCTATCCAGTTTGAAGAGCTATGATAATATCATTCCTTATATTTATTGATTATCGCGAACTAAGTAAATTGAAGATCAAATTCATATCCATAACCCAAGATGCAAGATTTGTTCAATCATTTACAAGGTTCTAGCATATATTCAAAATTTGATCCACGAGTTATCATCAACTTCGCGTCCGTGAAAAAGATTATATATTCCAATCACTACATCTAAACTCGTAATGGACATTATGAGTTTCATGTGATGTCGTTTGGATTGACCAATGCACATGTAGCATTCATGAACTTTATGAATCGCGTGTGTAGGCTACAATTTGATAAATTCATGCTTGTGATCATTAAGAACCATTTGTTTGTTTCTAAGAATAAGAAGGACTTAGTAATCATTTGTAGACTGCCCTGAGTTGGCCGAGCAATGAAAACCTATACCTTGAATATTTAACAAGTGATTTAAGGCTTAACCCTTTACATTATTTGACCGTGTGATTAATAGATAATGGAATATGTATTGACTCTTAAATGATTAGAGCCATTAAGGCTTTGGGTTATACCAAAACGAAAAGTGCAAAAATGTTTTGACAAATATTTATCAAAGGATTTTTAAGGAAACATTCACTTATAACCAGATCATGTAACTAAACTCCCTTAGGAGTAAATGTTTATGCATACCTTATGACAACCTAAGAGGGATTGAGGAAACCATTTAAACCATGACTTGAAATTTGAAATGACAATTTTTTCTTTTCAAACTAAGAAAATTTTGACCAAAGTATAAACAAAGATTTTCGAACAATTACGGATCTTATTAATTATTTTCGATAAATCAACAAAAATCGTGTTAAATAAATTCAAATTTATTTTGAACATTTTTCTATAATTGGACGAACTGAGAAATCTAAAACTTTTTACGTTTACGTTTCATAAAAATTAAATATTTAGTATTTAATTACGAGTAATATTTATTGACGCTTTAAACGTCGGATTGGGTTAAACTAATAAAGATAATAGTTGAGACGAAACTAAAACTTAGAAAATATGAAAAAAGAATTTTTGAGTGATTTTGGTTATGATAATTATTTCATCAGGGAAGGTGAATATAGTTGCTGGCATATTATGTAGAAAGGATAAATAATCAATTAGGATGTGTTCCTTAGTAATGACTGTGCAAAATAATTTTCCCAAACAATTTAAAAATAGCTGATGCTTGTAAGAAGGATAATATAGATAATAAAAGGGGGTTCACGGCTAATGTGAACCACAAGAAATGAGAGCCGATGGCATTAAATGTTTAAATGGCCGGTTGTGGTTGCCTAAATATGGAGATTTTGAGATTTAGTCATGTTGAAATCTCGTAAGTTCAAGTATTCTATTCATGCCATTTCTGATTAAACGTATCTTATCTGAAGAAGTTGTACTGATGACAGATTATGAAGGCAGACATTGCCTCATACATTAGTAAACGTCTAACTATTGCAAAGGTCATCATCTTAATTTGATTCGATTTGGGTCATCGTCGATAGACTAAACAAATCTACTAACATCATTCCCGTTAATGATAGAATCTTGATGAAGAAATTGACTCTTTCGTATTTAAAAGAGTTGTGTAAGCATGGTGTGCCTGTATCGATCATCTCTATCAAGAACCTCTCTTCGCGTAGAATTTCTAGAGATTTCCTCAGAAGTCATTGGGAACGAATCTTGATGAGAGTACTGTTTACCACCCCAAATCGAAGGGACGAGGTAAAGTAACGATACAAACACTAGAAGTCTTGTTTTATGTTTGAATAATTGACCTTTGGTAATGAACGGGATAATCGTTTCCTTTGGAGAGATTATCATTGAAAATTTTCGTATTAGGATCGAGATCGAATCTTGTGAGGATCTAATATAAGAGCATTTGTAGGCAGGAGTTGGGATGAAGATACCCGACATACACCCATTGTGAGTTGGATATGTCTTTTAGGTTTAAGGTTGCCTATGATTACAAACCTAACCTTAAAAAATACTCGACCCGTGAAACCCGAAATGATTGTTGAAATTAGGATCTGATTATTGACTGCCGGTAGTGGGCAGGAGGTTATTTGAATATGAAATGTGGATCTTGAAGTGCAGGATGGGTAGCGAAGTTATGCCAAAAAATTTTACCTTGGAAAAATGAATTGATGATCTGAAAGATCATGGGAAATAAGTCCCCGTTGTATGGGACCATTGAGATAATGTAAAAGCTGGTTTGAAAGGCATATAAGCTATATCTACCCTAGGACTTCAAGAGATGCGTGAATTATGTTTCGTATATCTAACTTGATAAAATGTCTATCAAGTGAAAATCTGATTACTTCTTAATGAAGTTTAGATCGGCGAAAAGTTGCATTCATCAAAAACCCATGAACATCATGGATAGAGAAAGTAAGTCAACATTAAGCCTGATCGTATTCCTGTAGTTATGTTTGATGATACTCGCGTATTTTAATGAATTACACTTGAGAGAAAAGACCGAATGTGGAGGAAATACCCACATGGCTTTAACTATATAAGAAGCGAGTAGTAAGATAAATCTATCTTTGAGGAGAAAGATCCTGTTTAGGGGTAAATGCTGTGACAATCCGTCAATTTATGGTTGATATTTTATTCTCAAGTAGTATTTAAAAACATTATTTCAATGTTATATTATGAACTCACTTATTTTTGGGAAGAAATTTGTGTTACATCTTAAAGTAGCATCGACTACGTCTAAACCGGAGAACTCTACGTTACGTGCTTACGTTTACATACACCGTTTTTGGTGACAGTCCGACATTTCACGAAATAAATTTATCCTTGAATATTACTTTTGAATTTAAAATTTGTGTTTGTTCATAAACTCACAAATTTACGAGAAGAGATGAGGACTTGCGTGCATAATTTAACGTCCTTTACGACTAAACCGGAAACTCTAGGTCTACGTATTTACGTTTTTTAACTCTGTTTTTGATGGAAAATTTTTTATTGGATTCGTTTTGTGCTGTTGATTCATAATTTATAGAAACGTTTTTCGTAAAACGACCCGAGGGCACGTAAATCGAGGAAACTAGAATCGAGAAGTACCCGTAAAATTATGGGGATGAGAAAAGATAAATCTTGCCCCACCCCACATGGGACGGATAAAGCTTAGAAAACACCCCTTTGAGGTGTCAACTTTACATACAAAACTAAGACACTTGTCTTAGTTTTGCACCAAACCATTCACTTAACAAAAACAACTAGCAACTAAACAAGCTACTTTATTATTCTACATGAAAACTCTATCAAAACTCACAACTCTCTCTCTCTACTCCATTCTTGTCGTCCACTTTACCCCATAAACCACCCATTTGATCAAGATTCAACCATGAATCTTGTAATAAACTTGCACAAGATGAAATCCTTTTGAAGACATGAAGATTGGAGGTGATCTTAACCTATGAAAAGGAGTTTTCATGAGGTTTAAGGGCCGATTTCATGGAGGTGTTCATCCATTTGAAGGACCCAAGAAGTTGTCTTGCTAAAGTTGAAGATTTGGTAACAAGAACCAAGCCTTGTTCATCAAAACCTCATCTTTACATCAACTTGATTGGTATAGGGATCATTCTTTTCCTATCATCTTGTAATTTTGAATATGTAATCTTGTATTATCTTCATTTATGTATATGTATATTATGATGAATGATGATCAAAATATTATGTGCGGATTTGGTGTTGATAGATTTGATTAAAAAGATTAAAATCTACATGTAAAGATATTAAAATCATGACTAAATCTATAGGCTATATAAAACAGTAAAGAACCGTATGATAATCTGATAAAATGACTTGGATTATTGAATATACAGTAAGGTATATGATTTTTACATATGTGGAGAGTTGGCCGCTAATAAGTGTGAAAACACTTATCCTTTTACCACTTAGTTAAAATAATAACCGAGCCAAAACGTGTATTTTATGTCGTAAATGTCGGAATTATGCGTGGTTTGTGTTTTTATTATATTTTAGGATCAAAATGTAAAAAGGGAAGAAAACACGGGCTTTCACGGGCTTTTATCGAAGAAAAAGACAAAAGACGAAGTCAAAAGATCAAGTGTGCAAAAAGAACGGAAGTCCAAGGCCTATTCTGAAGATTTATCGAAGAAAAATCTAAAGACGGAAGTTTAATGAAGTCGAAGAACTCAAGTCTAATAAATGAAGAAATTATAAGACGAGTTCAATTTATCCATCGACAAATCCCGAGACAAAGTCGAGAAAGTCGAAGAATTTATAAGACGAAAAGACGAGAAGAGGAAGAAAAGATCAACACATGTCATATCCCTATAAATACCCTCCAAATGTGCCATTAGGTGGTGTTAGCTAAATTGACAACTTAGCTGTCCACATTTATTTTTCATGCACTTTCATATTGTCATTTAAAATTCTTATCTTTAATTTCAAGTAAGTCTTTAATTTTGTTGTTGGAACTTTACTTTTAATCAAGTTTTTTATTAATCATCTCATTCTACCTTTCTTGTTTTTAAATCTTATGTTTTACTTTGGTTAATCATGTAGTGGGTTTAATCTTGTTGATTGTGTGATTGGTTTGCTTATTAGATTGTGCTTATTAATTTTCATGTGTTTGATTATCTTTTATTATTGTGTCAAGTGCTTATTGTTTCATTTTCTTATTTTTAATCAAGTGTTTTTAATAGTTTATTTTTATAAAAAATTGATTTTAAATATTTTGATTATCTAGTGTTTTTAAAAGTTTTTAAATTTTGGCTTATTTGCTTTTTCTTAAATTTGATTTGGTTAAAGTTTTAGTTAAGTGCTTATTAGATTCTAGCTTATTTTTCACTTTGCTTAATTTGTTTGTTGTTCGGGTTATCTAAAACCCTAGTATTCCGGATAAAGTTTCTAATATAGGATTCCGAATAAGCTCAACTTAGTATTCCGGATAATAGCTAAAAATTGGTATTCCGGATAAGTGAAGTTTTGTTTTATTCCGGATAACACTGAAATTTCGCATCCCGGATAAGGCAAAATAATATTGCGGATAATGAAAGTTGGTATTCAGGATAACTAGCAAAAACAAAAACCCAGATAAGCTAAATAAGTTGGAACCCGGATAAGTACAAACTTCAAATCCCGGATTAGCAAAAACGTATAACCCGGATAAGTAACAAAAGATTCCGAATAAGAAAAGAAAACAAAAGATCCCGGACAAGCAAAGTCAACCATTCCGTATAACCTTACAATTGACATGCTAGCCTAGTTGCTAGCTTGTGCTTTTTCCCGCCATTTTGAGCTAGTAGCCTGGGTGCTTGAGCTACTAGCTTGGTTGCTTGGTTATTCATTAATATTGTTCCACATCGATTTAGTTTTATCTGAAAGTTGTTCCGATTTTTATTCTGAAAGTCACGTATTTTTAGTTGTATTTTTCGTCAATTTTTAGTATTAGTAGTTTTTTTAAAAGTTTAAGTTTTATCTTTTGTTTAGTGCCCGCTTTATCTTTTAACTCGTTTAGTTTTAAAGTAGCCACTTAGTCCTATTTCCTCCTTTTTCATCAGGTAAAAGTTATTTTTAAGTCAAAAGTTAATTTCTTCTTTTAGTTTTATTTTTAGTATTTGTTTCGTTTTTAATTTTCGTTTTAATATTTGTTCTATTAGTTGTTTTATTAAAGTTCTTTTATTTTCTTTTATTTTTGTAACGATAGGATTCCTTTTACCTTTTAACTAGAAATAGATAAACCCAATCTCCTTTTTATTCACCAAAGATGACTGAGTCACACTTTAACCGTGATCAATTCGATAAGACACCGAGAATAACGAACTTTTTACCTAGCAAAAATTCCTATATTAAAATGGCGCCGCTGCCGGGTCTTTCGTGAAGATTAACGGTTTTTTGTGAGAGACGCGTTAGATTTTGGGATCCGTTCACTCGTGAACGTTATTTTTCGTGTCAAAAATTTACAAAAAAATCCTAAAAATCAGAAATTTTAAAAAAAATCCTAAAAATTAAAAATTTTCAAAGTTTTTGCACCAAAAAGATTTTATTTTTACAAGTCAATATATTTCCTCTATTTCTTTGCTATCTTTTTCTTTTGCAGGTGTATGCGTACTAGATCTTCGTCTTATTCTGAGCCCGAGACTCTTCAAGACATAGATATGGCTGGTGTGCACAACAATAATAATCCACCTCACCCCAACATGAATAATAACAACAATGGCCCTCAACCAGACCTTCGCACGATGGAGGAGCTTTGTCAACCAACAATGAATGGACGCGGAGGACCGATTGCGCCGATGCAAATCACGGCTCCAAAATTTTCGTTGAAGCATCACATGATCCAACAAGTTCAAAATACTTGTCCATTTCGCGGATTGCCGGATGATGATGCCAACAAACATCTCGACAAATTCATTATCGTAACTCAAAGCATGAAGTTGGCCGGTGTTACCATGGATTTTCTTCGCCTGCATCTATTTCCACACACTTTATCCCATCATGCCAAAAAATGGTTTGATCGTCTCCCGAATAATTTAATTCATACATGGGACGAAATGACTCAACGATTTTTGTCGCGCTACTTTCCACCATCCATGGTCACGAGCCTTCGGAATCAAATCAATGGATTTACACAAGAACCCGATGAATCGCTTTTTGATGTTTGGGAACGTTATAATGTTTTGATCGATCGATGTCCTAACCACAACATGCTCCTTGCCACCTTAATTGATACTTTCTAAAAAGGTTTAACTTTTTGTGATCGTGATACGATTAATGCAGCCGCCGGTGGCACATTTATGAAAAGAAGACCCGAGGAGTGCAGAGAGCTTATAGAGAAGATGACAACTCATCAGAAAAATTGGGATTCATCCGCATCTTCAAGGAATAACTCAAGAGTCAATGTTTCTTCTACTTTATCCTATACTGAGATGACCGAATTCACCCGCATGATGGCCGAAATGAACAAATATATCCTACTCATTTCTACAAATCAACAACAACAAGTTAAAGTTGTTGCACTTTCTTGTGAGATTTGCGGTAGTCCTCATTCATACACTGATTGTCCTTCTACTCATGACAATCCGGAAAACGTGTATGCGGCTCATGGTAACTATTCAACAGAAAACTATCAAGCCCGACCACAAGGTGATCGTAACTTGCTATGTTACCGTTCTAACAACTTTCTTTCACCCGGTTTTTCTCCTCAAAACCACAATCCCAACATATTTAATAGAAGCAATCCAAACCCACTTCGAGCTTCTACTCCATATCACCCACCCACTCCCCAAGATCCACCCATCACTCAACCCACTTCATATAACCATGATGTTGAAACTTTCATAAGGACCCAAGGAGAGATAGTTAAGAATCTTCAAAGCCAAATCATTAACTTGAAAGGTGATATCATTAAACAAGGGGATGTTCTAACCGAGCTTCGACACGATATGAAAACTTCTTTGAGCAATCAAACGAATGATTTGAAGAATATGATGGCTAGTTTCTTTCAAAGTACTCAACCCTCCACTTTGGGCTCTCTTCCTTTAAATAGCGTAACCAACCCAAGAGCGAATGTGAGTGTTATTACTACACGCAGTGGAGCAACTCTAGTAGGACCATCTACCCCTCCCCCAGTTACTCCATCTACACCTCCTCCACCACCATTTATCCCTCCTACTCCCACGCCTAGTACTAGTTCTCCATTACCGTCTCCGCCTCTTAATGAAGAGGTACCCAAGAAACACCCTACACCTACCACACCTTCACCTTCTACACCTACACCTCCTAAACCAAATATTCCTTATCCATCTCGGTTAGACAAGTGCAAATTGCTCACCAAGGATGATATTCAAGTGACAAACTTTTTGAAGAAGATTTCAGGAGTGAACATCACCATTAGCCTTGTTGAAGCTCTTGCCCAAATGCCCACATTTGTTAAGATGTTTAAGGAATTGCTAAGAAGGAAAAGTTGGCCTAGTTTGTTAATACTCGATTGAATGAGAATTGTTCTGTAGTCCTTCTTAAAGAACTTCCCGAAAAACTTGGAGATCCCGGTCATTTTGTGCTACCATGTACTTTTAAACTAATAGAAGAATTTACTGCCTTAGCCGATCCTGGGGCAAGTATTAATCTGATGCCTTTAAGTGTTTGGAAAAAGTTATCATTACCCGATCTTACACCAACAAAGATGACTCTTGAGCTAGCAAATCGAACTCTGGCTTACCCCGTTGGTATTGCCGAAGATGTGTTTGTCAAATTTGGTACCTTCACTAGTCTGGTCGACTTTGTTGTTGTTGATTATGAAATGGACCCTCGTAATC
Source organism: Glebionis coronaria (assembly GCA_025667525.1). Classification (NCBI taxonomy): domain Eukaryota; kingdom Viridiplantae; phylum Streptophyta; class Magnoliopsida; order Asterales; family Asteraceae; genus Glebionis; species Glebionis coronaria. Next base: position 550,598 of record JANFOE010001228.1, read on the forward strand.
CGTTAATACTTGGACGGCCATTCTTGAGAATCGGAAAAGCCTTAGTCGATATTGCCCAAGGTGAACTCATTCTAAGAGTCGGGAATGATGCAAAAGTGTTTAAAATGGGGAAGATTACAAACAAATTCAATGGAAGAGAATCGACGAATATGACTGATGTGCTTCAAGACGAGTGATACTAAGATTTTTGCAATGGGTTCTAGATGTTCTCGATATCCTCTCGAATTGATTACAACTTAAAGTGGAATGATTTGTTCTTGGTGAATAAAAAGGGTTTGGTTTGTTTATCTATTTTAAACTAATAACAATTAATTAAGTGTCGAAGAGTAAACTTAAAGCTTTAAAAGATTAAACTAAAAGACGAGCTTAAAAATAAAAGTTTGAAAAATGTTAAAGATTATACTAGAAAAATAAATGGACATTCAATAAAAACTAACACTTGGAAAACTTTGTGAAAAATAAGAACTTAATTGGAAACTACTAAAAGAAAGTAAGAACGGAGAATAGCAAAACAACTCAATCGGAATAACCAAAAAATGGGTGTAATCGGAATGTATTCCGATCGAATGATCGGAATGTTGAGAATCTATACTGATCGGAATATTGAAAAGAATGGTAATCGGAAAGCTGACAATTAGTCTCAATCGGAATGTTCAAAAAGAGCATAAATCGGAATACATGAAAATACCCAATCGGAATAATCTAAAACTTGTACAATCGGAATATGTGAAAATGGGGCAAATCGGAATATGGTAAATCTTGCTACAATCGGAATACTTGAAACAAAGTTGATCGGAATCCACTAAACCCTTTTCCGATCATACGATCGGAATGAAGGGGTGTGCTCGGTCGGAATGACAGGTCGGAAAAGGGTTTCACCCTTTCCGAAAATGATGCTAATGCGAAACTTATGCAAGGGAAATAAGCTATTAAAATAAGCTAAATCCCAAAACTAGCTCGAATCCAATTTTAAGCTGAACAAATAAGCACTAAAAACAACTTTTCTAACTTTTAATAAGCAAACTTATAAATCGAATCAATAAAAAAAATAAACTTTTCATAAAAACTTTAAAAAGTAAATAAGCAAAACTAACAAATAAGCCAATAAGCACAAGGATCTCAAAGCTTAATTGTGTAGAAACTTAGTAAAACATAAAAATATTAACTTTTTAAGCACAAGATCATGGATGAACAACACGGATCATACGAGATTTGTACCAAAATCAATCAAAATCAAAGAAAGGAAGGATGAGATTAAAGATTAAAAGCTAAAAACTTGAACTTGATTAATGAAAAATAATACAAAGTTTTGATCTTGAAAGAGAAAAAGATGAAATCTAGTGAGAGAAAGTTTAGAACTTTCTCTCTCTAAAACTAGAGAGAATGAAAACTACAAAACTACCTAAAAGACTAAGTGTAAAACTAAGTGCAAATTTTGTGAAGTAAAGTCCTATTTATAGGCAAGTCTTGTGGTGGTGGGCTTGTGATTGGGCTTTGGTTTGGGCTTCTTTTTCTTCTTTCTTCTTTAGTCTTCACGCTTCTTTAAATAAATGTTTCCGACTTGGATTTGAGAAGTGTCGGTGAATAATTCCAACTCGTCTTATAATCTTTTGTTTAATAGACTCGAGTTCTTCGACATATATGAATCTTCCATCTTTGGCTCTATTCTTCGATAAATCTTCAAATAGGCACAATGACTTCAAATCTTTTGCATCTCTTGGGCAATAGACTTCGTCTTGAGTCTTTTTCTTCGATAAAACCCGTGCAATCCCATGTTTTCTTCAATATTCATCCGGTTGACTCTGAAAACACAATAAACACAAAAACCACGCATAATTCCAAACAAATGATATTAAATACGTGTTTTGGTCTTGTTTTAGACAGAATTAAGTGGTAAAAGGATGAGTGTTTTCACACCTATCAAATCCCCTACACTTAACCATTGCCATGCCCTCATGCAATGCTTAGTGACAAAGCACATTTACACTTTGATCATAATCAATCAACCTTGGCCTTATTAATATACTACTAAACAAAAATGAAAGTACTAAGAGAAATTAAAACTTTAAAGTAACCAAAAGAATGGAAATAACTTGCAAAGAGATCAAGGACTTACATTAGGGCTTCGGTGCTGCGTAGATTTATCACCCTCAAGTTTCACGTTCCCCAAACTAAGCTTAAAAACGAGATCATTGTTATTATAAGTTAGCAAATCAAACACTTACACACATGGCTTAATTAAATACTTAAACTCCCTTATTCCTAGGTGTATCTCTTATATTTTATTTTTTTCTTAGAATGATCATGAAGATGCATTTTTGGACTTATTTCGATAGTTTATTTAGGCTGAAAGCAAAGTAGGACGATTTGATCAATAGTTAGCTAAAGGACAAAATCTCTTAAAACTGCTTCTCGGGATATCAAAAAGTTCATATCTTGGCATAACTTGGTTCACGATTTGAGACCTTTCTCGGGCCGATATTTGGCATGTACTTCATACTTCATATCTTCGAGAGACGTTCTTGAGATAATGGTCCTCTCATCGTAATAAAGTTTCTTCACTTGGAGACTTTCGAGGGTTACTCCAACTTTGTTGACCACGACTTCATGATTATTTCTTCAATCTCTAATTGGGATTTTGAGATACAACGATCCGCCTCCTTTTCGGACTTGGATATATTTATCCTCATACCTTGTTAGGGTCTTTTCGGCTAGACTTCTCCATGATCTTTATGGGAGTTGATTGCTTTTCGTCGTGAGTCTTGATCCTTCATATTGATTTTGGGAATAATGCTTTTCAAATCACTTTGGATCTTCAGCAATAAAATGGAATCCTCATGCCTTTTTAGGGCCTTTTCGGACTCGCCAATCTTCGCTCCCCGCTTCATAAGTTATGCCTTGGCTATGAACTCTTATCATTACCGAGCAACTTTTAAACGATCTTGGGCTAGAGGCTAAGTAACTTTTCAAATCGTACGACCTTACTTATTGCAGATAAATTATTAGCAAGTGATGGGAGAATAGGCAAATAATTACACCAAGTGAGCTTGTGCAAGAATACCGACTTATAATTGACTCTATCATCTCTCGTTCTCCACAATTTAAAATCTCAAGTAATGAGACTCGTGGATACTTAGCCTAATAAACCAATTAAGGTCTACATGGTTAAGGATACTAGCTAGAATAAACTTGGATAAGTCTATTCGGGTTGAGTCAAAATAATCACAACAGGCCTAATATGTCAAAGACTTCTAAACTAGCTACACCACTTTATTAATATTTTTGACTTTATTGTGGGATATATATATATATATATATATATGAAAGCAACGAGAAAAATTTAAAACTTACAACTATATGGCCAAAGTTAATTAAAAATTTGAAAAATGTTGAAAAAGTTGATTTTCCGGTTAAATGAAGGCATTTTCATGGAAAAGTCCACTTAAAACTTCGATAGAAGTCCCCCCTACACTTAAGATAAACATTGTCCTCAATGTTTAAGCATTTGGGAAAAGTCTCCCCTACACTTATGACATTGTGCACGTTGGTTAACTCAAGTTAAGGAAGAGACGACTAAAGTGATCAATTTCAAATGTGAGTATGAAGAAAATTGAATCACGATAGTTGAGAGATAGAACCGGATTTCGAATAACACTGGAGCATGGTTCTTCAAAGGTTCCAAGAGTGCATTCATCCCTGTAATCACATCACCACACAAAAACAAAAACCTATACAGGTCCCCCTACACTTAGGAGGTTAAAACATAAAAGGAAAGATACTTGGGTTGCCTCCCGAGGAGCGCTTGTTTTTGATAACCGAGTCACGAGCCTGACTCAACCCAAAATTAGTTCATGGGGAACGTGGTGAGGGATGGAATCATCTCCTGAGAGATGTCCTCACCAAAGTACAGCTTCAGACGCTGGCCATTCACTTTGAAATTGGGCCCATTTGGCTGAGAAAGCTCAATGGTCCCATATGGAAAGACTTTGGCGACGGTGAATGGACCAGACCAGCGGCTCTTCAACTTGCCAGAGAAGATCTTCAACCAAGAGTTAAAAAGTAATACTTGATCACCAATGTGGAACTCTCGGTTCTTGATTTTTGCGTCATGAAGGATCTTCGTCTTCTCTTTGTAGATCAGCGAGTTCTCATAAGCTTCATTCCTCAGTTCGTTGAGCTCGTTGAGTTGAACCTTGCGATGATCACCGGCTTTGTTGATGTCGAAGTTAGCCCACTTCAAGGCCCAGTGCGCCTTATGTTCCAGCTCGATGGGAAGGTGGCATGCTTTCCCGTACACAAGACGATGAGGTGTACAACCGATCGGGGTCTTATAAGCAGTACGGAAAGCCCACAGAGCATCATCTAACTTATCGGCCCACGCGGCACGATGCTCTCCCACAGTACGCTCCAAAATTCGCTTCAATCCACGGTTGGATATCTCGGCTTATCCATTGGTTTGGGGATGATAGGCGGTGGAAAGACGGTGATTGACACCATACTTAGCCATGACTCTTGCAAATTGATCGTTGCAAAAATGAGTCCCGCGGTCACTGATAATAGCACGAGGAACGCCGAATCTAGCGAACTGCGATTTCAAAAAGTTACAAACCACCCTTGCATCATTAGTAGGTAAAGCTTTGGCTTCAACCCACTTTGAAACGTAGTCAACGGCTACAAGGATGTATTTGTTTCTTTTAGATGAAGGGAATGGCCCCATAAAGTCGATACCTCAAACATCAAAGATTTCACATTCTTGTATGAAATTTTGAGGCATCTCATCCTTATGAGTGATCTTGCCTTGTTTTTGGCAAGCATCACAGCGTTTAACCATCTCGTGAGCATCACGATTGATGGTGGGCCAATAAAATCCCGAGTCAAACACTTTTTTGGCGGTGTAGTTGGGACCAAAGTGACCACCGGTGGGTCCTTTGTGGCAAGCGTCAAGGATTTCTAAAGCTGCCGGTCCATCAACACATCGACGAATAATCAAGTCAGCACATTGTTTGAATAGAAACGGGTCGTCCTAAAAGTAAGTCTTAATGTCGTTAAAGAACTTCTTCTTCTTCTGGGATGTTAACCCGTCAACGAGAATTCCACCCGCCAAGTAGTTTGCAATGTCCGCAAACCACGGGGTTTCATCAGAAGTCGAGTTGATAGACATTAAGGTCTCCAGGGGAAAAGAATCATTGATTTCTTTGTTCGGATGATTCCCCTGGTAAGGATCCTCAAGTCTACTGAGATGATCCGCGGCTAGGTTTTCAGCTCCTTTTTTGCCGCGAATTTCGATTTTAAATTCTTGGAGTAGCAAAACCCAGCGAAGAAGTCTTGGTTTGGAATCTTGCTTTGTCAACAAGTACTTCAGCGTGGAATGATCGGTGTAAACGATTGTTGTGGAAAGGACAAGATAGGGGGGAACTTTTCAAAGGCATAGACAACAGCTAAAAGCTCTTTTTCGGTTGTCGTATAATGCAATTGGGCCCCCGTCATTGTCTTGCTAGTGTAATGGATTGGTTGGAAGTGTTTGTTCACTCTTTGTCCCAGAACTGCTCCAATAGCAAAATCACTAGCATCGCACATCAACTCAAAGGGAAGCTCCCAATTAGAGGTTACCAAGACGGGTGCCTTAGTTAGGTTATCCTTAAGTGAGTTGAAGGCTTCAAGACACTCTTTGGAGAAGATAAAAGGAGTATCTGTTTCCAAGAAGTGGGTCATCGGGCGAGCGATTTGAGAAAAATCTTTGATGAATCGACGGTAGAAGCCCGCATGACCCAGGAAACTTCTCACACCCTTCACAGTTGAAGGTGGAGGCAACTTAGCGATAACATCGACTTTAGCACGGTCTACTTCAAGACCGGCTTTGGAAATTTTGTGTCCTAGCACGATGCCCTCTTTTACCATGAAATGGCATTTTTCCCAATTCAGAACAAGGCGAGTGTCTTCGCACCGCTTAAGCATACGTTCCAAATTGGCAAGGCAAGTAGAGAAAGAATCGCCATAAACCGAGAAATCATCCATGAATACTTCCATAGTGTCTTCCACCATGTCATGGAATATAGCCATCATACACCTTTGGAACATCCCAGGAGCATTACATAAACCAAAAGGCATGCGTTCGTAAGCGAATGTTCCATAGGGACAAGTGAATGTGGTCTTTTCTTGGTCCTTGGGAGCGATGGGAATTTGAAAATACCCGGAGAAACCGTCTAAAAAGCAGTAATAGTCATTACCAGCTAGACGCTCGAGCATTTGATCCATGAAGGGAAGAGGAAAGTGATCTTTTCTCGTGGCATCATTGAGCTTGCGATAATCGATACAAACTCTCCACCCAGTAACGAGACGAGTGGGAATCAACTCATTGTGTTCATTGGGAACAACAGTTATTCCGCCCTTCTTGGGCACACAATGGACGGGACTTACCCACGGCGAATCCGAAATAGGGTAAATCAAGCCTGCATCTAGAAGTTTGATAACCTCTTGTTTGATGACGTCATGAATTTTAGGATTCACCCTTCTTTGGCTCTGGATTGTGGGTTTGAAGTCATCTTCCATGAGAATCTTGTGAGTACAAAAGTTTGGATCAATTCCGCGGATGTCGTAAATTTTCCAAGCAATTGCCTTCTTATGATCTTTAAGCACGGCGATGAGGGGAGTTTTCTCTTCATCTTTCAAGTCCTTAGCAATGATGACGGGAGACTTCTTCTCTTCTTCAAGGAACACGTACTCGAGATGGGGCGGCAACTCCTTAAGTTCTAAATCCGGAGGATTTTCGATGGGAGGCGTTTTCAAAGTCGGAGCATCGATAGCAATAACCGAGGGAGATGGTGGAGAAAGATTGTCTTCGTTGAGAAGGTTTTCAAAGAAATGCATGTCTTCATCCCCATCGGTGGGAGAATCATCATTAGCTAGGTTCACATCTCCCATGGTGGCTTCAAGATCGTTCCAAAACAAATCACTTTCTCTAAATAGAGATAGTGATGAATCAATAGAGGAAACGGTTTCAACATTGGGAAGAGAGGTAGGAATATTTTTACAAGCATCATTAAAGTGTTCTTCACAAGCCTCATCCAGAACGTCAATACAACTAACACTCTCGTATGAATAAGGTTGTTTAGACAACTTTCCCATGTTGAAGACGATTTTATCGTCACCCACTCTCATGATAAGCTCACCAGCTTCAACATCGATGAGAGTGCGACCGGTCCTCAGGAATGGACGACCAACAATCAGTGGCACACGAGGGTCCATCTCGTAGTCGACAACAACGAAATCGGCAGGAAAAGTGAATTTGTCGACTCCTACAAAGACGTCTTCAGCTATCCCTACTGGATAAGCAACCGTACGGTTAGCTATATCCAAAGTCATTTTGGTGGGGACTAGCTCAGGGAGAGATAATTGCTTCCAAACGCTTAGAGGCATTAGATTAATACTGGCACCTAGATCGGCTGAGGCCATGCAATTCTCTACTCCCGAGAAATTGCAAGGGATTAAGAAACGACCCAGATCACCAAGCTTGGTTGGCAATTTCCTTAAGAGCACTGCAGAGCAATTCTCATTAAGTTGGGTGTTAGCGATATCAAGAAGCTTTTCCTTGTCACTTAGAAGATCTTTAAACATTTTCGCGTACTTAGGCATGTGAGCGAGAGCCTCAGCGAAGGAGATGTTGAAATTCAATTGTTTGAACATTTTAAGCTTCTCTTTCCTCAACCTAGATGGATAAGGTATATTGGAAGAAGAAGAAGGCTTTAGTATAATAGGATCACTCACATCCTTGTGTGGAGGAGGGGTAGAAGTAAGAGGTGGGAAAATCGAAGGTTGGGGAATAGGAGCAGGTGACTCGTTCTCCTTAGTCACAACCACCGGTGGAGGTATAGGAAGCTCGGGTTCCTTGGTTCCTTTGCCACTGCGAGTGGTGATTGCTTTCATCTCCTCTCTTGGATTCGCAACGGTGTTACTCGGAAGAGTACCCGAAGCAGAGGGTTAATTACCATGGAAGAAACTAGCCATCGTGTTTCTTAAGTCATTCGTTTGACTGTCCATAGTGTTTCTCATATCAGCTCTCAGATCGTTCCCTTGTTTCATCAGGCCTGCTTTCAAGTTGCGTACTTCTTGTTGAAGATTTTCCACGATCACATCGTTAGTTCTCATGTAGGTCTGCACTTCTTGGTGTAAAGCGATGGGTTGGTTGGGAGGAGCATTGTATGCGGGTGGTTGATAAGCAGGTTGCTGGTAAACTTGGTTGTTTCTTTGAGGTGGTTGTTGTTGTTTGTGAGGGGGTATGTATGGTCCACGAGATTGTTGTTGTTGTTGAGGAGGGCGGTTGAGGTTTTGTTGTTGGTTTGGGTTGTCAGCAGTAGAACCAGTTGGTGAGAGATAGTTGTTGGAGCGGTAGCTAAGCAAGTTGCGGTCACCTTGAGGTCGAGCTTGATAAGCAGGTTGAGGATAGGTGCCATATGCTGCATTCACATTCTCAGAAGGGTAGTCTTGGGTGGCGGTACAAGTGGTGCAAGAGTGGGGACCCCCGCATATCTCGCATGGTTGGCTAACAACATTGACTTGATCGTCTTTAGCGTTTCTAGCGTTGATGCTGTTGGTGTTGCTGGCGGTTTGGTTAGCAAGCGATTCAAGAAGCGAAGTGATTTTGTCAAGTCGCTTATCGCTGTCACTAGTACTAGCACTAGCAACATTGGTCTGAACACTCTTGGTTTGCACACGAGACTTATTCTCAATGATATCCCAAGCAGCATTGGAAGTCTTAGCCAAAAGATTACCCCCCGAGGCACTGTTTAGTGAATCTTGGTCATTCATGCTTAAACCATTAAAAAAAGTGTTAATTTGGTGCACTTTGGTAAAACCATGTTGTGGGCATTTTCTTAAAAGGTCTTTGAAACGATCCCAAGATTCACTAAACGACTCATCGTACTTTTGTTCAAAATTTATGATTTCATTCCGCAAAGCAGTAGTACGAGAGGGTGGGAAAAAGTAGTTGATAAACTTGGTCTCCAAATCCGTCCACGAAAGAATACTTTGTGACGGTTCCTTAGCAAGCCAATGCCGGGCTTGTCCCTCTAAAGAAAAGGGAAAAAGTTGTAACCGGATTACCTCTTGTGGAACACCATTGAATTTGACTGTATTGGTGAGTTGCAAGAATCTCTTGATGTGGTCATGTGGATCATCAATGGTACGCCCCAAGAATGGTTGAGCAGAGACCATCTGGATAAAGCCAGATTTGAGCTCAAAGTTGTTGGCTGCAAACGCTGGTATAACAATTGGATCAGTGTTGCCATCTACATGGGATTGCAGCAGTTCAATCATGGGGCGATTATCCGGAAGAGGCTCATTGTTGTGGTTATTATTCATGTTGTTGAACGGTGGATTGTTATTGTTATTATTGTTTTGAGGTGGTATGTTGTTGTTGTTTTGTACACCGGCCATGTCTAAGTTATCGAGAGGCTCGGGCTCTTGATAAGACGTTGATCGAGTGCGCATACACCTGCAAAAGAACTAACAAGGCAAAAAGAAAGCAAAAATATTTTTGGTTTTTATGTTTTTTAATTTTTTTAGGATTTTTGAAAATTTTATATTTTTTTGTGTTTTTGAAATTTTTATGAAAAAGTAACGTTCACGGGGAACGGATCCCAAAATCCAAGTTCTCACAAAAAACTGTTGATCTTAACGAGAAGAGCCGGCAGCGGCGCCATTTGATACTAAGATTTTTGCAATGGGTTCTAGATGTTCTCGATATCCTCTCGAATTGATTACAACTTAAAGTGGAATGATTTGTTCTTGGTGAATAAAAAGGGTTTGGTTTGTTTATCTATTTTAAACTAATAACAATTAATTAAGTGTCGAAGAGTAAACTTAAAGCTTTTAAAGATTAAACTAAAAGACGAGCTTAAAAATAAAAGTTTGAAAAATGTTAAAGATTATACTAGAAAAATAAATGGACATTCAATAAAAACTAACACTTGGAAAACTTTGTGAAAAATAAGAACTTAATTGGAAACTACTAAAAGAAAGTAAGAACGGAGAATAGCAAAACAACTCAATCGGAATAACCAAAAAATGGGTGTAATCGGAATGTATTCCGATCGAATGATCAGAATGTTGAGAATCTATACTGATCGGAATATTGAAAAGAATGGTAATCGGAAAGCTGACAATTAGTCTCAATCGGAATGTTTAAAAAGAGCATAAATCGGAATACATGAAAATCACCAATCGGAATAATCTAAAACTTGTACAATCGGAATCTGTGAAAATGGGGCAAATCGGAATATGGTAAATCTTGATACAATCGGAATACTTGAAACAAAGCTGATCGGAATCCACTAAACCCTTTTCCGATCATACGATCGGAATGAAGGGGTGTGCTCGGTCGGAATGACAGGTCGGAAAAGGGTTTCACCCTTTCTGAAAATGATGCTAATCCGAAACTTATGCAAGGGAAATAAGCTATTAGAATAAGCTAAATCCCAAAACTAGCTCGAATCAAATTTTAAGCTGAACAAATAAGAACTAAAAACAACTTTTCTAACTTTTAATAAGCAAACTTATAAATCGAATCAATAAAAAAAATAAACTTTTCATAAAAACTTCAAAAAGTAAATAAGCAAAACTAACAAATAAGCCAATAAGCACAAGGATCTCAAAGCTTAATTGTGTAGAAACTTAGTAAAACATAAAAATATTAACTTTTTAAGCACAAGATCATGGATGAACAACACGGATCATACGAGATTTGTACCAAAATCAATCAAAATCAAAGAAAGGAAGGATGAGATTAAAGATTAAAAGCTAAAAACTTGAACTTGATTAATGAAAAATAATACAAAGTTTTGATCTTGAAAGAGAAAAAGATGAAATCTAGTGAGAGAAAGTTTAGAACTTTCTCTCTCTAAAACTAGAGAGAATGAAAACTACAAAACTACCTAAAAGACTAAGTGTAAAACTAAGTGCAAATTTTGTAAAGTAAAGTCCTATTTATAGGCAAGTCTTGTGGTGGTGGGCTTGTGATTGGGCTTTGGTTTGGGCTTCTTTTTCTTCTTTCTTCTTTAGTCTTCACGCTTCTTTAAATAAACGTTTCCGATTTGGATTTGAGAAGTGTCGGTGAATAATTCCAACTCGTCTTATAATCTTTTGTTTAATAGACTCGAGTTCTTCGACATATATGAATCTTCCATCTTTGGCTCTATTCTTCGATAAATCTTCAAATAGGCACAATGACTTCAAATCTTTTGCATCTCTTGGACTATAGACTTCGTCTTGAGTCTTTTTCTTCGATAAAACCCGTGCAATCCCATGTTTTCTTCAATATTCATCCGGTTGACTCTGAAAACACAATAAACACAAAAACCACGCATAATTCCAAACAAATGATATTAAATACGTGTTTTGGTCTTGTTTTAGCCAGAATTAAGTGGTAAAAGGATGAGTGTTTTCACACCTATCAACGAGCTTGATACAACTACTTATGAAAGTACAAAGCTTGATGATTTTTTCGTCTACAACAATCCTCTTTTCGATTCTTGCTATGATAATCCACTTTTCCAAGATGATGTGGATGATTCTCTCTCCAATTTGGATCCTCCACCAATATATGATGCTCCACCAATCTATGATGATTCTAGTTCTGATATGGATGATTATGATGATTTTTCTTCAGAGTATAAAGACATGCCAACATATGATGATTTTGATGATTTTGATGATGTTGATACTCTATCGAGTGATTCTTCAACTGATGACCTTGTTCCTACTTTTGATGAAGATCCTCCACCAACAATTCTTGATCCTACTTTGGATGACTACTCATTTGAGGAAAATTTTGCTACTTTTCTCAATACTTACTTCCCCAATGAGAATGATTCTCCTCCTTTGGACTTTGATTATGGTCTTTATCTTCCTTCGGATATGAAGAAACTCGTTTCAAATGAGAAGAAGCCGGAAGACACCAATATCTGTAGTACCTATGTCTTGACACCTCTTTATCCACCTTTTGAGGATGAGATTGTGCGATTTATGAGCGGATCTTCTTCAAGGTCTACTGAGCCTGAGTGTTATTTTCCCCTAAAAGAAAAGGTGTTCGATCCCGGTATTGCAATTTTAGCCATCTCAGTATCCATATGATGAAATAAAAGGAAAGATTTTTGGAAACAATGGAGATATGCTTGCACTTCATCATACTTTCTACCACTGTGCTCAACAACTGCTTAAGGGAACCTTGCCTACTCTTCTTTGGCTTGCCTTGTTCGCCTTAAGCTTGTGCTATTTGATGGACGAATACCATGTATTTGATCCCGGTGGATGTTCTTCAAGCTTCTTACCATTGTAATCAAGGTGGAGTCAGGCTCACGACTTGGTGAACAAAAATAAGCGCTTCTCGGGAGGCAACCTGAGTATCTATCCTTTGTATCCATTTTTATAATAAGTGTAGGGGGAGACCCTCGTATGTGTTTGTTGTTTTCTTTCTTATCATGTGCAGGGATTCGAGCTTTCAAGATCCACTTTTGATGACTTTTGACCACCCGTGATTCCGTGTTCCCGTCTTCCCGGTTCTATCCTAAACTCTTTTGATTCACTATTTTATATTCTTCAATATTAAAATAGGAATCATTTTATTTCTCTCTTCCTTAGCAAGATTTAAACAACGTACACAATGTCCTAAGTGTAGGGGAGTTTACTCCCACATGCTTAAACATTGAGGACAATGTTTATATCAAGTGTAGGGGGACTTCTATCGAATTTAAGTGGGCTTTTCCATGTATTTATCCTCATTTTAACCGAAAAATGATTTTTTGACATTTACAAAATTTTTGATCTATTTTGGCCTATTAGTATTTTCCCTTATTATCGTTATTTTCTTTCATTAGAATAAATTTCAATAAAATGATTTTAATAAGTTTAGATGTCTTTGATATATTAGGCCTGTTATGAATCTTTTGACTCAACCCGAGTTTACTTATCCAAGTTTACTCTTGCTAGTATCCTTAACGTGTTTAAATCAAGTTTTTCTAGGCTTTTATATAGGGAAATTTAAAACGCAAAAGTCTTAACTCTTACGAGTTAAGAACAAGAACTTTTCGCAAGTTCCTATAATTGATCCTAGAAAGTCGTTTATCAAGGGAACATTAAAATGTAAATTCTAAACTTGAAAAAGTCTAAGAAGATGCAAGATCCTCTAGATGACTTGACAACCCGAAACTTTGATTTAATAGGCTAAGCATCCACGAGTCTCATTACTTTAGATTTTAAATTGTGCAGAACGAGAGATGATAGAGTCAATTATAAGTTTGGTATTCTTTCATGAATTTATGTGAGTTGATTATGAGATTTTTCTCCCATCGCTTGTTAATAAATTTATTTGCAATAAATAAGGTCGTACGATTTGAAAAGTTACTAAGCTTCTAGCCCAAGATCGTTTAAAAGTTTCTCGGTATTAATTAGAGTTCATAGCCAAGGCATAACTTATTGAAGCGGGATGCAAAGATTGGCGAGTCCGAAAAGGCCCTAACAAGGCATGAGGGCTACACTTTGTTGCTAAAGATCCAAAGTGATGTGAAGAATCATTTATCAAAAATCAATATGAAGGATCGAGACACACGACGAAAAGAAAATACTCCCCTAAAGATCATGGAGAAGTCTATCCGAAAAGACCCTAGCAAGGTATGAGGATAAATAGATCCAAGTCCTAAAAGGAGGCGGATCGTTGTATATCAAAATCCCAAATAAAGATTGGAGAAAAATGAAGAAGTCGTGGTCCAAATATGAAGAATCTCTCAAAAAGTTCAAGTGAAGAAATTCCTATTATGAAGAGAAGACCATTATTTCATGAACGTCTTTCAAGATTTGAAGTATGAAGTCAATGCCAAATATCGATCCGAGAAGGGTCTCAAATCGTGAAGCGAATTATGCCAAGATATGAACTTTATGAGGTCCCAAGAAGCAGTTTTAAAAGATTTTATCCTTTAGCTAACTATTGATTAAATCGTCCTACTTTATTTTCAGCCAAAATAACAATCGAAATAAGTCAACAATGCATCCTCGTGATCATTCAAGACAATCATAAAATATAAGAGATACACCTAGGAATAAGGGAGTCTAAGTGAATAATTGGGCCACATGAGTTTGTGTTCGTTTGCTAACTTATAATAACAATGATCTCGTTTTTAAGCTTGGTATGGGGAACGTGAAACCTGAGGGAGATAAAAATTCATGACTACCAAAACCCCAATATAAGTCTTTGATCTCTTTACTTGTTTTCTTCCTTTAAATATTTTGCAATTTTCTATCTCCTTAAGTTTACTTAATGTCTTGTGTTTAATAAAGGCCAAGGTGGATTGATTATGATGGAAAATGTAAAACAGGTTTTGTAATTAATGCATTGCATGAGGGCATTGCAATGTTCAAGTGTAGGGGATTTAATAAGTGTGAAAACACTTATCCTTTTACCACTTAATTATAATAATAACCGAGCCGATACGTGTATTTTATGTCGTAAATGTCAAAATTATGCGTGGTTTATGTTTTTATTGTGTTTTAGGATCAAAATGTAAAAAAGGGAAGAAAACACGGGCTTTCACGAGCTTTTATCGAAGAAAAAGACAAAAGACGAAGTCAAAAGATCAAGAGTGCAAAAACAACGGAAGACCAAGGCCTATTCTGAAGATTTATCAAAGAAAAAGTCTAAAGACGAAAGTTTAATGAAGTCGAAGAACTCAAGTCTAATAAATGAAGAAATTATAAGACGAGTTCAATTTATCCATCGACAAATCCCGAGACAAAGTCGAGAAAGTCGAAGAATTTATAAGAAGGAAAGACGAGAAGAGGAAGAAAAGATCAACACATGTCATCTCCCTATAAATACCCTCCTAATGTGTCATTAAGAGGTGTTAGCTAAATTGACAATTAGCTCTCCACATTTATTTTTCATGCACTTTCATATTGTCATTTAAAATTCTTGTCTTTAATTTCAAGAAAGTCTTTAATTTTGTTGTTGGATCTTTATTTTTAATCAAGTTTTTTATTAATCATCTCATTCTACCTTTCTTGTTTTTAAATCTTATGTTTTAATTTGGTTAATCATGTAGTGGGTTTAATCTTATTGATTGTGTGATTGGTTTGCTTATTAGATTGTGCTTATTAATTTTCATGTGTTTTATTATTTTTTATTATTGTGTCTAGTGCTTATTGTTTCATTTTCTTATTTTTGATCAAGTGTTTATAATAGTTTATATTTATAAAAAGTTGATTTTAAATATTTTGATTATTTAGTGTTTTTAAAAGTTTTTAAATTTTGGCTTATTTGCTTTTTCTTAAATTTGAGTTGGTTAAAGTTTTAGTTAAGTGCTTATTAGATTCTAGCTTATTTTTCACTTTGCTTAATTTGTTTCTTGTTCGGGTAATCTAAAACCTAGTATTCCGGATAAGGTTTCTAATATAGGATTCCGAATAAGCTCAACTAAGTATTCCGGATAGTGGCTAAAAATTGGTATTCCAGATAAGTGAAGTTTTGTTTTATTCCGGATAACACTGAAATTTCGCATCCCGGATAAGGCAAAATAATATTGCGGATAGTGAAAGTTGGTATTCAGGATAACTAGCAAAAACAAAAACCCGGATAAGCTAAATAACTTGGAATCCGGATAAGCATAAACTTCAAATCCCGGATTAGCAAAAACGTATAACCGGATAAGTAACAAAAGATTCCGAATAAGAAAAGAAAACAAAAGATCCCGGACAAGAAAAGTCAACCATTCCGTATAACCTTACAATTGACATGCTAGCCTAGTTGCTAGCTTGTGCTTTTTCTCGCCATTTTGTGCTAGTAGCCTCGGTGCTTGAGCTACTAGCTTGGTTGCTTGGTTATTCATTAATATTGTTCCGCATCGATTTAGTTTTATCTAAAAGTTGTTCCGATTTTTATTCTGAAAGTCACGTATTTTTAGTTGTATTTTTCGTCAATTTTTAGTATTTGTATTTTTTCGAAAAGTGTAAGTTTTATCTTTTATTTAGTGCCCGCATTAGCTTTTACCTCGTTTAGTTTTAAAGTAGCCACTTAGTCCTATTTCCTCCTTTTTCATTAGGTACAAGTTATTTTTAAGACAAAAGTTAATTTCTTCTTTTAGTTTTATTTTTATTAATTGTTTCGTTTTTAATTTTCGTTTTAATATTTGTTCTATTAATTGTTTTATGAAAGTTCTTTTATTTTCTTTTATTTTAGTGACGATAGGATTCCTTTTTCCTTTTAATTAGAAATAGATAAACCCAATCTCCCTTTTATTCACCAAAGACGATTGAGTCGCACTTTTAACCGTGATCAATTCGATAAGACACCGAGAATAACGAAGTTTTGACCTAGCAAAAACCCTACTTATTAGCCACTCAATGGAATCCATAAAATGAGTGAGATATGATCAAAATATTATTAAGGTTCAAATCTGTATAATCTGTTTTGGACGAATTATTAGAGACACTTAGAGGTTGATTGAGCATAGCTAAAATAGAGTTAATTGTAGCACATATTATATAGTTTGTTCTGCCCAAAATTGAGCTTCTATCTTCTTGTAGAACTCAAGATATGGAAAATAAAAGTATATATTATAAAATAAGCACTCAAGGAATACTATTATAAAATACATACCTAAAACCCACTAACTTATATAATACTTATAAATAAGTTATATACTTTGATAAGTAAATGGGACATTTTATAAAATTACAAATTGATATGTTTTATAAGTTATAAAACTATACGTATAAGTTTTACGTCTTTTCGGCTAAAAGCGAAAGATTAACATTTTCGTCAAATAAAACTTAGACGGTCGGACCCGTCTAATGTAAACATTTAATAACTCATCTACTGACATGTAAGTACATCTTACAAGTAAAAACCGATAAAACCCGTGCTTTATAACTTATGGACATTAACGGGTCAAAGTAGCCTTATTGGACTATTAGCCCAACTAGATTGGCTAAACACTAATGGACTTACTCATGGGCTTAACCCACTTGGGCCCAACATATGAGTATAGGCCTGGTCTTAAAAAGATAAATGGACTAACAAAATGATATTGGACTTTAATGGGCTTATTGGGCCTTGATATATAAATAAGTGAAACTAGTGTAACTAGTCAAAGATTTGACTAACACATAACACTATAATATGTATGAAGATATAAAATCCCACTTGATCATCATCATACTTATGATATCATCACTAGCCGGATACCCGCACATTGCAGCGGTGGTACCCGTGTAACAAAGTTTTCTTACGATTGAATGTTCTCCACTTGTACGTTTATTATGAAGATAACGTAGCTACAATATTGCCTATGCGATGCATATTATTGAAAAGATTATCACGCCACATTGCATAGTATTTGAAAATAACACAAAAATCACATACTCGATCTTTATTCTAATTTTAAGCAATTGCATGTACAATAACAATAAGTTCACCGTAGTAATAGTTGAAGCGAAACATTCTTTTTTAATTTGATGAGGTATACAAATTTTCTGAGATACTCAAAAGAAACCAAAAACAGTCATAAGATTTTTTAGAAGTGTGATAGAGGAATAGAAATTATTGTGTTTTTTACAAAATTTATATTAAATATAGAATTATGATTTTGGTTAAAACGTAACCGATAATATTTAAATCTCATTACAAAAGTTAACGAGGACGGTTATGAAATAGACTAAACATAAAGGCGCTTAATTACGAAATAAATAATATTGGCTTAATTTTTTAAGACTTCCTTATTTAGAATGTGCTAAATACTTTATAAAGTGATATAGATATATAGATAGCCATTGTTTTTTATAAAGTCATTGGACAAGAGTCTAAGACCGAGTATATTTGTCTAGGTTTCCGTGATTGAAGAACGTACCGTACATCCAGATCGCCGATAACCGCCTTTCCCAATCAACGCGAGTTCATAGCCTCACACTGCTTTAAATGTTTTATAAAATTTTTTATAAACCCGCGAGGGAGATAACATGTTTCTTTAATAAAATAGGACACCAGTTGTCCCGATTATTTGCTTATTGATATGGACACGAATGATTGTATGACCCGATGAATGATTATATGACCCAATGTATGAAATAAAATTGATTATTATTAGTTAGGTTATGTCATAAAAGTCCCATTAGCATGAATTGTGAACTACCGGGATTTGGTAGACGCTTATGCATATAGTAGTACTATTTGGGGAAGATCACCCCAGTTCTCGCCTTGACGGTTGATCCACGTCGTGCCACATTGATTGGTAAGCGAATTTATGTATGAGAAGACTTGTATAAGCGTGATTATTGTGACTACACGCTGTTTTAGATGGGCAAATGAATTTCGGGTTAGCTACCTGTTGTTTGTTATAGTAAGGTAGCAATGTCACGCGGCTTATAATAATCCAATAACGAAAAAACTGATATACGCATTGAATTACAATATATTGCTTGACTAGCAATACAGGGTCTTATTACTGATATTATGTTCGTGTTTTGGATTTATATAACGGTTTTTATTAAACTCTATACAACGTTATAAAACGTATAGTATGATGTTTCTACGACATTGGTTCATATAATAGTTTTGAAGGCAAAAGCCTATATTATAATTTACAAGAAAGATTTGTAGAAAATGATTTTCGGCAATAATTATATACCGATGATATATTAATGGTTTTATTAAACTCTATGAATTCACTCGGCATTTTCGCTGACCTTTTCTTTTAACATGTTTTATCTCAGGTACATGAAGGTAATTCTCGGGAAGACAACAAGAATTTATGGCCCGCACTTAATTAACAATTTCCATTCAAATGTTTTGTAAAATTGTATGAAATACTATGACTTATAACCTATGTAATTTGATGTGTATGAATGGAAAATGATTTATTATTAAACGACGCGATTTTTAAGCGTTGTCTATGATTTGAGTAATGTGCTATCCCGTAACACCAACGACTCTTCCTCTGAACTAAAGTATGAATATTTGGGGGTGTTACAATTTCTGTTAACCTTAGATTTCCTGTGTTTTCTAATGTGAGTTTTACCATTAACAGGTTTTATTAATCCAACTTTCTGAGGTTTTGGAGTATTAGCGGGCACTATAGTGGGAGTAGACCTATTTAAAGGGCACTTGGTTCCTACAGTAGTGTCGGTGTCCCTAGTTAAAGGACACGCTTGTGCTTTGGTAGCCCATGTAAACCTAGTTAAAGGGCATGCTTTCTTCGCTTTAGTGGGAGTGATCCTAGTTAAAGGGAACGCATTTCCTACTATAGTGAAAGTTCTACCAGTGGGGCGCCACATCCAACCAACTTGGATTAACACTTTACCAGTCGGTTTCCATTGTAAACCATTTTTTGGGCATTCATCTCATTCACATGGTCAATAAGGCAAGAATCATGACGACTAGAATTTACTGTAGGCTTAGAACGTTGAACAACCGTAGAGCCTTTAGGTTTAGCTACATGACTCTTTTTATTCAAAACAGAAATAACATTCCTAGGGTGGGCTTCTACTTTATTCTTCACTTGACTACTAGATGGAGGCAAGATCCTATCATTCTTCTCGTTTCTTTTAAGCTTAGATCTTTGAGCTTTAGTAGTGGTGCTTACTCCTGTAGAAGGCAACACGTGAATATTAGAAGCTGGTTTTGATTTTGCCTTATCTTTAGTGACAGATGTTTGAGATGGATTAGTTATAGGCCCCTTGTTAAGTGGTGTGACGGCAATGAGGTTACTTTTGATTGCACTAAAGGACAATGCTGAGACAGTGGCTGCATTATCCACAACATTCTTACCTTTTAAGGTACGAAGTGTTTCCTTTAACTCAGTCAAGGCCAAATTTTTATCACAAATTTGTTCCCTCAAATCAGATATTTCCACCGACTTTCGATTCAATCGTTCAATAAATAATTGATTCTGTGTAGTGGTATTAGCACACGCGGGCTTTACTAAATCCAAGAGTTGTGTATTTTTCTCTTTTAAGTTATCAACTTTGGACAAAATCTTGGAAACTCGATTATCTAGATCAAGTTTAATATTCTCAGCAGCCTCAAGTACGTTCACACAGTTAATCTCCTTGGATTTCTCTATGTGTATCGGCAATGATTAAGCAACCTTGTCACTTGGCTGACGCTGGTTTGATTGTAAATTCAATCGAAAATTCTTTTGAAAATTTGCATCATCGATATTAACACCTTCGAATGACGTTTTAAAGATTTCTTGAATAAATTGTTGCTTGCATTCAAGCGAAATATAATGTGTTTGAACCTCATCAAAACGTTTTCAAAGCGAAGAATACGAATCTTAAAGCTTTAAAAACTTAGCGTCAGATTGGTGACAATTACTATCTATCACATTATCCACAGATTCAAAATTATGAACAATAGAATCATTATCAACACTTTTAATCACATAGAAGAAAAAAATATCATGCGACATCACTTGCTTCAGAAGCTGATCATTTTGACGTGAAATTCGTTCTATTTCAATTAAACCGTTTTCATAAGCATCACCCATTGCATTGAAAACACGTTTAACTTCATCTATTTCTAAAACCAAATCTTGATCAATATTGCTAAAACAAGCTTTAATATTGTTTACAAACGGAACAATTTCGTCTCGAAACACAGCTCTAGTGTGCTCAAAATTCCATTCACCTTCCGTTATGGCGGGAGCCGTCGTACGTTCCTGAATGACCTTGTTAAAATCGGCAAAGCGTTGGTGCAACGCATTTAAGCTGTCTGACACCTTACTTGTCGGTGGAATAACCTTAGTTAAGCCTTTTTGACAAGTTTAGGAGACGTACTAGGAAGGTTTTAATTTGAGAAACTTTAGGACACAACAACTGATAATTGAGCTAATTCCGTTTAATCGAATACGTGTCTTTATATTAGATTGATCTTTATTATGCTGAACATAATAAAGCTTATGGAATTTTGAAAGCATTTTAGATCGAGTTTCTTCCACAAGTGACTGTGTCTCCTAAGTACTACGAACATAAGGTGCTTCTTTGGATTTGCCAATTAGGGTCAGATCATAAAGACAAGGAATATATTCCAGAGCTTATTTTGCATAACCGGGATTAGGTGGTAAATCTTGAAGACGCTTAAGTTCGAGTTCTTTAAACGATTTAGTTAAAAGATGAACCTTTTCTGTGGAAGCGTATTGTTTTAAAAGTTGTTGTTCTTTGAATTTAAGAAGTTTGGTAGCATTATTTTTTTATTCAAACTTTTTTGACTCGAGAGTTTCGAAATCCATTTTAAGTTTTTGAAAATCATTTACAACCGACTCTTTTTCTCTTAATTTATTGGAACGATTAGCTTTTAGTGATTCTATTTCTTTAAAGTGTTCAATCTTTTCAAAACGAAATTTGTTAAATTAAGAATAAGTTATTTTCTCTGCTTGAGGGACCATTTCAAAAGTTTTGACCTTTTCCTTATACAAAGCAAGATCAGCGGTTAGGTTGGCATTTATATCTATGGTTTGTCGAATAGCTACATTCATGTTATCAATAATATGTTTAGGCACCATTACCAAATCACGTTGATCATAAGATTCCATACCCGTCGTAGCATTTGGTTGAGGTTCACTCAAATGTGTTGGATTGGATACCACCTCATTTGAGTTACTAGTTCCCGATTGTTGTTCGAGGTTGTCATTTTCATGCTCAACATGATGTGGATTATCATGAACATTATTAGATGTGGTTGGTACCTCACTGACGACATCAGAACCATAGTGAGAGAGATTAGCAATGAGAGCAGCTTGGGCTGAGTGAATGTCATCACAATCCGAATCATATGCGTCAAGATTATCTGCTTGATATGCTGCATTAGAAGTAGAAACGAATGCAATGCCTTCATTATCTGCTGCCCCTAAGTCTGCATGAAATGCTAATTCCTCTGAATCCAATATCTTTCCCTTAGATTGAGCATCGACCAAATACATCTTCTCACCAAACCACGTGTTGATCCCAAACTCAGATCTTAAACCTTAGCTTCTTTAAGGGTTGTGATAGAAAGAATAAATCTAATCTAACACTAGAGAAACTTTGCAATACTAAGTAACTAAACAAGATGCGGAATTTAGTGTTTAGCACAAGAACAAATGTTTAAATCAAACGCTAAACTTTAATATATCATAGATATACGAATACCCAATAGTGGTGTTAGGGTTACACAACCTTAAAGAATGTAATCAAATGAACAGAGAAAGATTTATTTTACATGACAACCTAGTGAGTCCTTTTATAGCACAAGGACTCACGTACAAGATCACTACTAACAAACTAGGAAACTATCTTGGAGTAGTAACTGAAACGCGTCATAATCTCTTCCAAGTTTATCTTAGTAGAAGGGTCTTTGACTTCCAGCAGGGGGACCAATCCCCCTGCATTTGTTATTCAACAGGGGGAACTCTGACCAACCAGCAGGGGGAACTAATACTCATACATTTATTTCAAACAATCCTCCCCTAAGCTTGTGCTTTAGCCTAAAGACAAGATTATAATACATACTAGTTGATGAGGATGCTTACAAAGTTCCTGGCCAATGTTGACTATGAATTAATCTTACGAAATCATAAGCAACAGGTGCTTTAACATCCATATTTAAATCAACATGTGCTAGTTTCTTCAAGGTATCTTGAGTGAAAGGATAATAACAATGATTAAGCAAATAAACACTTACACCTTCCATGGCTACCTCATAAACCCTATAATTGGTAAACAGCTTCCAATATAGCATATTTCCACCATTCACCACATCAAAGATGGGATCAAAAAACTCATGCTCATACATCCTGTGCATGCAGTCCCAAATAACCCAATCCTTCTCTACACCATCCAATGTAGGAGGATTTGCAGCAAATGTCTTCTTCAGAATTTTCCATAGATCATCTAAGTCCTTACTGTCTAGAGTTTGAAATAACAGATCTAACCTTAGAAAGGTCTGTGAAATATTGTCAGCTCTTGTAAGCTTCCACCAGGACATCCCTTTGTGTTCATAAACAACATACTCCACTATGGCGTACTTCTTCCCAAACTCACTTGGTGGAATTTCATCATTCTCTTCCACAATCAACTGCTTATCTATTTCTTCATTGGAAGGATGCTGAGTTTCCTTAGTAAATGTACCAACCTTTTCCATCCTTTTGGCTGCTCTCTGTGCATTGAGAACAGATCTTTCAACTGCTGGAAAAGTTGCACCTGCTTGGGACGATGCACCTGCTTGTGTTGATTCCACTGCCACTCCTTCAGCCTTTCTTTTTCTGGACTCCCTAGCTTTCTGTATCACCCCATCTTTCCTCCTAGGATACACAACCTCTTCAGGAGTGTTAACACCTATGAAGTCATCCACGTTTGTTTCCTTTAGTACTGGCCTAACTGCTTTCTCTATCTCTTCAAAAGTCATGTCTTTGAAGTGAGCATCAATCCATCTCTTGTGTCTTTGAAGCATAACCTTGTAGTGTGCCAGCCTCCCCTTCTCAGACCTCAAATACTTTTCCTTCTGAATATGACTCATCCTTTTTTCTAGATATTCCTTTTGATAATTGAAAACCAAAAGAGTCAGTTCATACATGTCTTCCAAAGGAGCATTCACCAACTCGTTTTCCCATTGATCTAGAAATTCTTGAACATGAGGTACCTTGTCATCTAGCTCTCTATGCATGATTTCAACCTGTTTAAGCATTTCTTTGGGCCTCATTTGTTGCATTCTCTGTTCTTGCATGTGTAACTCTTCTTCTTGAAGTCTGAGAGCTACGTGTTCATCATGTTCCTCTTGAGCCCTTAGTTGTTCAGGCGTTTTGTGCTTGTACTTTCTCTTGGGCTGTTCAATCATCATCCCCTTTCCTTTGTCTTTTGATCCACTGTTGGTTTTTATTTGGGTGCAGCTTCTCCAATTTTTATCCCCTTCTGAGCTGGTTGCCTTATGTTCTTTCTAACAAACTTTTGAGTAATAGGTTTAACAGGGGAAGGACTTACAGCAGGGGGGTCAATTTTGGCAGGGGAAACTTTTGTAGAAGCAGGGGCTTCTTCTTGAATTCCCATATTCAGCAAGTCTTGGGCAATATCTTTTGTGGCACTCCCCTTATCACTTCCTTTCTTATCACTTGCCACCTTTTCCTGTCCTAGATCTTGTCCACTAAGAAATTCATACCACTGAGTAGACTCATCTATTTGAGGAACTTCCTCCCTTTAGAAGCATCCTCATCTGTAGAGACAATAAGTTTAGGCCTTCTCCTCCCCTCAAGGGTAGAAAGTTTGGTCTCCAAATTGTTGATAACCAGACCTTGCTTTTTGACAGTTTGTACAAGTTGTGCATTTTCCTCTTTCAAGCTAATGCACATAGTCGTCAATTCCCGAGATGGATAGTGATTTCAGTCTGCTCTCAACCCTAGGAGGAGATTGATCCCCTCTTTGAGTATCACTGAGTGAGGGAGAGGACTTACTTATGGTGTCATTATCCTGCTCATCCCTTGGGGATGAGACAGTAGTGGCAGCCAAACCCCTAGTGTGGTCCAACCTTTTGGAGACTTTCCTCTCTGTTACTTTTAAATATTCACTAGGCAAGGGAGACCTAGCAAACCTGGTTTTGGTTCTTCTTTCATGTTGTGGGTTGGCAGGGGGAAGTTGACTGGCATGGGTATCTCTAGCAGGGACATCAGCAAGAGGGGCTTGGGGTGCTCTTGGTTTGGAAGCAGCTTCTCTACTGATCTGGTCCATCATGATTGGTGTAAGGGGAACTGCCCTGCCAGAAAATTGTAGGGTAGGTTTTGCAAGAGTTGTGAATAATTTGGTTGTATGGGGGTTAGCTTCAAAATAGTCCTTATGACGAATTTTACCATGTTGCCTCATATCCAACAAAATTTTAACAAACCTTGGATACATACAAGTTTTGAATGACTTGAAACATTTTTTACCATTCCTTCAAAAACCATTTGAGAAAAATAACATTTTCTCCCTGTTGCCAAGCAAATCAGGGCAGAAGCAACTTGACTCCCAAAATTCATTAAAAGCTGTAGTTTTTGATGATAAGCATTGCAAAATAGCGTGAATTAAAAACTTCCAAGGGTGCAAACTGGCCTTTAACAAATTTACATTTTTGATCAGCAGAAATGTTGTACCCCAAGTTTGTAAGACCCTCAAAAACTTCAGCCTCTTTGAAAGCAACCACCCCACCCTCATCATCCAAGACTAATTTTTCTCGAATGGAGGCAGGTGTAACCACCTTGGGATGGCCATCAACCAGGCTTTTAATTGTTACCTCTCCATTCACTGTTTCAACCTTGGCATTAGACCAAAACTGCTGAATGTGTGAGTTGTAAATTCTAAGATTGATGAGAAGGGACAACCTGAAATAGCAAGATTTTAGGTAAGCCACAGCATTAGTAAATTCAGGAGGCTCTTGTGATAAAAGAGGAATCTGTTTTTGGTTAGCAGCAATTTTGAGAGTCATGGAAGACATTTTAAGAGTAAAAAGGTTTATGCTTGTGAAAAATTAGTGGTATTTGATAGAAAGAGTGAGTTAGGCCTACTGGTTAAGGGAATTGAGTTTATATAGGCGAATTGAAGAGCTGTGATTGGACAAAATTTTCAAATTGCAATAATATCATAAATAATTCTTGATAATAAAGTAATTTATTTGAAATAATAAAGAAAAGGTTACCAATCAGCGAAGAAATCGCCTTAAATATCTTTTGAAAAGAATAAAATATTCCCTAACCAAAAAGTTAGCAAGCAGGCCCAACGGCTATTAGCAGGGAAACGGTATTGTCGGTCAACGGTCAAACAGGGGAATGTTTTGCAAAGCAGGGGAAAGTTGTATTAGCAAGGGTATCAAAAATTAAAGCAGGGGAAACTTTCCTAAGGGTATTAGACTAATCCTAAATGGATCAATGCTAAATAGCTCTACTCTAATGCACACCCTTGTAAAAACAAGTGAGATACATAGAAACTCATTCATCAAAGAGCCAAACAAAAAAAGTTAACACATAAGAAATCCTGCACCTGGTCAACCCAAGAAAATAAGCATACTCCAGACTCCATCCCTATCATTTCCTTACTATGTTTAGTTGGTCTTGGCAATATGCACCAAAAAACTTAATTTAGACAACAAGCTGCTCAATAAAGAATTTTAAGTACACATTAAAGTGCCTCAAGGTTTTAGAACTCCAGCAGGCTTTGTAGCAAGTCTTCATTGTTCCAAACCCCTACTCACCAGTGGATATGATCTAGAATCATATATAAGTATCCTAAGGATACCCTACACCCTAAAGGTGTGACCTAACCACCCCTGAAACATAGAGCATATACCTAATCCTCCCATAGCATAGTATGCTCCATTTGGATCTCTGCATTGTTAGTCTAAAAACTACATATAACCACTTTAAAAAGAACAAAACCCAACTTAGGAGAAAAACTCTTAGCAGGGAAAAATGCCTTAGCAAGGGGATGAACCCCAACAGGGGAATCATTGTTCAAAAGCAGTCGAACGAAGAATAATGGAAAAAATGACTAACGTATGTACAACAACAGCAATAAAGTAATCCTGAATACACAAGACAAATTAGACATCGATTTTTAGGGAGTGATCATTCCAATACTTGCAACCAAGTACTGAAACCTCCCCATATTAAAAGCTTTTGTCAAACGATCAGTAACATTATGTTCTATATCAATTTCCTCTGGGACAATCAATCCTTTTTCAAAACAATCTCTAATAAATGATGTCTGATTTCAATATGTTTAGTCTTGCTATGAAAAACAGGATTTTTAATAATGCAAATGATGCTGTTATTGTCAATGAATATCTTGGTTTTAAGAAATTGTACCCATAATCAAGAAGCTGGTTCTAAACCCAAACAACTTGTCCACAACATGCAGCAGCTGCTACATACTCAGCTTCAATTGTGGATGTGGCCAGAATAGTCTGCTTTTTAGACTGCCAAGATATAAGTCTGCTTCCTAAAAACTGACATCCACTTGTTGTAGACTTCCTATCACTGTTGTCACCAGCATAATCACTATCTGAATAGGATACTAGCTCAAATGGTGACTCCTTGGGATACCAAAGTCCTAAAGTTGGATGACACTTCAGATACCTAAAAATTCTCTTCACATCAAACATATGACACTCTGTGGATGCCACTTGGTATCTTGCACATAAGCAGACTGCAAACATGATGTTAGGTCTTGAAGCTGTAAGGTACATGAGAGATCCAATCATGGACCTATAGTTCCTGACATCAAAAGTCTTCCCTGGGCCATCTTTCCCCCAAGGATGCTCCTTATCCTTCACACATTCCAAACTTCTTCACAATTTCAGCAACATACTTGTCTTGTGAGATAAAGATCCCATCTTTCCTCAACTGAACTTGTAACCCTAAAAAGAAGTTGAGTTCACCCATTGCACTCATTTGAAATGTATCTTGCATCAACTTGGCAAACTCTTTGCTAACCATAGAGTTTGTGGATCCAAAGATGATGTCATCCACATATACTTGTACCAAAATAAAGTCACCCTTTTGTTTCTTAATGAACAGGGTCTGGTCAATTTGCCCCCTGTTGAAGCCATTATCCAACATGTATTTAGAGAGAGTTCCATACCAGGCCCTAGGAGCTTGATGAAGTCCATACATAGCCTTCTTCACCTTGTAAACTTTGTTTGGGTGCTGGGTCTTCAAACCTTGTAGGTTGCATCACATAAACTTCTTCATCAATGGTGCCATATAAAAAGGCACTCTTAACATCCATTTGATATACTGTGAAGTCCATGAAGGAAGCATAAGCCAGAAATAATTTGATGGCTTCAATCTTGGCTACTAGAGCAAAGACTTCTTCATAATCAATACCCTCTTCTTGAGTATATCCCTGTGCTACCAGTCTTGCTTTGTTTCTGACTACAATTACCCTCTCATCCTTTTTTTTCCTGAGCACCCACTTTGTCCCGATGGGACTTGCCCATTTTGGACAATCTACCAGAATCCATACTTCTTGGATGTCAAAATGTAGGAGTTCTTCTTGCTTAGCTTCAACCCAGCGTGGATCATTGAGAGCCTGAAAGATCTTCTTTGGCTCTTCTTGTGACAAAAAGGCAGTAAAAGTCAGCATTGCATATTGTCATGGTTAAACTTCATAGTAATGTTGGCAATGAAGTTGTGTTCCTTTGCTGAATACCTTGTTTGTTTGGGAGTCTCAAGATCACCTATGATTTTTGATTGGGGGTGATCTTTATTGACTCTATAGGTAGGCTGCATGCTCATGATTACTTCTGTTTCATCCTCTTCCAAATCAGGATTTATAGTACTATCTTGATTGGGAAAGAAATCCTCAAAAGAGCTTCCAAATGATACTGCAAGACTAAGGGATGGATGCTGATGAGCTGAATGCAACTCTGAATAACTTGGACCTCCATTCCTAATTATTCTGCTTCCACTATTGGAGAAAGTGATAGGTGAAGATGAGGAAATGAGTGGGGATTCTCTTTCTTTATCATTAATATCATTGACAACTGGTTCTTTAGCAGTAGGGGAAACATTTGGTCCAGCAGGGGAATCTTGGATTCCACTGCTTTCAGCCATTCCCCTGCTTTCAGAAATTGACTTAGCAGGGTAAGGGATTAACTGCTCCTTCCTTTGAGATGTGTCATCTTCTTCACCTGTTTTTGTAGCAGCATCATCAATGGGAAACAATGAGGGTACAGTCATGTACCTCATTGGTGGCTTCTCCAAAACAGTTAGTTCTTTTGTACCTGAAATGTTAGTATTCTACAAAGAAAGAAGCACATAATTCATTGATTTTGAAAGAACTTCAATGTCAAAGAACGAATCAGGACTTGTTTGTACATCTTCAGGCTTGTCTTCAAGAAAATCTACATGGAGATTTTCTGTCACTTTGCTTGTATTCTTGTTGAAAACCCTATATCCCTTGTTGTTTAATGAATAACCTATAAAGTACACATCATCCCCCTTTTCTTTGAATTTTCCTAAATTGTCAATTGTGTTTAAAATGATCATATGACATCCAAATGGTCTGAAAAAGTCAATCAAAGGAGGTCTGTCATTGAACAACTGATAAGGGTTCTTGTTGGGTGCCTTTACCGCCAAGGCCCTGTTTTGAACATATCAAGCAGTGGTTACAGCATCAGCCCAAAAGATAACTCGAATCTTAGAATCATACATCATAGTCCTTGCAGCTTCAATAAGTGTCCTGTTTCTTCTTTCTGTAACTCCATTTTGTTGAGGTGTTCTTGTTATACTGTATTCCCTCCTTATTCCTTTGTTTGTGCAGAAAGTGTCCAACTTCTTGTTTCTGAACTCACCACCATTGTCTGATCTCATGGTCACTACCTTCATGCTCTTGGAAAGTTCAATCTGATTGATAAAACCTATGAGTACATCTGGTGTGTCACTCTTTTCAAACAGAAAGAATGTCCATGTGAACCTTGAAAAATCATCAGTAATCACCAGGTAGTACCATTTCTTCATTATGCTTGCCACAGAAGTAGGACCAAACAGATCCATGTGTAGTAATTCTAATGGCTTGGTGGTGGACAGACTTGTTTTGGACTTGCAAGAGGCTCTGTGTTGCTTCCCTTTCAAGCAAGAAACACAAGTATGATCGTTGGCAAAGGACTTGGAAGGAAGACCATGAACAAGATTAAACTTGACCAGCTTGTTCATGTTCTTGAAGTTAAGATGACCAAGTCTTCTATGTCATTTCTTACATTCATCAACTGATGCTTTGGCAATGAAACAAGTTTCATTGTATTGAAGAGAGATGTCCTTTAAATCAATTGTGTACATATTCTTATGTCTTGGGGTTCTGAGCATAGTAGGAGTGTTTGGTGGTAAAACAAACTCCTTCCCCAACACAAGAAATTCAGTATCAGTAAAAAGGACAAAATTCTTGTTATCAGTCATCTGGGACACACTGAAAAGATTGTACTTTAGCTCTTTCACCAAGTAAACGTTATCAAATGTCATTCCGTTAGTGAAAATAGTTCCTTTTCTAGTGATTGTTCCATGCCCATCTCTAAAAGAAACACCATCATTGTCATGTAGGGAAACAAAGTTAGACATATAGGATTTATGTCCAGTCATACTCCTTGAGCATCCACTATCCCAATAGGCTTTATCATTCCTTGTCTGCTTTGTCACCTACAAAAAGAAAAACAATTTAGTTTTTCTTAGGGACGCAAGCCATTACTGACTTGGATCTACCTCGTGTATCAATGTAAGATAACTTGTCAAAGACTAGAGATACACCATTGGATTGAGTACCCCTTTTGGGTACCTAAATCCAACGAGCTGAGGCTTTTACAACTTTCCCCATCTTCCCATGTTTCTAGAGGGAAAAACTTTGCCAGCAGGGGATACCCTGGACTTAGCAGGGGAATCCCTATGCTTAGCAGAGGGAACCCATCTTTTGTTTTGGACTCTATTGGAATGTTGGTAGGGCCTATAAACATATCTATATGCAGTATGAGGTTCTGGTCTGGTCATGTACGAGCTAGATTTGGGACATGCATCAATCACCTTTGTTAGTGCAGGAACTACATTCTTATCAAATACCTTGTTTCTCAAAGCAGGGGAAACATACTTAGCAGGGGAAAAAGATTTGCCCTTGCATTAAATAGAATGGATTTTGGTTGCATTTACTTTAAAGGATTTGTCGCCACCATTTCCATTGGTGATTGACAGTCTTGATAAGTGTGATCAAAACTTCCACAAGTGAAACAAGGTTTGGTGTTTTTCAAAAAGTCTTCTCCTAATTAATGAGACTTTTGGTTGTTCCAATTCCTCTGATTACCTCTAATGGGCCTATACCTACCAGCATATTTAACAGTAGTCTTAGGGGGCTTTGATTCTGATTCAGATCTACTAGAGGTTTTGGATGAACTACACTTAGAACTTGAATCACTTCCAAATAATCCTTCTCTTGAAAAGAGAACAGGGTTATCTATTTTCCACTGTTTTAAAGCAATTCGTTCTTTTTCAAAGTCCTTAATAGCACTAGTTTTCACCAGAGGTTCTTCTGTTTCTAGATTCTTTGGTATGTATGCATTTAAGTTAAATTCAATATCTTCCTGCTTTTTGAAACAAGGAAGACCAGTCCAGGACAAATCTTTCCTAGGCATGGGTGCATGTATATTTGCAGGTATTGGTGGAATGGTAGCATGTTCATTTTTGACACCAAAACCTGTTTTTGTCCCTAGGAGACTGCCCAATTTCAACTGCCTTAGTTAGATCTTTAGAAGCTATTCCAAAATTTTCAACAGTTTGTTCATCTATCTTCTTGTTAGATCTAAAAACTTCTAATTCAGTAGTTAATTCCTTAATGGAATCATTATTTTCTCTAGCATCTCTCTCTAATATGACAATATGATCTCTATAATCCTTTTCTCTCTGTTTATACTCTCTTATGGTAGACTCTAGCTGTTCTAAAGCACGTTTGTAGTTATCTAGGTCATTGTAAAACCCGCATGCTTTTACCATGCATAATACCCTTACGATCGTACGTATATGATTAAAACTTTCCTATTATAGCAGGATTACGATTACGTGTTAGGATTTTACGTATTACGTACGTGTTAGAACACGATAAGTATTTATTACGCACGAACACGCAATAATAAACGATGACGAATAATCACGAACATGTAATCACGGACATCTAACATGAGCTTCGCGTATATAAATAGAAGCGACAAGTAGTTACGTAGATTAATTACGTACGGTAAACAAATACGTATATTATAATTATTACTAATATACGACATGAACTTACGTAGAATAAACATAATCACGATAATAATAAACGACAGTTAAACCGCACGACGATAATATTTATCACGTAAATGTTATTTACGTTTAAACACATATAACGATAACTATGTAAATACACGATATAACAAAAGACTTGATCACGCGTAACGTTTAGCTAGTCGCGAATTAATTAAAATAAAAGAACTATAAGTGGGTTTCGGGCTTTTGGACAAGAAAGGGAGGGGAAGGCGGATGGGCCGTTGCCCAATGAAAGATCCAAACCGACCCTGTATACTTATAAAACGGGGGGTGCTTGTTTTTTTTGTTCTCTTCCTTTTTCTGCCGACACAAACACACACACAGAAACCCTAAAAGGAAAATAAGGCAGCCGCATATATTTTTTGTGTTTCTTCTTTTGATGACGACGTGTACACACCAAGGAACAAGGAGAAACAAGGTGTTTAGGGTTTCCAAACCCTAAAAACGAATGGGTAAGTTTATATCTCGTTTTATTTTTCTTTTCCTTTGTTAATTAATCAAGAACACAAATTTGTAAGAATTTAAAACATGTTAAAACAAGATGGATTAGGGGAAGGGTGTTTGTTTTGGCCAGTTTCACACAAACCGAGACCACTCTAGGTCTCGGTGGTACCTTTATCCCACCAGCCGCAACCCTTATAAAGGGTGTTGGCTGTTTTGTTCTGACGGGGGCAACATCGAACAAGCAGGGGGAACCACTGGCTACGACCAGTGGTGGTTATTGTTCTAACAGTGGTAAACCGAGACCATCTAGGTCTCGGTGGGAAATTATAACAAAGCAGGGGGAATCATACATAGACGGGGGTAATAGCATCACTGTCAGTGGGAAACTGGCAGTGAATGGGGTGGTTGGTTTTTGGTTTTAAACAGATTTTAGGGTGTGTTTGGCTATCAGTTTAATGAACAGTTTTAAGGGGGTGTTTGGCTGAATAAGTAAAACATGTATTTTACTGGATTTAACTAGGTTTATTATAAACATATTAGTTAAATTAATCTTATGCATGACTTAAGTATAATTTTATTTTGACAAGAAATACTAAATTATATGGTACGGTTCACGGGATTCACGAATACGGTTCATGACACATGTAATAAATAAAACACGTGTTTCGGTCACGACATCATGTTGTAAGTTAATTATTTTACAAGTTAAATAATTACAAGGTTAATTAAATTAATTTAACATGTTACTTAATTAATTTAATTATGACTTATGTTATTAGTATTATGAATAATACATGGATTTTTAACCTAAGTATTTATTATTTATATTGGACTAATTAATTAATTAATTAATTATTTAACATGCCTTATAATTAATTAATTTACATGACTTAGGTTATATTAATACTGAACATTAATACACGTTTTAACCTAAGTATTATTACCTTTTATTTAATTAAATCATGTTATATTTTAATTAAATACTTTTAACCTATAGTTTATTTAAATTACATGAAATAATTAATGAACTATACATTATGACCTCATGACTTAGAATATTAATCAGAAAACACTTTAGCTTATATTATTAGCTTAATAATCCAGCTTATTTCTATTTATGGAAACTTTCTATTTTTAGAAACTTATTTAATTAAGGCAGCTAATCTATTTATGGAAACTTTCTATTTTTTTTGGAAACTTATCTATTTTAAGCAGTAATTCTATTATTGGAAACTTTCTATTTTTGGCAACTTTCTATTTTTGGAAACTTTATATTTTAGGAAACCTGCTATTTTTAGAAAGTTACTTATTATTACATAGCGAGTATAATAATACAAGTAATACAAGTAATACTTAAACATTATATACATAATACACGATAAATACAGTATAACGTTAAAATCAGTAAAACATGACATGAACATATAAAATAAGCTAAGACATAACATTAAACCAGTTACGTACTCAGTGATCATATACTTATTCACGTATGTATTTATGTAGCGTTAGTGATACCGAAGTAGGACTCTCTTCCGTTCGTCTTCTTCGTTCACTGGACATAAGGTACGAATTCCCGTCCTTTCAGTATGGACATTCTTTCCTTATTAGGATTCCCCGTTGATGAGACTGCTTTTATACATGGTCTCATCGTCCAAAACGGCCTTAAATTGCATAAAATATCATAAAATAGACCAAATATATGCTCGTATTTGTTACTTGTGTATTTTTAGGTACGGATATTGAGGAATTGGCAAAAGAACACAAGAATCAATCAAAAACGAACACGGGAAACGAAGTCGCACAATGAACCGGGCCCAAGTTTGGATTTTGCAAAAAAATACCCTTGAAGAATTGAAGATTGGCAAAAATGGCCCCTCATCTTTGAAGAACTTGTCACATTTGACCCTCAAAATATCAAATGTACAAGTATAATCCTTATTATTTGAAGATATTACAAGAATGGTCCATCAAGTTTGAAGATTATACATATAAAACCCTTTGGAAAAGTTTTGGAAGACATTGTGCCAAATTTGACAACTTCTCAAAAGTTGACAAGGTTAAATTTGGCGCTGACAAGTATTTATTACAAAGTGAATGGAAGTTGAAACCTTGGGGACTTAACCTGTCAAACCACCATACTCCCACAACCACTCAGAAGACGACACCTCAACCCTACCCACCCACCAACCCAAACCCATTAACCAACCCGTCCAATACCCAATACCCTACCCGTTTTATTAATTTAAACCTGGTCAACAGTCAACCCACTTAAACCTTACTTCCCTCCTAAACACTAAATTTGAAAATAATTATCCCCAAAACAAATCAAAACCCCCCTTAATCCCAACGAACCCTAATTAACCCCCAGGTCTAATTAACCCCAAACCAAAGGGGTATTAGCTCAACTTGTGCAGATTGCTAATTGCTCCTCTCCTCACTCAAACCCACTCAACAAAATACATCCACGTGTCCATTGGTCCCCTCCCCAAGCATCCCCTGCACCCGTCTCTTTCCACACAACCCTAGGAGGGAACAAAATCAACGTCCAAGATAAACTACTTGTCCTCCAAGAAGTTTTAAACGCTCAAGATCATTTTGGCAGCTGTCATATCACATGCCAAGCCTTTTGACCAAGAATCCGTCCAAAGAGAAGGGCATTTTAGGGCTTTATGCATTTAGGGTTTATGCTTTTGTATTTTTTTAATCAGTTATTCTAGATAGTTCCATTCTATGTATAAATATGATGAGCATGTTCATCATATTTCTTGTTCCAGTTTTTTGCAAATTCTCTTGTAATTCCTTTTTTAAAATATATAAAGTTGGTGTTTGATTAAGTCAAGTATAATTCCTTTTATGTTGTTTTAAAAAGTTTGTGTGTTGAGGTATATGCAAAGCTGAGTTCCATTAAAATTGTGAAAGTTTTGAGAAATTTAAGATTTTCAAAAAAGTCTTCAAAAGTTTGTAAATTTCATAAATCATTTTTCTTTGAAGTGAAAGTGGAAAAGAAAGTGGTTTGTGAGTTTGTAGGGTTTTGAAAACGTGTTTTCAAAGTTTGGAAGAATTTTGAGAAAAGTTTTTAAGAAAGAAAGAAAACTGAATATTGGTTGAATATTTGTGTTTTGCTTGACTTTTCTTTTTCAGGTTAAGAATTGTTTGTTGATTAAGTTCTGCTCCAACCCGAGTTGGAAGGAGGAGGATTTTCATCCTCAAGGGCTTTGGATTGTAAAGCCCTAAGGTAAAACCCTTTACCTTGTTAAAATTTCAGAAAGTTGAGGTTTATTGTGATTGAATTTGATTTTGTGCATAAGTGTGTTAAAACAATTGGAATTGTGTTCTTTTAAGTTGGTATGCATGCTAGAGTAGATTAGAACCAGTTAAAATAGGTTTTAGGGTGTTTTAGTTTGAAAAAAAGTTGGTTTTCAGATTTAATAGGGTGTTTGGATATCAGTTTTAGCAGGGTAATAATTTTCATAAGTGTTTGATTAGGTGTTAAAATTGTTGAGTAAGGTTAGAATAGGTTGTTTGCTTGTTGTTTTGTCATTTGGTGCAAGTTTATGGCAGGTTTAAGTGTTTAAAAAGAAAAAGAGTAGCTAGAAATCTGCATATCATCTTGTCTGCTTATTTGAGTTGATTTTGGTGCATGATTTCTTTAATTCTGTTGAGATTTAGGGAGATATAAGTTTGATATTGATTAAGTGCCATTTGGTGAGTGTGCATGCTAAGTTTTGGCTTTTGAATCTCACTAGATTGCAAGTAACAAGCTTAATAGCCTACTGTCATGCTCATTTGTGTCACAAAAACCTGCATAAGCTCTTGTATGCTTTGTTCTTGATTGTTGATTGTGCTAAGTGTTGTTTTTCTTTCTTATTGTGACTCCTTGTGCTCAGAAAGAGCACAAGGGTGCCTTGTGTTCCACAAAAACATCACCAAACAAGCATCAAAACCAAGACCTCTTGGTGTTCATTTGTTCATCAGAAAGTGTTCAAGACCTGGGCACTTTTGTGTTCATAAATTGCTCAATCTTGGTTAATTTTGGATTTGGATTTGTGTTTGTGAGCTTATAAGTGGTACTGTTCAAGTTTTTAAAAGCTAAAAAAAAAATATATAAAACACAAAAAGGACGTGGCCAGGACTCGAACCTGCGCCACTCCTCTCACAACCAAACGTGCTAACCAATTGCGCCCTGGGGACTTTGACTGATGAGTTTGGTTTTGAATTGTATTTAAGGGCATTTTGGTTTAAGCTTTGTTAAATAAGCCGTGAGCTTTTAGGCTTATTTTAGCTTATTTATTAAGCTTTTTAGCTTCCTTTCATTTTTCCTAGGATTAGAATAGGGTTTAGGATTTTTCTGTTCAAAAATATTATTTTTCCTTTTATTTAATTAATTTCTAGGATTATTTCTATTTTTATTTTTAGAAAGTCATTAAAAAATATTAAACAGTAACTAAAAAATACAAAAAAATAGTTTTTAGGTTTTAATTCTTATTTTTGAGGTTTACATGTGAAAAAGTTTTCAAAAACTTTAATTTTTGATTTTATTTGATTTTAGGTTTTTTATTAAACTTTGAAAATTAATATAAAATTCATTAAGAGGTTTTAGAAACTTTTGTTTACATTTTCTTCTTAGTTAGATTATTTAGGATTTTTGAGAATTTTTTAGAATTTATTTAAGAACTTTTAATTTTTTAGAATATTTTATTATTATTTTATTCATTAAAATAAAAAGTTTTATTTTTAACTTTTTTCATTTTTCCTAGATACTAGACATTAAAATAGGACCTTTGTCACTTTCCATTTAATTTTTAGGCTTTTCAATTAATTTGTAGAATTAATTTAAGATTTAATACATTTTAATAGTTTTTAGGAGTTTAAAAATAGTTTAATTTGGTTTTAAAATTTTTAAAAATAGTTTTTAGCTTAATTAGGTCATTTTTGAGGTTTACAAACTATAAAATCTTGTTTAGGGCTTTTTAATATTTAAAAGTGATTTTTAGGGCTTTAATTAGCATTAAAAAGTCATTATTAAATTAATTAAAAGGTTTTGGCAAGTTTTGATTTTTTGTAAACTCTTAGAATATTATTTGGGAGTTTTTAGTAATTTTTAGGAATTTTTAGGTTAAAATTTTAAATTTTGTGTTTTTTTACGTTCTACGTCGTAACTTTCTAGTAGTGTTTTGCCTTAATTTTCTAATTTTTTTCGTCTTCGTCATTTTCTCTTCTTTTCTTCTCATTAATAATCAAAAACATAATCAATCATTCATTACACAACACACGTGCCTCCTCGAGAGAACGATTCCCATCAAGGGTCATAACTTGTGGTTTTCCTAAATCACTCGTTAATACTTACCGCTTTTACCTTGTTTTCCTAAACAAGTGTAAATTTACAAAATATCAAAAATGGCGCCGCTGCCGGGGAGGCGTGTTGTGTTTTGATTGACCATTGTTGTTTTTCTATATTAGCCATATAGTAATTGTATTAATAGCACTCTATTAATACGTATTATCGTTTTTCGGTTTTTGTGTGAATACTATTACTATATTGTATACGTAGAACAATAAATACACAAGTACTCCAAATACGTGAGCAATCACAACCTTGACTTGGGAGGTCATTACCCAATCATTGTATTCGAATCTCAAACCAAAGAAAAAAGGCAAAAATAGATAAATACTTTCGTGAAGCTTGATTTTGATAATACAAACTATAAGGTGGGTATAAGGCGGTTGTATTTCACAACCTAAAGGAAAAAGGCTCTTAAGTGCTTCGCGCCGCCTCGTTTCCTCCGCTTGCTTGTGCGTATTTGATTTTGAGAGTGAATCGAGGGTTTTGCCGCCCAAAGTATTACTACATATCATATATATATTTTTTTGGTTTCATTTGATTAAACCCTCTTGAACGATTTGGTGTTCCAC
Organism: Glebionis coronaria; assembly: GCA_025667525.1. Lineage (NCBI taxonomy): Eukaryota > Viridiplantae > Streptophyta > Magnoliopsida > Asterales > Asteraceae > Glebionis > Glebionis coronaria. The sequence goes on from JANFOE010001228.1 coordinate 588,769, forward strand.
CATCGTTCTAAAGTCATCGAAGGCGTTCACTCCACGTGATCGTTTTCATTCCTTGAGGCCTTTTTAATCAAGAGATTTGATTAGTAAGGAGATTTGTGGACTCATTGTCTACTTAATACATTCACCAAATTCCAAAAAGGTTAATACAATCAAAAACCACAAAAAAATTGAAAAAACACAAAATACCAAAAAGAATCTTCTTTGCTCGCCTTCTCGTTGTACGTGACGTTTATGCAAACTCGCTCTAAAGCTAGACGTGCTCGTAAACGAAGAAACAAATCACTCACTCTTTCTAGTGAGGAGTCTCCTATTGACGAACCCATTGTACGAGAAGAACCAACCATGGCGAATCGAACTATGATGGAGTTACTTCAAGCACCCACCGAGGGGTATGGAGAAGCTATTGTGATTCCCGCAATCCTTGCGGAGAATTTTGAGGTTAAAACGGGTTTGTTGTCGATGATCCAAAACAACAAATTCCGTGGTGATGAGAAGGACAATCCGCACAACCATATCCGCCAATTTAATCGTCTTACCGCCACGTGCAAATTCAAGGATGTCTCGAATGACTCGATTAAGATGATGTTATTTCCGTATTCCTTAGCGGGGCCCGCTAAAATTTGGTTAGAGAAAGAGCCACCCAATTCGATATTGACGTGGAAGGATCTCGTTTCAAAGTTCGTGAACCAATTTTTTCCGCCCTCTAAGACTACGCATTTGAAGAATGAGATTTCTAAATTTTCACAAGAACCAAATGAAAGTTTTTCTACGGCTTGGAATAGGTTTAAGGAGATGTTACACGAATGTCCTCATCATGGTTTTTCCGATTTGCACCAAATCGACACGTTTTACAATGGGCTTAACGATCATGAAAGAGATTATTTAAATGCCGCCGCGGGTGGTAATTTTTTGTGTAAAACGGTTGAAGAAGCTTTGGTCATAATCGAGAATAGGTCTAAGGTTTATAGCCCTCGTCACACACCGAGTGTTGCCAAAAGGGGCTCATCATCGTCTCAAAGTATCAATGCATTACATGATGAAGCAAATGAAGAAAACCGATTTTTCGATAGATTTGCAAACCTTATGTCCCATTGGAAGGCTCAAGAAGCTTCCAACACCGCTTCGGTTAAAGCGGTTTCTAAAAGTTGTTTGTCGTGTGGGGGAGCTCATGATCTTTCCGAGTGCATTACCGCGGATGGTAACACTTCGAATGCTTTTGTAGCCACGGGAACTTATAACCAAATCGGTCAAGGTTCACGTTCAAATCAAGCTCAACCCAATCAAAATGCTAATAATTATCGCAACAACGACAATCAAGGTGGAAATTACCAAGGAAATCAAAGAAACTATAACAAAGGTAATTACCAAAGTGGAAATGGGCAAATTTCAAACCAAAACCAAAACCGTGATTTTCAAACTAATGCCCAAGGTTTTCAAAACGATCACACCAAAAATCTTCAAGGAGAGTTTTTGAATTATGCTAAGGCTAATGATGCTAAGTTTGACAATATGCAACGTGAAATGGTTAGCTTAAGATCCGAATTGAAAAACGAGCTTAAAAACGAACTTGCTAATGAACTTAAAACTCATGCTAATAAAATGGAAGGAAATGTCACACGACTCCAACAAAATCAACAAAAAATGGAGCAAGGACAACATGAGATTAAGCAAGAATTGTTGAAAGCGGATGCTAGGCAATCTAAGTTTGAAGATCGAATGGCTAAAATGTTTGAAGCTATCATGTGTAAGCCCTCTTCTTCGGGTGGTCTTCCTAGTGATACCATCGTGAACCCGAAAGGAGAATTGAAGGTTATTACCACTCGTAGTGGTAAAACTTTCAAAGAACCCATTTCTCGTCCAAGTACTTCTATGGAGAAGGAAAAAGAGAAAGAACCCGAGGTTGTGGTTGAAAAGGAGCACATATCAAGCCCACGAAGTACCGCTCAAACCACACCTACGGTTGAACCAATACCCATAATGGAACCCGAGATTCCAAGGCCGTTGCCTATGCCTAATTTGCCCCAACCCACACCACCTTTACCCTACCCATCAAGACGAAACAAGGAAAAGGCACAAGAACGAAATAATTATCAATTTGAACTCTTTATGAAAATGTTTCGTGACTTGCATTTTAATATAAGTTTTGCCGACGCCTTAGTCATGATGCCTCGATTTGCCGCGAACTTCAAAAGTATGTTGAATAACAAAGAAAAATTGCAAAAATCGTCTAGTTGTTCTTCGGTTTTTCTAAGCCGCATACCTCAAAAAGTCGGTGATCCTGGAAAGTTTTTAATCCCATGTGCTATCCAAGACATGGAAGAATGCTACGCCTTGGCCGATCTTGGTGCTAGTATTAATTTGATGCCTCTCGATATTTTTAAATCGCTCAATCTTCCAAATCTCACTCCTTCAAGAATGTCAATCGAAATGGCCGATCATTCTACGATTCTAGCTTGTGGAGTTGCCGAGGACGTCTTTGTGAAAGTTGGGAAATTCTATTATCCCGTGGACTTCATTGTTGTTGATATTCCCATCGATCCTAAAGTTCCGTTAATTTTAGGTCGATCTTTTTTGGATACCTCGAGAGCACTTATCGATGTGCATGCAAGAAAAATCACTCTTCGTTTCAATGAGGAAGAACTCGTCATTAATGCAACCCAAAACTCCACGCTTTCTCATGTTTATTCGATCACATCTTTGTACAATGTCAATCCTATCAAAAGCATTTGTCAAAAGATTTCCAATAGAGTTTTAGGAGTTGAGAAAAATGAAGTTCCGTCCCCTCCGCCGATGGAGGTTAAGAGTGTTAAGCCTTTGATACCAATCTCGAGTGATTCTTCGGATGATGAATACGTTGATCCCGATGGGGAGGTTTTCTTTGTTGACAAAAGATTTGAAAACTTGCCACCACCTAAACCAAAACGCTTTCAAAATGTGAGAATTTTTAGTGTGACTAACATTGTTTTAGATACACCAAATATTTTCAACATAATTAAATCGGGTTTTCACAAGGAGAGTGTTAAAGATCAAAAAGGAAAAGATTTTGAATCTAATTTAAAAGATTTTTCTACAATTCTAACTCCGTCATCACCGCGTGTCTTGAGTACTACAAGCTCGTCTTCTCCTTTTGACGATGCTTTGTGTGGACCTAGTGTGGGGGAAGCCCCTTATGTTCCCTCCCCTTTCTCCACCGAGGACGAGATATTTGATCCTGGAATTGCTTATATAGGGAAATCTCGGTCTTCCACCGATGCAATAAATGGAAAATCTTTTCATTTGATTGGTGCGAGTCTACCTCGAGTAGCTCAATGTTTTGCCTTACCCATTGTCCCACCCTTCTATTTCTTCTCTCCTATTTTCTTCTATCCCATTGGGATTTGTGTTGGAGTTGTGTTGTCTCGTCTTTCATCCGAAAATGAGGACGCTATCTTTGACCCCGGTATACGTTTATCGGATTTTTAAAGTACTCCACGTGCTTTTGGGCCTTGTTTATCATGTAAGCCCCACCAAAAATTGACCAAACCATGATTATCCCTAAATGATCACATTTATGGGGATTCGAGTCGAGCTATTGACTCGGTTATCAAAAACAAGGTGCCTCGTGGGGGAGACCCATGCTTATCCATGTACATATTATTGCTTTCTAATGTAGTTTAATGTGAGGGGATTTGTGCCCTTCCAACCTTTGTTCCGTGGTTGTTTGTGAATTGTGTCTTTTAGATCATCATCTTCACGATTGGAGCCTCTCGTGTTCGTTTCATGGGAGCACTCGATCGTTTGCTTTGGAGGCCTTTCCCAATATCCACATATGATATATCCTTTTATGTTCTAACCTTAGGTTTATAGCACACTTCATAAACGGCTTTTAAACTTATTGGTTACACCCTTTCCATGCTAGATTAGGCATTCGACTACGTCTCTAGTATGGGGGTGTTTGTACCCCTAGACTCGAAACATTGAGGACAATGTTTAACTTTAGTATGGGGGGGGTGAATAGATACTTGCCTTGCCAAACCTTCACGTTTTCCAAAGTTTATCGTTTTGTTATCGTTTTCTTGCAAAATAAGGCTAAAAATGGCCAAATTTTAAAATTTTTCTCATGTTTTATAAGTGTTTGAAGACACGAATGTAGATTTTCCGATGGCGAGAATAAGAGTAATTTTTGACTCGACCGTGCGTGTTGAGCACTTAGCTTTGATTCCTTAACTACACATTAGGCTAAGTCTCTTAAATGAGGACGAGAAATGATAGAGTTAATTATAAGTTACTATGCTAAACGTAGAGTACTCGTATTCTTTCAAAAACTCATGTGTTCTCGTTGTTTGCTTATTCTCCCTTCGCTTGTAAATAATTTTTGCTTAATAAATATTGACTTAGCGGTTTAGTTAGGATTGTTGGGTTTCTAGTCTTTTCTAGTAGCTTCCGTGTAATTAAATTGGGAAGACATTAAGGTATCGCCAGCGTCACGGTTTTGAAGTATTGGCACCCTAATAATCGAAAGCTTCACCTAATAATAAGATTTCAAGTGCTCACCTAAATCAAGCAAACAATTTGAAGCCCCACAAGGCCTAAAATCTATGCAAAATTGAAAGTGAATCAAGCCTTAATCTTCGAAGCTTTAAAGATCCAAAATTCGCTTTAGCGTGAGGATATACGTCTTTGGCTAATAAAACCACCGATAATGGCGGATAATAAAAGGCAAGGCAAGACCGAAGTCATAATAAAAGCTTCATGGCGAAGTTGAATAAAAGATGGAGGTAAACCAAAGATAATAAGGTCCTTCCGTTAGGGGGCGTATAAAAGTCTTGGTAATAAGTCTCATGTTCAAAACCGTTATAAAACCGTGTTTATCGATTCTTCTTGTCAACTTAATTTTTTAACATCGTCGTCTATTAGGAGGGATTATTGATTTGATGGTCTTAGTTACACCGTTAGGACTCTATTTTTAGACCTAAATCTCTATTATCGCATAAGTCAACAATGTATCCTCGTGATCATTAAAGACATCATAAAATATAAGAGATACAACTTAGGAATAATGGGAGAATAAGTACGTGATTAGGGCATATGAGTAGTGTTAGCATTACTAACTTATAATGACAATGATCTCGTTGCACGCTTGGCATGGAATTAGAGTGAAAATCGAGGACGACGAAATTATTTCTAACGAAGCATTCACGTGTTCTTATTCTATGAACCTAAACGTCCCAATTTGCGATGAAAATCATACATTATGTCTAAAACGCAAGTAGTAGCAATAGTGTAATGTAGCTAGTTTATCATTTCAATAAAGTGAATAAAATTAAATTTTGGAGATGCTTCGATACTTTATTCTTAGCATTGCGTGAGGGCACGGCAATGGTTTAGTATGGGGGAGTGATGAGACTGCTTTTATACATGGTCTCATCGTCCAAAACGGCCTTAAATTGCATAAAATATCATAAAATAGACCAAATATATGCTCGTATTTGTTACTTGTGTATTTTTAGGTACGGATATTGAGGAATTGGCAAAAGAACACAAGAATCAATCAAAAACGAACATGGGAAACGAAGTCGCACAATGAACCGGGCCCAAGTTTGGATTTTGCAAAAAAATACCCTTGAAGAATTGAAGATTGGCAAAAATGGCCCCTCATCTTTGAAGAACTTGTCACATTTGACCCTCAAAATATCAAATGTACAAGTATAATCCTTATTATTTGAAGATATTACAAGAATGGTCCATCAAGTTTGAAGATTATACATATAAAACCCTTTGGAAAAGTTTTGGAAGACATTGTGCCAAATTTGACAACTTCTCAAAAGTTGACAAGGTTAAATTTGGCGCTGACAAGTATTTATTACAAAGTGAATGGAAGTTGAAACCTTGGGGACTTAACCTGTCAAACCACCATACTCCCACAACCACTCAGAAGACGACACCTCAACCCTACCCACCCACCAACCCAAACCCATTAACCAACCCGTCCAATACCCAATACCCTACCCGTTTTATTAATTTAAACCTGGTCAACAGTCAACCCACTTAAACCTTACTTCCCTCCTAAACACTAAATTTGAAAATAATTATCCCCAAAACAAATCAAAACCCCCCTTAATCCCAACGAACCCTAATTAACCCCCAGGTCTAATTAACCCCAAACCGAAGGGGTATTAGCTCAACTTGTGCAGATTGCTAATTGCTCCTCTCCTCACTCAAACCCACTTAACAAAATACATCCACGTGTCCATTGGTCCCCTCCCCAAGCATCCCCTGCACCCGTCTCTTTCCACACAACCCTAGGAGGGAACAAAATCAACGTCCAAGATAAACTACTTGTCCTCCAAGAAGTTTTAAACGCTCAAGATCATTTTGGCAGCTGTCATATCACATGCCAAGCCTTTTGACCAAGAATCCGTCCAAAGAGAAGGGCATTTTAGGGCTTTATGCATTTAGGGTTTATGCTTTTGTATTTTTTAATCAGTTATTCTAGATAGTTCCATTCTATGTATAAATATGATGAGCATGTTCATCATATTTCTTGTTCCAGTTTTTTGCAAATTCTCTTGTAATTCCTTTTTTAAAATATATAAAGTTGGTGTTTGATTAAGTCAAGTATAATTCCTTTTATGTTGTTTTAAAAAGTTTGTGTGTTGAGGTATATGCAAAGCTGAGTTCCATTAAAATTGTGAAAGTTTTGAGAAATTTAAGATTTTCAAAAAAGTCTTCAAAAGTTTGTAAATTTCATAAATCATTTTACTTTGAAGTGAAAGTGGAAAAGAAAGTGGTTTGTGAGTTTGTAGGGTTTTGAAAACGTGTTTTCAAAGTTTGGAAGAATTTTGAGAAAAGTTTTTAAGAAAGAAAGAAAACTGAATATTGGTTGAATATTTGTGTTTTGCTTGACTTTTCTTTTTCAGGTTAAGAATTGTTTGTTGATTAAGTTCTGCTCCAACCCGAGTTAGAAGGAGGAGGATTTTCATCCTCAAGGGCTTTGGATTGTAAAGCCCTAAGGTAAAACCCTTTACCTTGTTAAAATTTCAGAAAGTTGAGGTTTATTGTGATTGAATTTGATTTTGTGCATAAGTGTGTTAAAACAATTGGAATTGTGTTCTTTTAAGTTGGTATGCATGCTAGAGTAGATTAGAACCAGTTAAAATAGGTTTTAGGGTGTTTTAGTTTGAAAAAAAGTTGGTTTTCAGATTTAATAGGGTGTTTGGATATCAGTTTTAGCAGGGTAATAATTTTCATAAGTGTTTGATTAGGTGTTAAAATTGTTGAGTAAGGTTAGAATAGGTTGTTTGCTTGTTGTTTTGTCATTTGGTGCAAGTTTATGGCAGGTTTAAGTGTTTAAAAAGAAAAAGAGTAGCTAGAAATCTGCATATCATCTTGTCTGCTTATTTGAGTTGATTTTGGTGCATGATTTCTTTAATTCTGTTGAGATTTAGGGAGATATAAGTTTGATATTGATTAAGTGCCATTTGGTGAGTGTGCATGCTAAGTTTTGGCTTTTGAATCTCACTAGATTGCAAGTAACAAGCTTAATAGCCTACTGTCATGCTCATTTGTGTCACAGAAACCTGCATAAGCTCTTGTATGCTTTGTTCTTGATTGTTGATTGTGCTAAGTGTTGTTTTTCTTGCTTATTGTGACTCCTTGTGCTCAGAAAGAGCACAAGGGTGCCTTGTGTTCCACAAAAACATCACCAAACAAGCATCAAAACCAAGACCTCTTGGTGTTCATTTGTTCATCAGAAAGTGTTCAAGACCTGGGCACTTTTGTGTTCATAAATTGCTCAATCTTGGTTAATTTTGGATTTGGATTTGTGTTTGTGAGCTTATAAGTGGTATTGTTCAAGTTTTTAAAAGCTAAAAAAAAAATATATAAAACACAAAAAGGACGTGGCCAGGACTCGAACCTGCGCCACTCCTCTCACAACCAAACGTGCTAACCAATTGCGCCCTGGGGACTTTGACTGATGAGTTTGGTTTTGAATTGTATTTAAGGGCATTTTGGTTTAAGCTTTGTTAAATAAGCCGTGAGATTTTAGGCTTATTTTAGCTTATTTATTAAGCTTTTTAGCTTCCTTTCATTTTTCCTAGGATTAGAATAGGGTTTAGGATTTTTCTGTTCAAAAATATTATTTTTCCTTTTATTTAATTAATTTCTAGGATTATTTCTATTTTTATTTTTAGAAAGTCATTAAAAAATATTAAACAGTAACCAAAAAATACAAAAAAATAGTTTTTAGGTTTTAATTCTTATTTTTGAGGTTTACATGTGAAAAAGTTTTCAAAAACTTTAATTTTTGATTTTATTTGATTTTAGGTTTTTTATTAAACTTTGAAAAATAATATAATTCATTAAGAGGTTTTAGAAACTTTTTTTTACATTTTCTTCTTAGTTAGATTATTTAGGATTTTTGAGAATTTTTTAGAATTTATTTAAGAACTTTTAATTTTTTAGAATATTTTATTATTATTTTATTCATTAAAATAAAAAGTTTTATTTTTAACTTTTTTTCATTTTTCCTAGATACTAGACATTAAAATAGGACCTTTGTCACTTTCCATTTAATTTTTAGGCTTTTCAATTAATTTGTAGAATTAATTTAAGATTTAATACATTTTAATAGTTTTTAGGAGTTTAAAAATAGTTTAATTTGGTTTTAAAATTTTTAAAAATAGTTTTTAGCTTAATTAGGTCATTTTTGAGGTTTACAAACTATAAAATCTTGTTTAGGGCTTTTTAATATTTAAAAGTGATTTTTAGGGCTTTAATTAGCATTAAAAAGTCATTATTAAATTAATTAAAAGGTTTTGGCAAGTTTTGATTTTTTGTAAACTCTTAGAATATTATTTGGGAGTTTTTAGTAATTTTTAGGAATTTTTAGGTTAAAATTTTAAATTTTGTGTTTTTTTACGTTCTACGTCGTAACTTTCTAGTAGTGTTTTGCCTTAATTTTCTAATTTTTTTCGTCTTCGTCATTTTCTCTTCTTTTCTTCTCATTAATAATCAAAAACATAATCAATCATTCATTACACAACACACGTGCCTCCTCGAGAGAACGATTCCCATCAAGGGTCATAACTTATGGTTTTCCTAAATCACTCGTTAATACTTACCGCTTTTACCTTGTTTTCCTAAACAAGTGTGAATTTACAAAATATCACCCGTATGCACCCAACTATTTTCCAAGTATATGTTTTATATGTTTTTGAATTGCTTATGTTTAATTAGAATACCTAAATCCATATACATGCATGACCAGTTTCACCTAGTTATGGAGGTACCATAACCATAACATTAGAGGCACTGATGTTATGACTTCACCACGGCGGAGTGATTGCTCGTGGCGTCCCTTCAGCTTTTGGCCATTTATATTATATTTATCATGTGGGGCGTATGGGTGCATCCTAGTTACATGTTTTCAGTCAGGATTTCATGGTGAATGTGGTGTGTGCCTTGCATCCTTCACAAGGAGCTGATCCCTCCTACCCAGAACCAGTGTATTAAATTAGAGGCAGCCCCTCTAATTTGCATGATGAGGTCACCCCTCCAAGTATTCATGCACGGTGGATTTTCATGACCTATATTGGCTAATGGTAAAATATGTTAAACATTTTTCATAAGATAAATATAAGGCTTTCAAACTATAAAACCAGTTTTATGAACATGTTCCAGGTTTTCCAGGACTTATACAATTCCGCTGCTATTAAGTCTTTATTATGATTAGTCATTCATACTATGTCTATATCCGTGCACTGAGCATTTTGCTCAGCCGATACTTTCCTTTCCATGTCCCAAAACGGCAGGTACCCTAGGAAAGACTCGAGCAGTTGGAGGACGTGCATAGGATGGAAGCTGCCAGAGACTTGTTTTCCTTTTTGTCTTCATATACTTATGCTTGTTTAGTCTTTCATTCATTTCCTTTGCTTTATTATGTTTTGGGCTTATGTTTGGGAACCGATGTTTGATTCCAGTTTACCCTATGGTCATGTAATCTTTTAGACATTTATCCTTGTATGCTTTGATGACACGCCATAATTACGCGTGACATTCCATTATCAAAATGGGGTGTTACAATTATGGTATCAGAGCCAAGGCTTCGACCTGTAGGCTCTAAAACTCGACCTGTGACTAGTGGGTAGTCACCAGGAGCTTCCTAAGCCAACGTTTGTCATTCTACGTATTGACGTTTTCAGCACATTGTTGTTTTAACCATGATGTTTTCAGCACCTTGAGGTTTTAACCTTGATGTTTTCATCGATATTGTTTTACTAATATGGATGGACAACCGTCATTCATATTTAGTTATGTGTCATTGTTTCATGTATAATGTTCCTCGTGAACTGTGGCTATGTGGACTGAACCCCAGTAGTTCATAATTAGTCACATAAAATTATTTTTTCTGATAAGTTTTGACAGATAAGTTTCATTTATTTATGTTTCATGTATCATTGTTGTAGGGATTATGACTAAGTAATGGTTGGTACAGGACTGGCCCTATTTAGTCGCATGTGCTTTTATCGAAACTTTTAACTTTGGGACCGACCCATAGGCGTCCCCTCGCCATGTCTTTTGTTTTGGGACCGACCCATAGGCATCCCCTCGCACATATAAAGGTTTTTATAAACTACATTACGCATTCATTCACTGTTTTTCATGCATAAAATTTTTCTCATGATTTAAATTGGCATAAATTTTTTTCATGTCCCCTCATAAGTTACTATGTTTTTTTGTCAAGTATGTTTCCATACTGTCATGGTTAACTTCAGTTTCATGCTGATTATGTTATACACTTCTTCATGATAGATGGCTTCATGTTTCTTCATGATAATTTCGTCTTCATGTTGATTATGTCTTACGCCTATTTTGTTATTTACACTGTCCTGCAAGACATTGTTAGATTTCATTGAATCCTGGTTTCATGATAGTCATGGTTGGTTTTCATTGATCATGCTGTCATGCAAATCATCGTTGAATTTTGTGTAACCACACTTTAACGTTTCCGTTACAACCAGAATGATGTCCATGCTAATACTGCCAGGTTATCATGATGGTTTTCCAAACCGTTTAACCGATATACTTTCCTTAAATCATGACAAAGATCGACCCCATACCGATCATTTCATGTACATTCCATGTGTACTCCATGTACCTTATCCCATGTGCGTACTTCCACTTGCTGATACTCTATAAATTGTTGATGTCGCTCATAGCTTGGAGATGTACTAAAGATTGATGATGCTG